>OY253746.1:9738692-10097330 GCA_958009045.1 Oxytorus armatus | reverse complement strand
TCACTCATTCCGGATTTTACGGCGCCCGCACAAGCACATTTCGAATGATTCTCGCTCGGACTAACGAGACTTCCTAGACTTTGTGCCCGATGCCATGGTTTTATAGCTTATATATACCTAGATAAGATATGTACGAGGTCTGTTCAAAAAGTATTGCGAATTTTGAATTTCCGCGGGCTACGTATATTCGATTTTCGATTTTTTTTGTGGCGTTAGGTTGGTACTCGTGTCCCTCACTTATGCTGAAAAAAATCGGCCATTTTGAATGTTTAGTCAATTGTTGACAGCTGTTTTGGTTAGACGTGTTTTGGCTTGTCTTCGATTTTTGCTGATTTTTTCAGCATAAGTCAGGGACATGAGTACGAACCTAACGCCACAAAAAAATCGAAAATCGAATATACGTAGCCCGCGGAAATTCAAAATTCGCGATACTTTTTGAACAGACCTCGTATTGGCACAGAGACGGTGTGGTTAAGGCCGTAGTCTGGTCTAGAGCGAGATTTTTGACATCATTTCTAATGTGCAATAACGTTTAAACCGTTGAAGTTGTCTTGATGAAAATTTACACGTGCATTTATTGATCCTTAGAGAATACTTGTACATTTAAAAGAAAATTATTTTAAATATTTTCATGTAGTTTTTTGCCTTGTTGCAACATCGTGCGCCGAAATCGGCGCCCACTCTGGACGATGTTGTATGCTTCTGAAAAAAAAAATATATATATATTCTCAATCTGTATGAGTATTCTGAGCACTGGTAGTAGAATTGGTACTTAAAAAAATTTTTTGACAAAATGGCGGCCTGTTAAACTTTCATTAATGATATTTCATACATTTTCGGGTATTCGACGAGTTATAAAATGTAATAAAATTTGTTTAAGTACCAATTCTGCTACCAGTGCTCAGAATACTCATACAGATTGAGAATATATATATATTTTTTTTTTTTTCAGATGCATACAACATAGTCCAGAGTGGGCGCCGATTTCGGCGCATCATGTTGCAACAAGGCAAAAAACTACATGAAAATATTTAAAGTAATTTTTTTTTTAATGTACAAGTATTCTCTAAGGATCAATAAATGCACGTGTGATTTTTCATCAAGACAACTTCAACGGTTTAAACGTTATTGCACATTAGAAATTATGTCAAAAATCTCGCTCTAGACCAGACTACGGCCTTAAAGAGGTGATCGAGAAATTCCAAGTATTCTCGGGGTCTTTCGCCAAAAGGCACCACGGGCTTTTTACGTCATATTTTTATTCGCCCCCGGTATGCATCTCTTGCTTCATCGACGTTCGACCTTCTTCCCAACCACGGCGATACACTTTTAGTACTGATCCTTAACGGCGGGGTAGGGTTTTAAAGGCGAAAAAAAAGCATATTTTTATGATTTTTTTGCGGCGACATGAGTGATATAATTTTATTAAATAGAATTACATATTATTGTACAACTATTGAAGTATCTCAGAAAAAATTTTCAATGAAAAATATTGATAAATAAGCCGGTGACGTTGAATCTTCAGAGGCGCCTTGAAAAAAAGTGGTTTTGCGGTGAACATTATAACTCGTACCGGATCATCGCAAACAAAAAAATTAATATGCATTTTAAAGGTGATGTATTTCTCGAGGTAATCAGGAAGAGTATTTTTTATTTTTTTTTCTATTTTTTGCAAGCACCTGGAAGTGAAAAACGCAATTTTAGCTCAAAAAATCGCGCTTAATTTGTTATTAAAAAATTGAAAAAATTGAAAAAAAAAAAAACTCCTCCTGATTACCTGTTGATTTATGTGAAGAAGTAATGTTTAAATTTTCAAAAGGATCGGTTCAGTAGATTTCGAGTTCTAATGTTCACAAACTTCAAAAATGACGTTTTCGGGAAAATCGATTTAAAGTTTTTTATACGTGAAAATCAGGTATCACGGCCGGTCGTTTGAAACGCTGTATCTCCGTTAGTTTTACTCCGATTGACTTAAAATTTATACACAATATTCTCGACATATTGTTCATTCAGAAAAAAAATTTAAAAAAATGCAAAAAAAATAATTTTAAAACCCTACCCCCCCCTTAACACATATATCCAATATGCTACCATAGCCGCGTTTAAACCGACGACTAGATAGCGAAGTGTTTGGCTAAACATTTCCCAATCTCCGAATGTCCGACTTAATTATTAAATAACCTGCTTCGCATAATTACTAGGCTGCAAAATGTACGAAATTGTTGTTACAGTCCAGTCGCCGTTATATTTTCTCTATTACCGTGAAATTTAACGAAAAACTTGTTCGCAGAAAGTCCGATCCTTTTCGCAACTTGCTGAAAAAAAAAAAGCCACTTTCGAAATGCTTCTACCATCGTGCAAACAAGTATTTACATTTTACAATCTATAAAATTGTAAGAGATACATTTTTTTCTTCAAAATCAATCAAATATTCAGAAAATAAAATTCTTTTCAAAATGTTGTTTGTACATCGATCTAAATGTAGTTTTTTTTACTCGACCAAAAAAGCTCATTTCGAACAATATCGTTTTTCCGATTACGAAGAGAAAAAAAAGTGTATTATCTCATGTAATCTAATCGAACTAATGGGGAGCCCTTACTTAATAATTCCTTAATTGCTCCAATTATTACGATATGAAGAGAGGCAAGAGGCTCTTGACTGCGATCCATCATTCACAGTTTGAAAAGAAAATAAATAAATAATGACTTTCGCAAGTAATCGACGATATTTATGGAGGATACCAAAAATAGCCACTTGACGATATATTCACGTTTACGAAAATAACAATCATTACTTATATTTTCTCTCGTTCCAATGAATACTCGGTGATCAACGTCGTGTATATATCGCGAAGGACGTTCGTGCACGATCAATTTGAACGTAAGGCCATTCTCTCGCGGCAATTGTGTGCGCGCTCCATAACTTTTTTTTTCCACTTGACGATACGCACACGTGCGAACTACGATCCAAATCTACTTTACGATCAACGGGGCCTCGGAACGTGACGATATAATCACGGAGAACAGTGGCCCCGGTGTGTCCTTGGATTCTTCACTGACAGTCAAGCCGACAAAAGGCCTGAGGGTAAGAGAAAGACAGAGAGAGAGAGAGAGAGAGAGAGAGAGAGAGAGAGAGGAAGAAGGAAAATAGAGAGGAATAAGAGAAAAGGAGACGCTGTGGCAAAACGCGGCAAGGGAGTGAACTATAGAGAGACAACCGACAACACAACCCCAGCTATTTCGCGAACATCGGGGGTGTCTCGCGCGACTCGAGAGGACGTTTCCTATTGTTTATTTCTCAAGTTCTATCTTTACGTCTCTCCCCTCGCGTTCTCGCAGAGAACCCTTTTCCCTCTTCAGTACATCTCGCTGTGTCGGTTGTTTTTTTTTCCTTTTTCTCTCTCTCTCTCTCTCTCTCTCTCTTTCTCTCTGCCTCTCGAGTATTCCGGCTCGACCCGGAACACAAAGGAGACTTCTCTCGTCACTCTCGCATTACCTTTACACGCCCAGGAGCTTCCCCCAGGTATTTTCGTCAGGGCGAGGCTTCGGTCTCCAACGGATATATTTATACACTATATACATATGTGTATATATATATACATCACATGAATATACTTCACATCAAACACGTGCGTTGGAGATATTTTTTTTTGCCAATAAAGTTGCCCGCTGTAGGACTCTTGCACGCGCAAACAATTTTCTCCCTCTCGCACGTGAAGAGTTCCAAAAGCAGAATTGAAGAAGTGACGTGACGAGTGGGGAAGGTATACGAGAGAGATGATCCAAGGGTAAGCCAAAATTTCCGAGCAAAGAGCAACGTCGATGACTCGCCATCTTTTATCTCAACGTTCCCTAAAATATGTATGTAGAGCGACGAATCTCGCCTTTCGGCGTTATTCATTAAAATTCAAATTACCAGATGATCGCGCAGAGATTTTCGAGAGGAAGCACGTGTAAAAGGGTTCATACGACAATGTATCTTTGAAAAAAAAATATAGAAAACACGGAATAAAAAGTTGTACGAAACTACCCACGTAGAAAAATTGTAACGGCCGAGCTTTGGGCCAATACTGGTTGCCGTAGTGCCGGTACTGGCTGCCAGTATTGGGCCAGTACAGATTCGGTACAGGAGTGTAAAAGCCGGCCGTTATACTGGCACCAACGGTCGGGCCAGTACCGGTTATTTAATTGGCCCGAACTTTGGCCCGGACTTTGGCCCAGATCTGGCAAACTTCTGGCTTACTACTGGCACCAACGGTCATACCTATACTGGTTATTTCATTGGGCCGGATCTTGGCAGACGATTTTGCCGACGGTGCAAATTACATCTCAGCGAGAAATGGCAAATTAAATAAATATCGAATGAATGTCTTTTAGACACTTTTGGCGTCTAGTGGACGCCGGTCCAATGTCTATTTAAATTCTATTTCTCTCTGGGAGTAATTTATATTTCCTTTTACCACGTTACTAGATGTTTCCCAAGCAGCACACGTACGTCCAAAGGATGTACTTTGGACGTAAGGACGTTCTTCGGATGTTTTTAGGACGTCCTTTGGGTGTCTGTGTATGTGTTTATGCATAAATGTTTGATAATTAAACAGACTTGATATATACTAAATACTCGGAGTAGTTTTTATTAATAAGAGACTAAGTACATATACAGGTCTAAAATACGTACTTAAATGTTTATAGAACAGTGTTTATAAAATATAGGCTATATGAAGCAAATATTACACTAAAAAATATTGTATTAATCGTGCAATTTCAAGTTCGAGGCAAATTATAATTCAACAATTTGATTGTTTGCAAAATAATGGACTTTTGATCAGAATAATCTGATCTACAATTACATTATAGAACGCAACTGTTAAAGTGAAATACTCTCAGTATTGGCATTTTCTATAGCCCAGTACTAAGGCTGTATCGAAGCCAGACCTTGGCCGTATTTTATAGCCTATTTTGGCCCAGATCTGGTTATTATACCGGTCCGTAGTGCGGCCAGATTGACAACCAGTACTGGCACAAGATGATATTTTATACTGACCCAAAGCTTGGCCAGATTGTCAGCCAGTACTGAAACAATACGGGCTGCCAAAGTTTGGCCACCAATACTGGCCCAAAGCTTGGCCAGTAGAATTCAATCAGTACTGGCATAAGACTGTATTTTATACTGGCCCGTAGTATGGCCCGTAGTGCGGCCCGTAGTATGGCCCGCAGTATGGCCAGATAGTCAGCCAGTACGGGGCCAGTACTGGCGGTCAAAGTTTGGCCGCCAATATTGGCCCAAAGCTTGGCCAGTAGAATTATACTGGCAATTTCTACGTGGGTAGGCCGAATTAGATAATGATTTTTAAATTTAATTTCCAATATTAGTAATTACTGATAGTCACATAAATATAATAATTGAAGGATATTAAAGGGGGAAATAGGGTTAGACAGTTCAAAAAATCGATTTTTCTGAATTTCATAAATTGTTAGTAAAACTATTGAAAAATATGTTCCCAAAATTTTTAATGAAAATTCCGACTCGTTCTATTGTTATGAGCCATTAAAGTGAGTAGCTCTCCTTCAAGCTCCGAGCACGCCACGTGTATAACCGAGCGGTCACTGTTTTTTCAAGCGCGTTTTTCTAAAAACGACTTTTTTTTAACTTGCGTACACGCTAGTTTGAAAAGTTTTCAACCAATCGTTTTGAGAATTGGCAGTTACTTTCTTCATAGTATTGCGCTCTATATGAACCTAAAATCGGAATATTATCATTATTTAAAATATTTTTTTTTTGCAAATAAAGTTGTAAAAAATGGCAAAAAATCATGCTTTTTTGTTTTGACCCCTGTCAAAAATTCAATTTTCTATTTTTTTGATAGCATTTAGGTTCCTATAGAAGAGAGACATATGATAAAAGTAAATTCTAATCTCGTTTGATTTCAAATGAAAATTGCGGCTTCCAGAATGTACGCAAAATGCTGAGTCTGATTGTGACCTGCAATATGGGGTCGCTAATATTTTCGGTGTTTTTCAAGGAAATTCTTCAAAAATTTTATAGTATATACTTAAATATATGTATAAAATATTCTCAAAGTTTCAATAAATTATATTTATTTTTTATACTATAAAAAAATTCATGAAAATCATTGAGATAACGCTGTCCTAACCCTATTTCCCCCCTTAATAAACGAATCGAAATTACCATTTTTTAATATTGGAAAACAATAGAAAAGACCCACTAATTGTCTCTGGTCTCAATTTCACCACTTCTTCTTCACATTCTTTTTCGTTTTTTTTCCGCTGGTCTCACACGGAACGGGGTAGAGAAAAAGAAAAGAAAGGGGAAGAAAAAATGTGTATGAGGGACTCGAGAAAATGGTTATAGAGGAAAGAGGGAAAAAAGAAAACTGTTAAACATAATCACTACCCTCACACCGTGGGAAAAGTTAATCTTCCGTTCGGAGCTGTTTTTTCTTTCTATTGTCATACTTTTTTTACTGGCTCCCTCGCGGTATGGCCTTAAGACAATCGATTCAACCTCCCGTCAGAGTTATTATCGAAATTAGTCCAACTTGTGGAGAGGATTCTAGGACGGGGCGTGGGATGAAGTCGGAAGGGATGATGACGAGTGCGAAATAAACGAACCACGAAAAAAAAAATAAAATCAAGCGACACCATCGCGACCTAGGAAATGATGGATGAGAATAGATGAGAATGAAAACGGTGAATTATATGTAGTACTCCGTCACGTCCGGTTCCTTTTATCTCCCCTCAACCACCCCGTTCCGGCACCTTCAGGATATTCGCGATACAGTAAACAGGAAGTGTAACGAAAGGGGATGTTGTGAACTTGAACGTATATGCGTAACAGCTTGTTATACATTCAGCTCCCTCGCAAAACCATGACAATTATAGTTTCGATCTGTTGTTGCTCTGACTTTCCGACCCCGAACCCTCGCCTCCCGCCCCTTCTCCATATCGCCAACCTCATTCACTTTATCGCTCGAGAGAGCACGCCAAAACTCACGAAACTCATGCTCTAACGGGAAATCACAAGTAATATATACGTCCTATACATATATCTTATATTGGACATTCGAGATCTAATCGACAGATCCGGAAAACTCTTCATGAGCCAAAAATTGTAAGCAAACAATATGCAAGGTTCCATTCGGTGAATTTTTTTACAATCTCACAGGCAAATTTGACTTTTATATGTCATCTATAAGAGATATCGGGGCAAAATGGCCCTGTCAAAAATCTTTTAATTGAAAAATTTTTGATTTACAATTTTTATTATGAATGGAATGTTCAAATGTTGAAGGTACTCGAAGGAAGGAATGTGGTAGATTACTCGTATAGTGGGTTGTGGTGACGTTTATACGAGGTCTGTTCAAAAAGTATCGCAAATTTTGAATTTCCGCGGGCTACGTATATTCGATTTTCAATTTTTTTGTGGCGTTAGGTTGGTACTCATGTCCCTCACTTATGCTGAAAAAATCGGCCATTTTGAATGTTTAGTTGATTGTTGACAGCTGTTTTGGGTAGACGTGTTTCGGCTTGTCTTCGATTTTTGCCTATTCCAAAAAAGCAGCTTCCGTTACGATGATTGAGCTTTGGTTTCCACGGCATAACTATAAACCCATGATTCGTCACCAATTATGACCCTCTGGAGCAAATTTGTGTCGTCGCGGACCGAGTCCAACAGCTCCTTAGCAATGTTAACGCGACACTGTTTTTCTTCGAAATTGAGCAATTTTGGCACGAATTTCGCGGCGACCCGTCTCATGCCCAAATCATTGGTAAAAATCGAATGGCACGAGCCAATCGATATGTTTAGTTCCTCAGCAACTTCTCTAACGGTGATTCGAAGATTGGCCAATATTTTCTTCGCTTCATCAATGTTTTCGTCTGTTGTTGATGTGCTCGGGCATCCGGAACGCATTTCGTTGTTCGCATCTTCTCGGCCCTCTCAGAACATTTTGTATCACCGATAAACGTTGCTTTGGTCCAAGGTAGCTTCACCATATGCCACAGTCAACATTCGGAATGCGTCCGCGCACTTAAGGCAGTCGTCTAGTCTAGAGCGAGGATTTTGACGTCATTTCTAATGTGCAATAACGTTTAAGCCGTTGAAGTTGTCTTGATAAAAATTTACACGTGCATTTATTAATCCTTAAAGAATACTTCCACATTAAAAAAAATTTTTTTTTAAATATTTTCATGTAGTTTTTTGCCTTGTTGCAACATGGTGCGCCGAAATCGGCGCCCACTCTGGACGATGTTGTATGCATCTGAAAAAATATATATATATATATTCTCAATCTGTATGAGTATTCTGAGCACTGGTAGCAGAATTGGTACTGAAAAAAAATTTTGACCAAATGGCGGCCTGTTGAACTTTCATTAATGATATTTCAATATATGAAATATCATTAATCAAGGCAACTTCAACGGTTTAAACGTTATTGCACATTAGAAATGACGTCAAAAATCTCGCTCTAGACCAGATGACTGCCTTAATTTTGTTTTTCACACAAAATTTGATACAGATTCTTTGATCCATTTTTTGGAATAGGCAAAAATCGAAGACAAGCCAAAACACGTCTAACCAAAACAGCTGTCAACAATTAACTAAACATTCAAAATGGCCGATTTTTTCAGCATAAGTGAGGGTACACGAGTACCAACCTAACGCCACAAAAAAATCGAAAATCGAATATACGTAGCCCGCGGAAATTCATAATTCGCGATACTTTTTTAACAGACCTCGTAAGTACTTATTGGGCTCCCTCAAGATCCAATAAATAGCCGATAAATATTCCACTGAGATGTGGAAATAAAAATCGATGTCACTCTTTTTATTTATTCCGGGGGGGGGGGGGGGGGTTTACACCTTTAACATTTAAGGGTTCCGAAAGACCGTTAGGGTAGTTCTGATATAATTTCACTTTGCACATCTGAAGATTCCATAAAAAAGCTATAATTTCTATTGAGAGAAAATTTGTTTTTGACCCGATGGGATTACAAGCCTAGAACAGAGAAAATCGCCACTAGCGGAACATAGTCGATATTAGAGAAACGGGTAAATTTAAAGGGGGGATTCGCCCCGGAGATGTTTGATTTTGTTTTGGTATTCAGACTGATAGAAATGTTGTCGTTGGTATTTTATAAGCACTTATTGGTCTCTCGCAAGATCCAATAAATATCCCACTGAGATTTGGAAATGAGAATCGATGTCACTGTTTTTTTTTAACATTTAAGGTTTGCCGAAGGACCACTAGGGTAGTTCTGATATAATTTCACTTTGCACAACTGAAGAGCCCATAAAAATCCTATAATTTTCATCACGAGAAATTTTGTTTTCGACCCGGTGGGACACCCAGCTTTTAACAGAGAAAAGCGCCACTAGCGGGACATAGTCGATATTGCAGAAAAGGGCAAATTTCAAGATATGTCCCGGAGAATTTTAGTTTTCTTTTGGTATTAAGACTGATGATAATGTTATTGTTGAATGACAATCAATGAATTGACGATATTTGCAACGATCTACCAGCGTTATTTTCTAAGTTTGGCCACTTTGCCCCGGTATCCCCTGTAGACAATATACAGGTCCGCATACATGTGCTATATATTGAAATATCGCGAATTGCAAAGTCACAGGGAATTACAGGGTTATATATATATGGTGGTAAAGGAAATCAGCGGTGGGCTTAGCATACCTCGGGAACTGCAACACCCTGCGGCAAGGGTAGCAAGTAGAAATCTATGATAGGGTACCGCGACGACAAAGATGGCGACCGTGGTTCCGGGGATGCTATAGTGAAAACGCTGATTGGTCGCCCGAGGCCTCCATTCTCTCTCTCTCTCTCTCTATATATATATACATATATATATGTCCATAAAACCGTGTTCTCATCCCTCTTTATCACAATTTTCACGCTCCATCGCTCGCTCGAACCCATCGATACGCCTCAAACAATGCTATCTCGCGTTGCTAACAATGCAATCGCGAGACCTAGACAAAGAAACACGGTATATCGAAACGAAATGGATTTTCTGGTACACACATTCTGAATGTACAATTCGAATCTGACAATAACACCAACGAGACAACGTTGATGACGATGACACCAGTGACAGAGAATAAGGATGAATCCGAAGAAAGACAAAAAAATCGACAACCATGCCAGAGATGAGCTTGAACGAGACTTTGTATGAGCGGGTCAAAGAAGGAATAATGAAGGGAGAGCACGGTTATTATGCCCTGGAGCGAAAATTGAATATATCTACATTTTGATGGATTATCGAATTTTGAAACCGGGACGACAGAAAACGAGTTTTACATCACTTTAATGCGGTTAATTTGATGTAAAAGGCGGTTTTACCCCATTTAATATATCTGTAAATTGTAATTAAATTCGATGAGATTTACCTGAAGCTGACGAAAGTTAATTGAATTATCAAAAGTTTGCTTTCAAGGAGTACAAAACACAATTTACAACTTGTCGAGAATTTATTCAACTCACCGGTGATATTATTCGGATTCGTTGAGGTTAACACAATTTTTTTTGTTCAAATTCAGATTTTTTACACACAAAAACATCAGAATTTGTCTGAAATCAAAATGACAACTTAAATCGCACCAAATCTGATTGTCCGGTGATGTCTCAACTCCGGACGTGGTACTCGGTCACGAAGATTTTTAATAAGAATAAAAAAATAACGAGATCAAAACTTGCGAAATTCAATGTGAGAAAATTTATGGCGAAATTTTTAATAATCTGCATAACCATAGTGTATTTGTTTCTGTTTTATTTTTTCGCAAATTATCCAGTCACTTCTCATCGACCACGGGTGAGAAAGCACAATTATAAAGATTAACAAGTTCGAAGATTACTCTCGCCATTGGCTGAGAATCCCGGGAAAATGGAACAACAACAAATAATGATATTAAGGGTTGAATTTAAAATGAGAAGGAGAAAAAAAAAGTTTATGTACCAGCGCCGTCACGGTCGCTTTCCTCACGTTGCTAGGATGTGTTGGAAATTTCATTCCGCGACCTCGTTAATTTTTCGCTTTGCAGTCACTCCATTGTTTCCGCGAGAAAGGAGCAACTTTTTTTTATGTTTTTTTTTCTTCCTTAGAATTCCCTTTTTTTCAATCCCTCCCCTCGCCCTCGAGTGTTGAGACGCTTACGCGCCCGAGATGGTTCTTGAACTCAAGCTTTTCATGCACACGCATTGCACAATCGTAAACCCGACGAGCATTCTAGTTTTAATGATTTTGATCTGACAAGGAAACTCGCGACGAGAAAGAGAGAGAGAGAGAGAAATATGAGTTTGCTGTAGCAGCATGTGCCACTTTCTCGCTGTGAAATATGTCGGCAGCTTTTACGAGCTTGTTGCAATTTCGAAAGGGTGCAGGACCGATAGAAGAGAACGAGCGACGTAGAGACAGAAAGAGGGAAAAAGGAAACGGAGGACACTGTATCGCCGCGTAAGTGATACGCGCTTTTGGAGAACTGACAAAAAATAATTTAACGGAGGAGGTTGCCAAAATGAAATTAAATAAAGAAAAAAACCGCAAAAAGTTTTTATTCCGTAACATCGCTTATTATATTCAACTGCTCGTCACGGAAATGCCTACCCCTTTTGTGAATAATGATCGAAATCATTTCTCCAAGGAAAATAATTTCCAATAATTCGACGCTGCTTACGAAAACTAGCATGTTTCAGATTTCTTACGAAAACAATCACGCTTGATATCTGCGCGAAAACTAGCATGTTTCGACTTTCACCGCGAAAATTAGCACGTTTCAGTATCCCTGGAAGTGTTTCTCATTTTTTACTCCACGTTTTTTGAACATCCCTTTTTACTCCAAATTGACGAAATATTTATGCTTGTCATTTTATACTTTTTTATTTTTCGTTTGAATTTATTTCATACATATTTTACCGCTTGAATTTTGGTCTGCTAGGCTTATCATGAGATGGCAAACAGCAAATGCCTAGTCATTTTGGAGTAAAAAAATCATGGTGAAAAAAATTAGAGAAAATAAAATCGAAAACAATTGCAGTGTATGCAAAGTTAACAATGTCAGTTTTTTTCCCTCTCGCTGCTTCGTCCAAGACCTGACATTTCTCGAGATGTCTCAATCAATTGTTTTGAAGATTTTGTCTACGGTACTTTATAGTTATACTGTACTTTATACTTTAGTCGTTGATCACTCGAAGATTGTGTTTTTTTTTTATGAAATAAAAACACAATGAACGATTCTTCAGACTGTAAGTGGAATATACTTTTTATAAACAATAATTTCGTTCAATTCCATCGCTGACTCCGAAACTTGAAGTCATGAAAAATATCATTGATGAACAATTTTAGTTTTTCAGTGGTGGAATATTGCGTATCGTATTTGCGAATCGTATTTTCAATAATGTTATTATTTTTTAAATAGAAAACGAATATAAATGTTTAAGAGGGTACGGGCGATACACCCTTAATGTTTTCTATTTATTCCTTATAGTGGTCCCGAAAGAAATTATTAAAACATTTGTGAAAGTTCTGAATCTTATTCAGGGTGTGTTCACTCCCATACGAAAACCACGGCATTTTTTATTATTTCCCGTGAATTCAGAGTGCAGAGAGTGCGCCACTATCGACGCACAGCTAGCGCGACCTACATAGTAGGAGCGAAAAGCATAACGAAAAGTATAACAAAACTATAACGAGCGCTTTGAAAACATACTTGAGAATGTTGTTGGAGCCTACAATGACTTTTCAATACTACAGCAGCTTCACAATTTCTACCAGTACGTACAAAAATTTATATTGTCTCTCGAAAAATTCTCATTCAATGCCCGATAGAAGTAATTTTTGTGTGTTGTTTTTTCGTGTTATAGATCAGGAATCAAGAGAATCACTCATCAGCGATGTGCATACCCTTGTCTATCGTTTGTCAAAACCACGTTTTGATATTTTAATGCTATTGATCAAACATCCGCAAAGGTAATTGAAATAAACAGATAAAAATTCCGTTTATAACAAAATTCCTTCGGTAGAAAAAATTAATAATTAACGAATAAATTCCTTTCAGCGGCGGTATGTTTCGGTCCGATTTTGTTGCGACCCGAAGAAGAGACGGTAGCTTCGATAATGTACATCAAATTTTATAATACAAATGACATTTGATCCACTTAATATAAATTAATGTAAATATATATCTGTATATATTCATATATAAATGATTTGCAAATAAAGTATTGGAATAACTTTTTTGCATTTCTTGAAATATCTGTCTTTGATCTACTATACCGACCGACTTTTTATTTTCATGCCCACTCTTCATTCAAATAGCGCGCCGCGGCTGGAAGCATATCTTTTTAGTTCCGACAATCTCCGAGTACATAGATAGCGCTACAAACTTTGGCTGCGCTTTTTAACATGGGAGTTTCCACACCCTGATCTTATTCGATTTAGTTCGGCAAATATACTACTTTTTCCAGTGCAAATCGAAATATGCTAGTTTTCGCGACGGAAGCCGAAACATGCCACTTTTCGCGGCAGAAGCCGAATCGTGCTAGTTTTCGCGATGAAAGCCGAAACATGCTAGTTTTCGCGTCGAATATCGAAACGTGTTGATTTTCGTGGTGGAATTCGAAACGTGTTAGTTTTTCGTAAGAAATTTCAATCGTGCTACTTTTCGTAAGCAGCGTCGAATTATTCTAATGGACAAAAAAATAAATAAAAACATCAAAAGTTCTTGTTTTTTCAAGTTAATACGTCGGAATTATTTTATAATAAAATAATCAACGTACATAAATAAATACGAATAGAATTTTATACTTTCGCACGAACTTTCGATATATTTATTTTTTATAATCCGAATTAAAAGAATTTTGACATTCGTAATCGTAACGAAATTTTCGTTTGAAACAGACCTAAAAATGTGCGTAAAGTCGAAGAAAAAAAAACAAAGAAAAATGAACATTTTTGCCAAAACTTTGTAAAATTCTTCGAGTAATTTTTCTCGCGCAATTTTCAATGTTCGCATCGCGGCTTGCAAAGTAATAAAGAATTCGAGAGTGGAGGGACCGGTAATTTTTCAAGTTTATTCCCGAAGTTTTTGAATAAAGAAAAATTGATCTGATCCGTCGAAGTAAAAGCGAAATGGGAACATGAATAATCAATATTTTTCGGATTTCGAATAAAACCAGTAAAAACGATGAATTATTTTTTATTTTTCGATTTTAACGATCCAAGTTTCATCGTGCAGCACAGTCGTGCTCTTAAATTTTCCTCATTTCCGTTCCTACGGTCACAATTTTCATTCAAAACCCAATCAAACGAAAGTCATTAAAATAAACGAGAAAATATAAAGCAATTTTCTTCCGCCGGTATAAAATTGCGTTTGACCGAGCACTAAGGTCGTTACATGGTCCGGAAATCTATTGCACCTGTTCTAGCGTTATATCCGATTTTACGTATTTATGCTGTACGAGAAATTTGAAATTGAAATTTGCCACGTTCGCGGTGATTCCCTCGACGGGTTGTGAGAAAGCCGCGCAATAGGACATTCTGTCCGAGTGTCCAAAGGTCTCTTTTCCTGGGAACACGAACAACGTTCGTAACAGTTTGTACGTTTGGTGTGAAAGGAGACACAGAGAGAGAAAGAGAGATCCCCTGGTGGTTGGATGGCGACCTGGACCACGGTTAGAGATCGGAATCGAGGTACAAATGCGGTCTCTGTGACGGTAGAACGCGAGAGACGATATATACACGTCCAGCGAGTAATAGTTTCAGGTTGTACGGGACCGAAAGCTCTCCCAGTCTGAACAATGTTTGTCCATGGCGTGTGTATGTGTACGGTGGTTTCTCGTTCCACTGGATTTCGAAATCATCGTTATATGACGGACTCGCGAGACTCATCCGTAAACTGTCCACCGCGACAATGAAAGTACAATCTACTCAACGGAATTATTTGCCGAATGAAATGGTCGAAGAGCAACGAAAGTTTACATCGGTGCGGATTAAAGAAATTTAACCAAATCTTACTACAATAATAAAGCTGGAGAGATTGTTTGTTCGTCTGTATATTCGAACGCGCTAATCTCAGGAAATACTTATCCGATTTGAAAAATTCTTTTTGCATGAGATAGCCCGTTTATTCGGGAAGGCTTTACGCCATATAACTTTATGCTATGACCCTAAGAAGCGGCGGCGGCGGCGCATTGAATCGGGGGACGGAAACTTAACGAGGGTGAAACCGCGGGACACAGCTACTATCTTATATTTCCACAGAGGAAACTTTGTCAACGATATAAAAAAAATATCTAGGAAGCAAAATGGAATTTCCCAACTTCCACGGTTTTTTTTTGTTCTCTCGTCAGTTATTTTGAATTGCACGAATTTTTAACTACCGTTTAATTGAATTATTCTAGTAGCCGCGAGCGGCAAACTAGAATTTCTGCGATGTTTCATGAAAATCCATGCAAACGGTTTACAAATTAAGGAGAGGGTATAGTAAAAAAACGAAAATTTTGATGAATAATGTTGAATGTATAAAAAAATATTTAATCAATCCTTAAGGGAGGAAATAGGGTTAGACGGTTCAAAAAATCGAATTTTTTTTATTTCATAAATTGTTAGTGAAACTATTGAAAAATATGTTTCCAAAATTTTAAATGAAAATTCCGACTCGTTCTATTGTTATAAGCCATTAAAGTGAGTAGCTCTCCTTCAGGTCCCGAGCGCGCCACGTGTATAACCGAGCGGTCACTCAGGTACGGTATTTTTTCAAACGCGTTTTTCTGAAAACGACTTTTTTTGAACTTGCGTACACGCTAGTTTGAAAACTTTTCAACCAATCGTTTTGAAAATTGGCAGTCACTTTCTTCATACTATTGCGCTCTCTATGAACCTAAAATCGGAATATTACCATTATTTAAAATAATTTTTTTTTTGTAAATAATGTTGTAAAAAATGGCAAAAAATCATGCTTTTTTGTTTCGACCCCTGTAAAAAATTCAATTTTCTATTTTTTTTATAACATTTAGGTTCATATAGAAGAGAGACGTATAATACAAGTAAATTCCAATCTCGTTTGATTTCAGATGAAAATTGCGGCTTCCAGAATGTACGCAAAATGCTGAGTCTGACCTGCAATATGGGGTCGCTAATATTTTCGGTGTTTTTCACGGAAATTCTTCAAAAATTTTATAGTATATACTTAAATATATGTATAAAATATTCTCAAAGTTTCAATAAATTATATTCATTTTTTATACTATAAAAAAATTCATGAAAATCATTGAGAAAACGCTGTCCTAACCCTATTTCCCCCTTTAACTTTGCTAAATCTTTGTTGGGAGCATTTGTTTAATTTTACGGTTCGCACCCATTCGCATTGAAAACGATTTTTTTTTTTCCCGAATTCTCAATGCCAAACAATATTTAGACAGTACTTTCGAAAAAATGTCTAATCAATTATTAAAACTAACGATCGAGAATATTGTACAAATGTTAAGCAGCGTAAAAGAACGATAATAATGAAATTTGACAAAATAGCGTTCGAGAAAACAAACTTAATTAAAATAAAATGCAATATGGGGTCGCTAATATCTTCGGGGTTTTTCAAGGAAATTCTTCAAAAATTTTATAGTATATACTTAAATATATGTATAAAATATTCTCAAAGTTTCAATGAATTATATTCATTTTTTATACTATAAAAAAATTCATGAAAATCATTGAGAAAACGCTGTCCTAACCCTATTTCCCCCGTTAAGGTAAGTCTTTTCAAACGGTGCCCGAAACTCGCCAGGACAGAAAGAATTTTCGAAAAAATATTGTTTTTTTTTTCAAAAATGATTCGGGCCACACTTTCGGAACGCCTCACTCTAGCTGCATACCAAATTTCAAGTCGATAGGTTCAAACGTTGAGGAGTTAGAAGCCTGTGACATAACGACAGACAGACGGACGGATAAGCGTAACTCGTCACAAGGATTCTGTTTTTCCGGTAAGGAGCCCTAACAAAAAAGATAAAACCGCCGTTCCTCCGATCGAATATTTCGTAAAAATTTCTTCGAAAAATCGCGCTCATCCTGATCGATAAGACAAACAAACTGCAGTCATTAAAGCAGCAATTTGTCGGATAAATTTAAAAAAAAACACACAAACAAACAGACAAATAAATGTTTCAACCGCAAAAATAAAATGAAATGCCACGCGTATTTCATTCGTGGTTCGTTTGCGGGCTTGGCAGTATAACCGCGCACTCGAATGCCAGGGTGGCCTATATGTTTAGCGAGGCAGATAGGATTATTTTCTCAAAAAGAGAAAAAAAAAAATCCCGGACACCCGGCAATATCCGTGACTTTTACCGGGGTTGGACCGAGCGTAGCTAGAGTGGGAGAGCACCTTCGCTTCATTTTTTTTGGGGTCAGGTGCATGCATACAGTGAACGCGTAGGAAATAACTTGAAGAACATAAAAATAACGTCGATTCGATGCCATTTCGTTGTATTTTTTTTTTTGTTCTTTCTTTTCCATGTGTATGTGTGCGTGTGTGTGTTTTAATCATTGCACGAAACTCCGAAACATCAACAACCGTGATGCTTGCCGTCATTCTAACGCTCTTTTCCAGTCTCCGTCGGTGTGTGACATTTTTTTTTCTATTTTTTTATCTTCACCCTCTCATGCACCCTGTATATCGGCAGTGTACCGACACACTGTGCAATTGTTAGAATGGCAATTTACTTTATACATCTGCCTGGCCATGTACGCGCGTGTGTGTGTTTGTGTATGATTTCGTGTGATTTTTTTTTGCACGTCGCTCGGTGATGGGTTTGTTTGTTGACTCGTAGACTCGTTTAATACCCTCTGTTTCGAAAGGACAGTATAGGAGTGCCCTGTTCCGTGTGTATGATTCTCTAATTTTCTCTCTCTCTCTTTCTTTCTATCTGCGCGATCTAGGTTGTAAAATAAATGAGTCCGAGAGCTTTCGGAGATTATTTTTCAAATTTACCGGAAACAAACGCTCAGGCGTCGAGTAACTTTGGTTTAGTGTCACGAATGAGAGAAAAACATCAACGACAAAACTAAAAGCAGTATTTGAATCGGTAAAATGCATATTTTGCCGAGGAGACTATTTTTATTTGTCTCTTTACCAAATATGTGGTAAATATATATATCACCTTACAGTTGCAATAACTGTCCACCGGGGAATTTAATTAGACTAAAATGTCTTTCATTTAACTTTGCTACATAAATAATTACTCTAATTATATTGTCATTCGTGATAATATAATTACGCTAATTATATTATCATACGTGATAATAGGTCTCGCGAGTGTGCGAGAATCAGAGGGCCGAAAGACAACGAGCAACAATTGTTAGGGAGAAAGCTCAGAGGACAAAGTTTAAACAGCTCGGAGTCACGTAAATGTGTTACACATTTTGTAATTTCTTCACTTCTTCTACTACTGGTGCACACAGGACCAATTATCTCAGTTGGACGACGCACAGCTTGAGCTTTTATCTGTCGTGTCAACAAAAGTGATTTTGTTCGTTTTTTTTATTATTTTTGCGATTTATAAAATTCGACAAGGTCGTCCTAAAAACAGCTTTTTTTCTCGTTTTTGTGTATGGCGTGTAAAGACACATCTCGCCATGTTACAGACAACGGTGGAGGAATAAATTTGCTTCTTATAAATGTCAAGTCGAAGAGTAGGAGAAAACGAAAGGGAGGTTAGCGAAGGAGGAAGGAAGAGATTTATATATATATATATATGTGGTTCAGTGGTTTTTGTGAAAATTTCAACAGCGGAAAAATGTGACATTTCCAAAATTCACACCATAGATGATTTATTGTAACAAGCAATCGCAAATTGCATTTAAGACACTGGGAAAGCATTGATATTCTCTGGAAAATTTACAAAATTTCTTGCATCACGAATTTTCGGACTTAAATTTACGGAATTTTATAATTTCACGTATAGGGTATTTTCGTACATCGAGAAACAAAAGCTACGAGTCGAAATTCGACACTTAAACTTCTTGCATGAGATGTTTAAAATTTTGTGAAGAATTTCAGTCTTGAAGAGAATTTAAATATTGAAATTCATTTTATAAAAAAAAAACCCTGGAAATTTTGTGAGAAATATCGATAATTTGTCTTGAGGGGATCGGAGTCGCCAAAAATATGTCAAAAATTAAAACTGCTGTAACTTTGTTGCCACGAAGTTTAGACGAATCACTAGTAAAGTGTGTCGTTTGCAATTGAAAAAAGAACGTTTTGCCTACGCGCAGAGTCCTGTAACTCCTACAGTCGATCGTGTAAACTTTGCGGCAAGAAAATTATAGCGGTATTAATTTCTTTACATATATTTTTGTTGAGTCGACCGTCTTAAAAGTGATTTTCGTTGCTCGCAGCCTAACAACACAAAAAGTGGAAATTTTTCAATTTTCCAACAATATTTTACCATACACATATTGAATGGAGAAAAAGAGAAGGATTTTTCCTCCGATTCAATAATGTCTGTAACGAAAACTGCGAAATATAAAAATCATGCAGATTTGATTTTCTTAATACATCAACCCCAAGAATAAATTTACAATTTTACATTGTTCCATGTAAAATTTACATTTCAACATTTCACTTTGAGAGCTATAACGAGACCAAATATTTTTCATTGTCTTCCGCTATCGTTTAAAATGTACATTGGTTCTTTTTATTTACACAAAACGAGAGACAGAGGGAAGCGAAAAACGTACGTTAATGTTGCAGCGCATCAACCCTATAGCTCGACATATTTTTCGTCTGCGAAATTCACGGTTTTCGTCGGTAAAAGAGCGAAACGCTGATGGGAGAAAAAAAATCACCCTGCCTTTTCGCTGCGCATACATATATAACGGGATATACTGTAAAAAAAAAACTGACGACAGCAGTTTTCACGAAATAGCAGAAATATTGGCGTCAAAGATATTTTTAACAGTTTTAAAAAATCATATAATTCAATAACGAAATTTACAATAGAAAATTTTCATCGCATCCCCGTGTACGAACGTAACATAGAACGACGATTATACTGTCGTTTAATTGAATTCAATTTAATTGAAATGAAATCTAATTTAATTGGCAACGAAATATAATGTTATTTGTAAATGAAGCGTGAATCTCAAGTGGATCTTCGTGGATTTTGTCGTTTTTATTATTTTCAATAATACGAAAATTGCCTCGTCGTTTATTAATGAATTTCGCACAATATCAAAATCCGCAAATTCAATGAAAATTAATAATATCAGTGACTCACCGTTGCTGACGACGACAAGAGCGACGATACCGAGAAGCCGGCTCGCCGAATCGTGTACCAACATCTTCGTAGCTTGTCTCGTTTATCACTCTTTGTTTCACCTCACATAATACCTCTTCAACGTTTGTCACGTCCTCCAAACTGCAATGGCAAAAGACAAATTACTGAAAATTAACTTTAAAAAACAAATGTATCATCGAAATAATTAGTGTAATTCACGAAAATAACGAACAATCAATAAACGATTGAAGATTAAAGTTTGGGGAACAAAACTATAATAATGAGATTGCCAAATCGTATAATTGTCGATATAATATTCATTGTCATGAAATATTATAGCGGAGTGGAATCTCAGTGACATTTTATATATTTCTATTTTTAGAAGAGAAGAGATTTATTCAAAGAGCGAGACGAAAAAGAGGGATTGAGAGACAGAGGTTGGTTCACCGGTGGAGGTGAACTACTTTCGCGTTTTATCGAGCGTCCAACGAGAGCATAGAGATAGAAAAAGAGAGAGAGAGAGAGAGAGATGCTTTCGTTCCAGACTCGTGTGTGTTCTCGTGCTCTTGGCGTTGCCTGTTCCTCTCCTTCAACTTAAAGTAGATTTCTCACATTTCATCCCCTATTTTTCGTCATTCCCACATCAATGTTTAGCAGACGCTAAACATTAAGGGGGGAAATAGGGTTAGACGGTTCAAAAAATCTCAAATGAAAATTTCAACAGCGGAAAAATGTGACATTTTCAAAATTCACACCATAGATGATTTATTGTTCCAAGCAATCGCAAATTGCATTTAAGACACTAGAAAAGCATTGATATTCTCTAGAAAATTTACGAAATTTCTTGCATCACGAATTTTCGGACTTAAATTTACGGAATTTTATAATTTCACGTATAGGGTATTTTCCTATGTCGAGCAACAAAAGCTACGAGTCGAAATTCGACACTTAAACTTCTTGCATAAGGTATTTAAAAATTTTGTGAAGAATTTCGGTTTTGAACAGAATTTAAATATTGAAATTCATTTTATAAAAAAAAAAAACCTGGAAATTTTGTGAGAAATATCGATAATTTGTCTTAAGGGGATCGGAGTCGCCAAAAAAATGTCAAAAATTGAAACTGCTGTAACTTTGTTGCCACGAAGTTTATTAAGGGGGGAAGTAGGGTTAGACGGTTCAAAAAATCGATTTTTTTTTAATTTCATAAATTGTTAGTGAAACTATTGAAAAATATGTTCCCAAAATTTTAAATGAAAATTCCGACTCGTTCTATTGTTATAAGCCATTAAAGTGAGTAGCTCTCCTCCAGGCTACGAGCACGCTATTTTTTCAAACGCGTTTTTTCTGAAAACGACTTTTTTTGAACTTGCGTACACGCTAGTTTGAAACGTTTTCAACCAATCGTTTTGAAAATTGGCAGTTACTTTCTTCATAGTATTGCGCTCTATATGAACCTAAAATCGGAATATTATAATTATTAAAAAAATTTTTTTTTTGCAAATAAAGTTGTAAAAAAATGGCAAAAAATCATGCTTTTTTGTTTTGACCCCTGTAAAAAATTCAATTTTCTATTTTTTTGATAGCATTTAGGTTCATATAGAAGAGAGACATATAATAAAAGTAAACTCCAACCTCGTTTGATTTCAGATGAAAATTGCGGTTTCCAGAATGTACGCAAAATGCTGAGTCTGATTGTGACCAGCAATATGGGGTCGCTAATATCGTCGGTGTTTTTCAAGGAAATTCTTTAAAATTTTTATAGTATATACTTAAATATATGTATAAAATATTCTCAAAGTTTCAATAAATTATATTCATTTTTTATACTATAAAAAAATTCATGAAAATCATTGAGAAAACGCTGTCCTAACCCTATTTCCCCCTTTAACGAAATATACACATACATATATCAAAAGAGCGATCGTTCGACGAGACTATCAACTGACTAACGAAGATACGGTAAAGTGAGATTGCAGGACGCGACAGATAATGAAAAAAAAAACGGTGAAGAAAAGGGGTAAAAAGTCAGGTGAAGTCAGGGGAAGTTAGTTGGTCATATTTATCGAAAAATCACGAATCTTCCATGATACGGGTATCATGCTCATACAATACGTGACACCTACCTTTCCTCCAAAAAAAATTCTCTCTAGAAATCCACCCCTGTGATTTTATCCACGGTGCGTTTTTCCTCAATCGCTTTCTACTTTTGGTTTCTCTCATTCTCTCTCTTCTTTCGACTCCGGCGTCCTACAAGAGAACGCTATTTATTCAAATCAAATGGCCAAAGTCCTCGGCGAGATTTGGAACGTATTTCGAAAAACCAGAAAATCTCCCTTGTTTCTATCTCTCTCGCTCTCTCTCTCTCTCTCTCTCTCTATATATACGTGTGTTTGTATATATTAAACCGTTTTCTCCGTGTGTTTTAGGCTCTCACCACTTCAACCGTATCCTATGTCTCTCTCACTCTCTGTATATCCAAGTAAAACCGACGAAACGACGAAGAAACCTCTTCCGAGAGGGTTCTATATGGTACATCCCCTTTCTCTCCCTCGCTCTCTCCACCGCCAAACTAGATCCCTCGTCAACGCGCCACTAACGCCCCATTTACAACGCCAAACTGTCGGTCTTCATCTTCGAGCGCACATTTTCCTGGGGAGCACCTTTTCATACCGACCCTCGCCCGCGGTATTTACCATATCATAATTCCTCTTTCGCTATGTTATTTTACGCTATGCATCACGAAAGAGTCCTATCACGAGAACATTCAAAATCACGACCAAAACATACTTTTGTAAACGAAGATTAAACGATGGAAATTGTGTTAAAGTTCTGTTGAATCGTTTAAAAATGTTCTTATCGTACGAAAAAAAATACATCATTACCGACAGTTTATTTTGTTTTCTACGAAAATTTACGAGCGATGCCAATTTTAATTGTCATTTATTGTCGACTTGATAATAAATTTTCGATAAAATGACGTCTGATTTAAAGGGTATGGCCGCGGTAGAATTTTTAAAAATATCGTTGTTTTTTTTTGCATAAACGATGCTTTATCAACATAAAAATAAGTTGAGTTAATTTAAGGTAGTAGTTAGTTTTTTTTTTCAACGAAATAACTACGACAATTTTGACCCGATTGACTTGAAATTTAAAAAATTATGTTTCGAATTGCAATTCGCAGAGAAGTACGTACGGAATTTCTGATTAATGAAAAACTTTCCATTTTATGAGCAGTTTATAAGCAGTAGTTTTATACGAAATTTTCCCCTAGAAATTCATCTTTTACGTTCAAATGCCTACAATATTCGAACAAAACAATATTTTTCAAATTCCATACGTACTTCTCAAGGTATTCTGATGTAGATAAACGAGAATTGTTTTTTTTCTAATTTTAGGTCAAAAATTTTAGATGTCAAATGTCACGCCCGAAAGAAAAGATACCAAAAGCAAATAGCAGTAGTCGGCCATTTTGTATATAAAAAAAAACAGAAAAAAATATTTTTTATTAGCTTGATATTTATACTAAATAGATGTGTAATTAGTTTTATAAATAAATCACTTTTTCATACAAAAAAAAATTGTTAAAGGTGCACATGGTTTTTTACCCGCAACCGTGGCCAAACCCCTCAACGGAGAACACCACTGTGACCCCCTGTTTTTTTTTCACATTTTTCAAGAATTTTTTTTTGTGGGAAAAAAAGAGATATTCGAAAAATTTTTTTGGGTTTTGTTCCTTGTTTATTAATGTATCAAAAAACATTTTTCGATATTCGATTTTCGATTTTTTTGTGGCGTTAGGTTGGTACTCATGTCCCTCACTTATGCTGAAAAAATCGGTCATTTTGAATGTTTAGTTAATTGTTGACAGCTGTTTTGGTTAGACGTGTTTTGGCTTGTCTTCGATTTTTGCCTATTCCAAAAAATAGATCAAAGAATCTGTATCAAATTTTGTGTGAAAAATAAAATCAAGTGCGCGGACGCATTCTGAGTGTTGACTGTGGCATATGGTGAAGCTACCTTGGACCAAAGCAACGTTTATCGGTGGTACAAAATGTTCTCAGAGGGCTGAGAATATGCGAACAACGAAATGCGTTCCGGACGCCCGAGGACATCAACAACAGACGAAAACATTGATGAAGCGAAGAAAATAACATTGGCCAATCGTCGAATCACCGTTAGAGAAGTTGCTGAGGAACTAAACATATCGATTGGCTCGTGCTATTCGATTTTTACCAATGATTTGGGGGAAAGACGGGTCGCCGCGAAATTCGTGCCAGAATTGCTCAATTTCGAACAAAAGCAGTGTCGCGTTAAGATTGCTAAGGAGCCGTTGAACTCGGTCCGCGACGACCCAAATTTGCTCCAGAGGGTCATAACTGGTGACGAATCATGGGTTAATGGTTATTACGTGGAAACCAAAGCTCAATCATCGCAATGGGAGCTGCTTTTTTGGAATAGGCAAAAATCGAAGACAAGCCAAAACACGTCTAACCGAAACAACTGTCAACAATTAACTAAACATTCAAAATGGCCGATTTTTTTAGCATAAGTGAGGGACATGAGTACCGACCTAACGCCACAAAAAAAATCGAAAATCGAATATACGTAGCCCGCGGAAATTCAAAATTCGCGACACTTTTTGAACAGACCTCGTATATTCAGCGTCATAATCATGGTAAAGGTAAATAGATTCAATGAGAATCAAGAGATAATCGTAAAAATCGATGACAACCAAAAGAAAAACAAAAACTAATTCCAATCTTTATGAAAATTGATAACAGAACGTTTTTTGTTTTTAGGTCGATAAATGTTAATCCGCACAGGGCCAAAATGGCCGATCATGAAGCAAAAAAGTAATTCGCAAACGAGCACTTCGGTTCCGAGGATTTTTGACAACGAATTGATTTTCAACTTCGACTCGAATGTAAAAAACATTCAGTCTCGAAATATAAATATTTTCGCGATCGATACACTCGCGAATATGTTGTTTGAAAAAGGCCATATTGAAATAGCCGCGTCGATTGAAAAAATGAAAATTCATCTATCGCCGGATATACGTGCGAGATTTTTCGGCGGGAATTGAAAAAAGGCGGGAAGAAGAAGAAAAAAATGGCGATGCGTGTGGAGTTGTAAAAGCGGAAGTGGCGAGCGTTGGGCAATAAAACCGAAAGAATATTCAAAAGTGCGAACAAAATGGTGAGAAAGAGGGGAGGACTGAACGAGTTTTTGCGCCGAAGGCCAGGCGGAAGTGAACACCTGTATCACGGGGTAATGGCACTCACTCTTGTCCAACACACACGCACTATTGTCGTAGGGGCGCGCTATCACATGGGAGGGATAGAGGAGAAGAAAAATAGTCAGTGAGTGAGAGAGCTCGCGAAAGGGGTCGCCGCACTCACATTCGTAAAACACGACATTCCACTCGCGGAGCAACCAGATTTGTGTTTTTTCTTTCTTTTTTTGTTTTGTTTTCGTTACACTAAACCAAATGCCGTTCCATTTCCTATATCTCGCTCCGTTCTCTCTCTCTTCCTCTCTCTAATTTCTCTCTTTTCTACCCTCGAAATCCCATTTTTTTTCATCCCCTCCTGCGACTCTTGGTTCTTTTTTCTCCCGGGCGATGGTTCATTCGCTGGTGCAATACACGACACAATCAAGGTTCGTTTTTTTTTCAACGATGCGTTTGAACATGACACCGAGGTCACGTGTGAAAAACATAGATACACCGATATGAAACAATCAAGTTTCTCCTTCATTTTTTGTTCCATCTCTCTCATATACTCTATCGTTGCTTGAGCTTATACCCTCCCACTCCGTCCCCTTTAGGGGGAAAACAGGGTTAGACGGTTCAAAAAATCGATTTTTTTTTTATTTCATAAATTGTTAGTAAAACTATTGAAAAATATGTTCCCAAAATTTTAAATGAAAATTCCGACTCGTTCTATTGTTATAAGCCATTAAGGGGGGAAATAGGGTTAGGACAGAGTTTTCTCAATAATTTCCATGCATTTTTTTATAGTATAAAAAATGAATATAATTTATTGAAACTGAGAATATTTTATACATATATTTAAGTATATACTATAAAATTTGTATACATATATTTAAGTATATACTATAAAATATTAGCGACCCCAAAATATTGCTTGTTTTTCTTGGTACTATTTTTTCAAACGCGTTTTTCTGAAAGCGTCTTTTTTGAAACTTGCGTACACGCTAGTTTGAAAAGTTTTCAACCAATCGTTTTGAAAATTGGCAGTTACTTTCTTCATAGTATTGCGCTCTATATGAACCTAAAATCGGAATATTATCATTATTTAAAATAATTTTTTTTTTGCAAATAAAGTTGTAAAGAATGGCAAAAAATCATGCTTTTTTGTTTTGACCCCTGTAAAAAATTTAATTTTCTATTTTTTTGACAGCATTTACGTTCATATAGAAGAGAGACATATAATAAAAGTAAATTCCCACCTCGTTTGATTTCAGATGAAAATTGCGACTTCCAGAATGTACGCAAAATGCTGAGTCTGATTGTGACCTGCAATATGGGGTCGCTAATATTTTATAGTATATACTTAAAGAAATGTATAAAATATTCTCAAAGTTTCAATGAATTATATTCATTTTTTATATTATAAAAAAATTCATGAAAATCATTGAGAAAACGCTGTCCTAACACTCTATTTCCCCCCTTTACTCAATTGCGTAGTCACGCTCCAATTTTCTCGACGAATCAGTAGAAATGTCGAAGCTGCCCACGGTGCAACAACAGAAAGGATGAGATATGTAAATGTTTGAAAAACGCGGAGAAAACGTGCAAATTTGTTGAAATAGGGAAAAATGTATTTCTTACAATTACTACGATTTTAACGAATAATTAGCGATTTTTTTTCGTTCAATAAAGCTCCATGCATTCACCGGTTAAAATAGTTATATTTGTAATTTCAATTAGAAGTCAAATAACTCGATTTTATAAATTAAAAAATAAATTCCCTAAATTCACGTTGTACAAAGTTACTCGCGAGATATTATAAATAAACCTGAAGTCAGCGCAGCACATGGCTATCATCACATTATCCATCCCTCAAATATTTCAAGATTATCCGGTCCTCCCGATCGTTTCTCTTATTTAGGAACACGAAAATATGATCCGCCCGCCCTCGGCAACAGATAAAATTAGCTCTGCGGTAGGTTCGCAAATTCTTATTATCCCAGAAGCGTGATACAAGAGCGAACGAAGGAAAAATTATGAAGAGCGCGAGGGAAAAAAAAAAAAGAGCGACGGTATACCGAGCATTATATATGATGAACAAAAGTCCCATAATACACGGTACGTTTCACCCGTCTTTTTATTTGCACGGGTTAATAAATCCAGTGTTGAAAATTCGCGTAAAACCGAGCGAGAACGATAAAGAGTGAAGAACAGAGTGAGAGAGAAAGAGAAATAGAGAGAGAGAACAGGGCTACTAAAATGCCTTAACCAGCTCGTGCCTTTTTCCAGTCATTTTTCTAATTTATTATAATTTTTTTTTTTTTTACAAACGAACAATTAAAAGATCCACTTATGACTTTTACGGCGTTGTGCACGTGAGCTGGACGGAAAAAGCTCGTGTGGGAGTGAAGATAATGAGATACGCATGAAGGAACGAGAAGAGAGAGAGCTAGAATAAACTGGCGTGCAAAAAAATAACGTTAAAAACAGAAGAGACCAAACTTTGAATGAAAAAAAAAAAAACTCCCGATTCTCTACGCACTCGTGTTTTGTCGGTATGTTTGTTTTTTTTTGTCCCTTTTTCTTCGTTCGGTGTTCTTCTTGTCTAGCGATGATAAAAGAGCAAACAGACGCGACATTTGTCGAGGAAGAGAGAGAGCGCGAGAGTGAAAGAGAGAAACAAGATGGAGGAGCATTGCGGAGGAAACAAACTCTGATAACAATGAAACGGTGAAGGGTGGGCTTTTTTTTTTTCTTTCATCCCTCGAGCCAACGATTTAACGTTTGTGGACAAAACGCGATACGCCGAATTCTTTGTAACTGGTCTCAGAGTATAACGACCGTCTAGTGCCAACGAACAAAAAGGCCTTAACCCGAAATATTCAACGCGTTAAAGCTACGCGTGCTACGCCATTTTGTCTGCCAGTGGTCGATCCAAATGTATCTGTATATATATTCCGCGATCTCCAGTGGCAAAAAAAAAGGTTTTTCTTTGTAAAAACTGTCTATATACATACGGTTTCTCTGTAATATATAAATATTCCACGTTGGATGTCAAGAGCAACGAGAAAAAGCTCCAAAAGCGTCGTACACATTCATTTTTTGCACGTACATACACTCTTCGTCGTACAGGTTTTCGGTGTACCCTCTTCTCATCCTCTATTTCGACTAAAGTATCTCAACCGAGTGTTGCCGGCACACACACACGTGGACGGACATAAATGTTGAATAAAGAAGGAAAAAAAAATCGCTCGAGTGTAGGATTTTTATGTTGGTTGCGTTTCATCCCTTTGTCCGACGGGCGTCATATATGCACGTAACGCACGTGTACAGGATATATATTTCGAGGACGGAAGACAGAGATGTAAAGTAACGGGTGAGTGAAACAGTTTTTTTCTTTTTTTTTTCACTATTTAACGAAGTCCTAATGATTATTCGCGATGAAATTGGTCAGAAAGAAAGAAGGGGATGAAAATATACTCGTATCCAATAATATTAAGAATTATTATTGTTGATATATTAATTGCAATAAGTGTAATAATTTAAGACGAAATTGGGCAATTTAATCGAAAACTTAATATCTTTCCCTGATGAACAATTCGACAACCAATTGTCAGTGAAATTCTTCGGGTAATCTTTGAGCCGCCATTTTATTAATTCCGCGCGAATTTCGTATATCATACGTTCAATCTGTGGGAACACTATTCAGAAAAGATGACACATCTTCGAGAACGTTTTTCCCTCATTTGTTCAATAGCCAATCGCGCCAAACAAGTGTCATGGCATATAAGTCAAAAATGTTCTTTTCAATGGCAATTTTCGAACGTTCGAGCAATTGTTTTTCTTCAGAAAAGTGTGTACATTAATGAATAATCCATGAAAATCAATGCGAAAAATTTACTCGCTTCTCGGTCGTTCAAAATCTTTTTAATTTACTTTTTATTCACGTGTATGTGTGTATTTATACAGTGAATTAACAGGTTAACGATCGAATGTGTGAATTTCTGTGCACCGGGGCAAAACACACGTCCACACAGGATGTGGTTCAACGAACTCTGGCCTCCGTCTTATACTCTCGTGTATTCAACGACCCTTGGCCTGCTCTCTCCTTCTCTCTCTCTCTCTCTCTCTCTCTTTCTCTCTCTCTCTCTCTCTCTCTCTCTCTCTCTCTCTCTCTCTCTCTCTGTCTCTCTCTCGGGTACTGCGTGTGTTCAACTTGGCGTTTCGCATCAAATCCCTCCCCTCCCTCCCAACCGCTGCATCGTCGCAATTTGATAATAATTAAGTACGCTCGGTCGAGCCTCCTATCGCTACGTGTAAGACGATATGCACCCAGACAGCAACCCCTCGTATATATCTCTCCGATGCCCTAAAAGTTTCTCGCTCCTGCACTCCTACTATCCGGACTATTACTGCAACTATACTGATTATCCTGCGAGCTCTATGAGAAGAGAGAGGGGGAGGGAGATAAAATGAAGGCAAGGGGGTTTGCAGCAAGCTCGATTAATTTTCAGTGGAATTTTTTTTTCAATCTAAACTCCTAAATAAAAGATAAAATGAATCAAGAGTAAAGTGATCGTTCTAGTTTTCGATAAAAAACGTGAATTGCGCTTTTTTTTTCTTCGAAAGGTGTATAAAGTTAGAACAGCCATATGAGGACAATCGATTTTAAATAACAAGGAAATTTAGGAATCTTGTTTTTTCTTTGCTAATTTATTGCTTTATTCACGATTTTTGTGCCCTCTTACAATTTTCCTAAAATTTATAGAGATGTACGAGTATCAGCTTTGAAAAAAAAGCCAGTGCAGTAAATTGAAAAAAGAATGGATGATTGTTTAAAATTTTTGTTATAAGAACAGGAGGCTTCGTGCACATTGTATGATTTCGAAATATGCAAGGGGTGAAATTTATTTGAGTTACCTTTTGAACCAAAAAACCACCCTTATCACAGCGTGATTCTAGAGTGAACGACTCGAAATAAACAGGACAACTTGATTTATTAAACAACGAAAATTGCGTGCTTTCGTGATATTCAGGGGATGATTTTATTTCTTCATCCCTTGTGATAAAAAAAAACTACCCCCGATCACTTTACTTATTTCGAGCCGTTCTCTCATCGGCCACAAAGAGATAAGCGTGATTTTTCGTTCAAGCCGTGGCTTCATAAATTTCCCTCTTACATGTTTTAAAGGGAAAAAATAAATTTTTGGAAAAACCAAAAAAAAAGCACAAATAATCATGACTCAATTGTTTGCCTATTAATTCATTAAAAATTGAATTTTCAGTCGTCAGAAACATACAAAATACAGTTCTGCAAATATATGCATTTCGTTGTGACGATGCTTAGTATGTAAAGCTCATATCCCCGGGAGTTAGGTTGAATGGAAATTGAGAGAATGTCGTGAATTTTGAATATATTCCTGGAACAAGGGTCCATATTAGAATTGCAAAGTTTTAACGCTGTTGACTAGTCCGTTTTGTTAACTACATCTTTGCCAATTTTTAACAAATTAAGAATTTGACAATCGAGTTAAATTTTTTCGTATAAACATTCTGCGTATTAAAAGGAAAAATAAATTGCTATTATCTAAAAAATAATTCTCAATATTTATGTATTATTATTGTTTTGACCCAATGGTTGATCATCTCCAATTGGGTTAATTTTTTTTTCAAATTTTCATGTTATCAAGTTCTTTGAATTTTTAAATGGCTCTGTGCACGCCAAACATTTTTTAAATAACGTTTTAACCAACTGATACTTGCATTATTGTCATGATCGAAGTGAATTTTTATTAACATGGAAAAAAAGAATTTAAAATTCTCTACGTATGCTGTTAACTACGCACGAATATCGAAGGTCGAAGATTCGCATCGAATATATCGAATTACATATGCACAGTGCACATTAAAAATTCTGGAAACAACGTTTTAACCAACCGGAAGTTGCATTATTGTCACAATCGAAGTGAATTTCCATAGAAATCAAAAAACCAACTTAAAAATTCTCCAAGTATGTTGTTAATTTGGCACGAATATCGAAATGTACGAGTATCGAAATAAGCACAGTGCACATTAAAAATTCGGAAAATAACGTTTTAACCAACCGGAAGTTGCATTATTGTCACAATCGAAGTGAATTTCCATAGAAATCAAAAAACCAACTTTTAAATTCTCCAAGTATGTTGTTAGTTTCGCGCGAATATCGAAATGTATTGAAATAAGCATAGTGCGCATTAAAAATTCGGAAAACAACGTTTTAACCAACCGGAACTTGCATTATTGTCACAATCGAAGTGAATTTCTATAGAAATCAAAAAACCAACTTTTAAATTCTCCAAGTATGTTGTTAGTTTCGCACGAATATCGAAATGTATTGAAATAAGCACAGTGCACACTGAAAATTCTGAAAGCAACGTTTTAACCAACCGGAACTTGCATTATTGTCACAAAGTGAATTTTCATAAAAATAGATTCTGAAAATAACGTTTTAACGAACTGAAACTGCATTATTGTCAGAAAGTGAATTTTCATTAATTTTCAAGCAAAGTGAATTTTCATTATAATCGAAAAAAAACCGATTTTTAAATTCTCCACGTATGCTATTTGCTTCGCACGAATATCGGATATATTATATGTATTTGGTTGGGAATCTCGTATAACTACCGTGGAATAATATATTTTCATGTGCCTTGAAACAGTAACGGGGCAATCGGGTATTCGAACTCACAGTGTAGTAGGATTTAAGATGGCTTTTCGCATCGGGGCTCGTTCGAGCGCACTGTGCCCATGGGACCGTGAAAAACGAGAGGCAAACCTAGACGAATCCAAGTACGTGTACACAAACACATACGCAAACACACACGTATATACATATGTATACATGCGAGAAAACGAAAGAATCCTCGCGGAGGTTTACTTGGCATCGAGCCCGTCGCCAAGGGATCAAGGGAAACGATGTTAAATAAATATATAATAAATTTTCCAAAAAAAAAAAAGAAAAAAAACGAAAACAATACATAAAATTAGAAATTTCCAATTTTTTACTACCAACGAAACATTCGCACGTCCTTAAGAAAAAAACATGTTTATATAAAATCTCAAATTTAGCATAAATTTAAACTAAAACCGATTGCTAATATGCGAAATCCGAAAGAATAAAATACAAAAATCAACACGAAAAAAACGGGAAAAAGATAGTAAAAAGTGCAAAAACAAAATACGTACCTCGATCGTCAATTTTTCTTTTTTATTTCTGTCTCTCTATTTATCCCCCGTCGAATAGTATATTATTTTGTTTTTTGGTTTTTTTTTTTTTTTTTTTTCAATCCCGCTTTGAACGTAATTTCACGAAAATCACTCGCGCGATATTACGAGTTTGCCAGCAGCACGCAGTGTCAATATTCATCGCTTGCCAAACGGTAAAACGATATACGACGAAAATTGTTTCGCAATCTCATTGCAGAGGGATGTTTTTTTTTTTTTGTTCAAATAGAACAAAAAAATTACGATAACCTCGAACGAGCCCGAGGATGTGATCAATCGCAGTGTCGGCTGCCTCTTTGTCTCTCGGAACGAATTTTTTCACGCACTTTATTTTTGTCCCACTAAACACGATAAATCCAGCACGTGTTGTTAGGGTCAAGATCGTAATTGCGTCGCCGAATAGGGCGTTTCGTGAGATTTAAACGTTTCGTTTAAGAGTATGTATTTCGATCGGAAGTATATTTTTGTTTTTTTTCTTCCGTTATCTTCGTCGTGCACAAGGTTTAACAACGTCGCGATTACGTATCACGATTTCTCACGGGCCGTGCACACGTAAAACGGCTTCCGACAATATATTCGTTTTTTTTTCTTTCCCCCACAGAATTTTCAATCAACGTGCGTGATTGTGCACGAAAGAGAGAGAGAGAGTGTGTTTGGGCGGGTGGGAGGGAGAATGAGGGAGAAATTGACTTGGGATTTGCGTATAGAGGGGTTGGTAACAATCCGCGTATTATACGAACGATGCACACCAGCAAACACGAACACTGCTAAACTGCTAACCCGAGCAACCAAAAACACTGGCGCAACTAACACTCCTCTATAGTCGTAACATTAAACTCCTTTGTTAACGCACTGAACCACCGCTATCCTCGTTTTCGTTCAACAACGTTGTATAATTTTCGTATATATGCTCTCTCGCTCTCTCTCTCTCTCTCTTTTACTCTCGAGGACGGAGTTTAATCGACGTTTTCCTGGTCTCGAGTCCCGAATTATTCTCTCGCTTCGATGATCTACATAGTAAAAAAAAAAACTTCTATATTTAGTTTTCCGTATTTGTTAATTTCTTTTGTTTTTTGTTTTTGTAAGAGACGAAGATTTGTCAATAGGACATTGAGATGTTTCTCGGTGACGTTAAAGGCTTGCGAAACTTACAGTGATGAGAAATGCGTATTGGGACAATGCATAGAGTTGAACATTTTTTGTGAGATCTTGAATGTTGACGATTTAAGTCCGAAAATTTGTTATATGGGAAGTTTAAGTTTTGAATGTCGTTATGTAGGCAATTTTTGAGTCTTATAATTCATTATATGGAGAATTCAAGACATGAAATTCACAATATGGCCAATTCAAGTCTTAAAATTGTTTATATGAAAAATTCAGGCTTTAAAATAGCTTATATGTGGAATTCAAGTTTTTAAATTCATTATATGGGAAATTCAAGTCTTAAAATTGTTTATATGGGGAATTCAAGTCTTAAAATTCATTATATGGAAAATTCAAGCCTTAAAGTAGCTTTTATGGGGAATTCAAGTTTGTAAATTCATTATATGGGAAATTCAAGTCTCTAAATTGTTTATATGGGGAAATGAAGTCTTAAAATTCATTATATGGGAAATTCAAGCCTTAAAATAGCTTATATGGGGAATTCAAGTTTTCAAATTCATTATATGAGAAATTCAAGTCTTAAAACTGTTTATATGGGAATTCAAGTCTTAAAATTGATTATATGGGAAATTCAAGCCTTAAAATAGCTTATATGGGGAATTCAAGTTTTTAAATTCATTACATGGGAAATTCAAGTCTTAAAATTGTTTATATGGGGAATTCAAGTCTTAAAATTCACTACATGGGCAATTCAAGTCTGAAAATTCATTATATAGGGAATTTAATTCGTAAAAATTCATTGTATGACGAATTCAAGTCTGAAATTAATTATATAAGCAATTAAAGGCTTCAAATTCATTATATCGGCAATTCAAGTCTAAAGTTTCATCATATAGAGATTTTACATTTCAAAAATTGATAAAAAAGAAATTAAAGTCTCGAAAATACGTTGCACAGGAAATTTGGATCGAAAAATACATTATAAAGAAATATGAATTATCCAAATCCTCTAAATAGAGGATCAGGGCTCTTAAAACTTCCTGCACAACGCAAATGAGTCTCAAACTCAATTACAGAGGTAATATTGCAATTATAAGGGAAATAAAGACCAAATAAAATGTGAATAGAAAAAAAAAGAGTGGCCAAAACAAAAAAATTGGTCATTCCATTTTCTCAACTCCTTCCAAAGCTCTAGAATATTGTAAGTTAATTTTCATTAAATTCATAATCAACGATAATCAAAACCGATACGATAATCTCTTTTGCTTCCGTCAACGAGTTCGTTAATTTATTAATTCCAAACCGACGATTTTCAATTTAAACGTTTCCGAAAATCGTCCTTTGCCCCAAAAATAATTTCACCCGAAAATTCCCATACGCGTGTCCGTGAATTTTCAATAATATCGATTTTAATCGACTTTCTCTCTCTCTCATCTGAACGAAATATATATACGATCTTACTTTCGACCAGATAAACAACGCAACAACGAATTAATTTCATTTATTTCTCATAAAGGAGTGTCCGTGTACCTCGTATTCTTTTCTTTTTTTAAATTTCGTTCTCCGTGTTCGTTACAAGAGAATTCCCGCACAAGCCGGCAGAAAAAAAAAACCTCCCTTCCCATCCCCCGTTTGACGTTTGAAACGCGAACGACCCTCCGCGCGACCGCGAGTGCATGGGATTAAGTGGATTAATCTTCGGCCTCAATCTCCAACAATTTTTTTTTCCTTTTTTTTTCGTGCAACCACGCTGCTAGCGCACTTTCGTACTCTCCCGGGAGGGTGGAGATTACGTGTGTGTTTGTTACGTTCGCGTGAACGATTCAATCACGTCCACTTCGTCAATCGACGGTAAAAAAAATTAAGCTTCTATCTGATTTTAAACATTTCATCAGAATGATAATAAAAAATGATGCTAAAGATTATTACTATGAACCAAACCATTAACCAAACCCACCCCCATTGACCATTAAGCAAACTTTAAAAAAATTTGTTTATAAGAAAAATTTCATTAAATGAAATAACGAAAAACGAAAAGAAAAAAAAAAGATATCGATCGAAATACGATTGTGGCACTTTGCCGCTAAATTCAAATTGTCCCGTGACCCGTGAGCAATTTAACGACCGAACATTCATTTCTTATCACCGAGCGTCGTCGACGCGAATTCAACGCGAAGAGGGGAAAAGCGTTTCGGGATTCGAAAGTAGGAGGTTGGCTGTTGGCGAATGAAAAAATAAAAATAAAAATAAAAGAAAAGAATAAAAAAAAACGATATATCCAATGTGCATACGGGGATAGAGAAGGAATTGGGGACAACCGCGAATTTATGATACGTCAGTGGCGAACCGCGAAACTATTAATTAAAAAAAAAAAAGTATCCATCGCAAATTCTCCCGCCGCTCTCAACCCGATGAACTCGTGGATCAGTAACTCGTTTCCTCGCTACTCTTATTATACAATATATATATACGAGGTCTGTTAAAAAAGTATCGCGAATTTTGAATTTTAATGTTTATTAATTATTTTTCAATGACTTGAATGTTGATTGATTTGTGATGGAAAACCTACTGTATATATTTGATATATATTGTAATATATGTGTTTTACGTCTCTTCCGTGTACGAGGTCTGTTCAAAAAGTATCGCGAATTTTTAATTTCCGCGAGCTACGTATATTCGATTTTCGATTTTTTTGTGGGCGTTAGGTTGGTACTCGTGTACCTCACTTATGCTGAAAAAAATCGGTCATTTTGAATGTTTAGTTAATTGTTGACAGCTGTTTTGGTTAGACGTGTTTTGGCTTGTCTTCGATTTTTGCCTATTCCAAAAAATGGATCAAACAATCTGTATGAAATTTTGTGTGAAAAACAAAATTAAGTGCGCGGACGCATTTCGAATGTTGACTGTGGCGTATGGTGAAGCTACCTTGGACCAAAGCAACGTTTATCGGTGGTACAAAATGTTCTCAGAGGGCCGAGAAGATGCGAACAACGAGATGCGTTCCGGACGCCCGAGCACATCAACAACAGACGAAAACATTGATGAAATGAAGAAAATAATATTGGCCAATCGTCGAATCACCGTTAGAGAAGTTGCTGAGGAACTAAACATATCGATTGGCTCGTGGCTATTCGATTTTCACCAATGATTTTGGTATGAGACGAGTCGCCGCGAAATTCGTGCCAAAATTGCTCAATTTCGAACGAAAACAGTGTTAACATTGCTAAGGACCCGTTGGATTCGATCCGCGACGACCCAAATTTGCTCCAGAGGGTCATAACTGGTGACGAATCATGGGTTTATGATTATGACGTGGAAACCAAAGCTCAGTCATCGCAATGGAACCTGCTTTTTTGAAATAGGCAAAAATCGAAGACAAGCCAAAACACGTCTAACCAAAACGGCTGTCAACAATAAACTAAACATTCAAAATGACCGATTTTTTCAGGATAAGTGAGGGACACGAGTACCAACCTAACGCCACAAAGAAATCGAAAATCGAATATACGTTGCCCGCGGAAATTCAAAATTCCCGATACTCTTTTAACAGACCTCGTATATACGCGAGTGTGTGTATGAATGCACGAAAACACCATGTTTCACGTTCAATGGCGTCCTCCCGTTATTCCAAGCGCGATGACACAAAGAGAAACAGGATTCGCGAGGGTGTTTTAATCGCGAGTAACCTATCACCCATTGTTTTTCCCACGGAAAGTGCCTGAGAGAGAGAGGAAGTGTGTAAATATCAGGGTAATGGAAAAAAAAATGGAAAAAAAACAAAAAGAAACCAATGTGTATATTGTCGAGTATGAAAAATATTGTCAGAATAATTAGTTTTATGGACGTGGACTTTTATCCGTGAAGCGCAAAAAAAAATTAAAAACAAAAACGCATCGAGTGAGATCGGACGTGAAAAATATTTTCGTATAAGTTCATTTTACAAAAATTGCTATTCCCCGAGGGCGGAAAGAACAAAACAAACAATAAATATGGAGATTGTCGTATGGAAAATATCGAGAAAAAAAAAAGAAAAGAAAAAAAAATGCAGTATGCATTTTTCTCCATATTTTTTTCAGTTTTTGCCAAAAAAAATTTTGCAATAATCGTTATTTTTTACGATCAACGGTAAAAAATCGTTCGTTGCCATTCCGCGAGGCCCGGGAACAAAATAGAGAAAAAATAATATGGAGAATGAAAACGCGAATTCTCGAATATTTGAACAACAGTTCGTTTTACAATAATCACTGAACGAGGCGACGAGGACAAAAAAAAACGTGGTACATGCCGAAAAAATAATAATTTTCCATTAAATCGTTTTGGAATAAAAAAGCACTTTTTTTTTTTATAATCGCGAACTAAGATTTCGAAATTTTTCTTTTTAACCGTTAGTCCATTGCGCACCGAAATAAATTATCAAATCTTTTTACCTCAAATTTCACAATTATACATTGTATGTAGCACTGAAATTTTTCGCACTTAAAGCGCGAAAGGTTTCGCGACACATTTCGTCGCGGTTTCGTACGATCGTGTCGATCGAATTTTCGACGAAAAACAACAACAACAACAACAACAACGAAAAGAGTACCGGCGTTTCACTGTTTTAAAATTCGTTAAAACGATATTAAGCCGTCGATAATGACCCGGCAGTTGTTGAAGAGAAAACGTCGGGAATTATCGTGTTAAAAGATTTCGCGTAACGAAACAACGTGGTCGGGCGCGCCACCCCGACTTCACTGAACCGTACAGATCGCCGTACGCTAGCGAACTGAAGTAACGACGGGCGCAGCGCCACTAGGACGGACGTTCAACGAAACAACTCCGCGGACCATCCCCTCGCTCGAATTCACGCGCTATTCTAACCAACCCTCACCTTCCTCCCAATCTCCCCTTACCGGGCGACTACTTTTTTTTCACTACCTCTCCTTCGCTTCGCGATCTCTCTCCCTCCCTCTCTCTCTCTCTCTCTCTTTTTCATTTTTCTCGACATTTTCCCTGTCCGCGAGCTACGCTTATAAGTGACATCGTCACTCCGAATCGCGACAGTACCAACGTCTTTTCTATACATTTATTCGTAATACCTTTTCTCAATTCTTGCACACTTTTCCCTCGCCCCTTTCGTGTGGTTATATGACCAATTTCTTATTCTCATTTCGCGTAACGAGGAGTAAATTTTGTTTTTCTTTCCACGGATATGTGTCGTACGTAATCATGGCGGATGCTCGTGTTTTGTTCGAGTAAGCACTTTCAATTTCCTACACGACCGAACATTCGCGAGCTCGCGATCGTGTAGCGTCGTTTTTTTCTTTCTCCCGACAATGTTCTGATCATTTTTACTCCGCTGACGAAGTTTTTCATATTTTTTTCATTACGAAGCTTCCAATTAATAATTATTCCAATTGTAAATCACCGTATTACGTTCGAAAGAATAATTATTCTCGATTATTGTTTTCAGTGAATACGGGCATAACCTTCAATCTCGAGAAATATATCGAAAGAAACGAAAAATGCTCTCCAACTCGTAATTAATGAACTGCGTGAGTTTTACGTACCAGAAATCACGCGGTGATGTCCCCGGATTCACTTGATCACGGTATATTCTCAATTCTCTCTATTCGCTCGTTGCGAAATAAAAACACTCGAGCTCCGATGCCGAACATAACGAAGGACGTAAACAACGGAATGCTACTTGTAGGTCGTATTATCGTGTTGTCCTGTTCCTATGCAGCGCTTCTCTCGCCTCTCCACTCGGACGGACCCCCCCCCCCCCCCCAACCCGTATCCCTTCCAAACGTAATACACTGACGAGTTCAAATAAGTCTCTCGGGCAGTGTGGCGACAGGTCGTCAGTTGCGAATAATGCGAATGCGCGTGTCACGGGTCACTGCGAAGACAATAAAAAGACTTGAAACGGTTCTTTCAATGTGAGTAAATGTTTCGTTTCTCGTTCGTACATAATATTTGTGCATTTTCCGTGTCTAATTGTTTCCCTTATAGATTCTGTATCGTGTGCACGATAGTTTAGAGCCAATGATGTTTGCGATTGTGCTCGAAACCGGAAATCATAGTAGCTTCAGATTTTTACAACAACACGCATACGTAAGTATACATATGTACATAAATATGTATGTTTTAGAGCGATTTTTTTTTTCGACTATTTTTTTTTAGTATCCACCCGAAATTTTGTTGGATATGTCGAAAAAGATGTTCCCTGAAAGTTACAGCCCTTAATATTAATTCTAAGTACTTTCCCAAAGCGTGAGCAGATTTTCCATCTAAAAGACACGTAAATCGAATTTTTTTTTTTTTTTTCAAATTTCTATAACTCAGTCGCATTTTGTGCTATCATATTGTTCTTGGTTTCAATTTACTCAGAATAAAACAATCTAAAAAAGTGCCTTTTGCGGCGAAAGTGTATCTATTACACTTTCGCCGCGAAAGGCACTTATAATCGGGGGGTATAAAAGGGTGAGCGTAATACGAATTAATCGGTAGAAAAATGTCTATACGAATTATAATCTCTCGGTCATAAACGTGAATTATTTCGAACTTTGTCCAAGGAATAAAAAGTTTTTCGTCGCTCGCGCGCATGCACGGGCGGGACGCGAATGGACGGGGGCAGCGTGTTGGAAACTGTGCCTCAGGAGTTAGGATCCATACAGCAAACTCAATACGCTATGGCAAATTTCAATTGTTGAAACAACGAACATTTATAACCCCATGTTTTGTGTACCAGCACTCCCGCCATGACGCTCGTCGGCCAGCCTCGTTTTTGTTTCTTTTTTTTCCCTAAAAAACGAAAGAAAAAAAACCGTTAACGTCGGACAGTTCGCGTCAATAGCGTCGGATGGCGCACCATGCGCGTGCATATGTAAAAATTCCTTTTAAATATTTGCTGCGCGCATCGGAAAACGAACGACCACTGTTTTTTTTCTTGAGAGACGAAATCTTGAAAATCTTTTTTCTTTAATTTCCCCCGTCGCATAACGACGGTCTAAAAAGAAAAAAACTTTCCCCATTGCGTTCGTTCATTGATCATTTATTGTGGTCGAGAAAACAATGTGTAACGAGTCGGTATGTCGTTTTTCTTTCATCGTTTTTTGTACTTCGCGATTCTCGTTTCTCGTCGATATAAAAAACTATACGTACGTCGATGACATCAAAATTTCATGTAATACGTGTAAAAGTTATCGAATGTATTAACCTCGAGTCTATCGAGGTTAATACATTCGAGATCTAACGTCGAGATTACGATCGATTATACTATATATTCGCATTTTTTAGTTAGAAAATTGAAAATTCCAAGGATAAATGATAAACAAGAGTAAATTAAGATTAGACGGAAATGCGTAGACGTAATGAGACAAAAATATGAAAAACAGGCATTTTGAAAATACTTCTAGCTTTTTTGTTTTAATAATCCCAAAAACATGTTAGGCATTTTTTTTCAATTCACAGATTTTTTTTGCTTATTGCAATGACGGTGTTTTTTTCTAACTTTCGCAATTTGTTTCTTTTTTTTTCGAAAAAAATTGGAATAATTTTATTCGTTAAACTGATCGAAATTCCTTCTCGTGAAGCTTCAATGTCAATTATATTACGTCTGAATGAAAAAAAAAAGACTATTTCACAAAAGAATCATATCGAATATATGATGTTGGAGTTTGCATAGTTGGAACACAACGAAAATAGGTTTTGTAAATGTTAATTTTCAATATTGCTCTCGCTTCTCTTGTCCATTTAGACCCAAGTCCTTAAAGGAGACCCAATTAAAAACGTTTTGATGATCTTTGTCTTAGAAAATTCAACCTCAAGGAGGATGAATGGTATGAAAAAATGTATTTTCATTGCATTCCAACGATGCAAACTTCAACATCATTCGAATAACCATATTTCGAAAAGTTTATTTCATAAAAAAGATAAACAGTTTTATTGTCAATTTTTTATATATATCATTATATTTATTTATTATATGCAATCAGGAAAAGTTTGGGAGACTGTAATTATGAAAGTGATGGGTGATTTTAAAACTTCGTGAGTGTTGTAACAAAATGTTACGTTTATAGGAAAGTCTATAAAAAGGGTTTTATAAAACGAGGGCGAAAGAGGGGGCTTGTAGGAGAGGGAGAGGGCAAGGTGAAAGATGGAATGGAAATGTTTCTCTTTTAATTTCCATTGAATTTAACGATTGAATAACATTTCATACGCCAAAAATCTTTAGCGACCTTCAATACAAATTTTTCCTCAAATCTGTCCATTTTAACACTCGAATAAATTCGTATATATTTTTTATTATCATTGTCTGAAATAGCGATAGAATTCTACGAAATACTGGCACTTTGAAAAGATATGAAAAAAAAAAATCGTAAGGGTTAAAAAATTTTACATTTATAGGAAAGTTTATAAAAAGGGTTTTATAAAATCAGGGCGAAAGGAGGGGTTTGTAGAAGAGGGAGAGAGCAAGGTGAAAGATGGAATGGAAATGTTTTTCTTTTGATTTCCATTGAATTTAACGATTGAATAAAATTTCATACGCCAAAAATCTTTAGCGACCTTCAATACATATTTTTCCTCAAATCCGTCGATTTTAATACTCGAATAAATTCGTATATATTTTTTATTATAATTGTCTGAAATAGCGATAGAATTTTACGAAATACTGGCACTTTGAAAAGATATGAAAAAAAAAACTTTGTAAGGGTTACAAAATTTTACATTTATAGGAAAGTCTATAAAAAGGGTTTTATAAAATGAGGGCGAAAGAAGGGGTTTGTAGAAGAGGGAGAAGCAAGGTGAAAGATGGAATGAAAATGTTTTTCTTTTAATTTCCATTGAATTTAACGATTGAATAAAATTTCATACGCCAAAAATCTTTAGCGACCTTCAATACAAATTTTTCCTCAAATCCGTCGATTTTAATACTCGAATAAATTCGTATATATTTTTCATTATAATTGTCTGAAATAGCGATAAAATTCTACGAAATACTGGCACTTTGAAAAGATATGAAAAAAAAACTTTGTAAGAGTTACAAAATTTTACATTTATAGGAAAGTCTATAAAAAGGGTTTTATAAAATGACGGCGAAAGAAGGGGTTTATAGAAGAGGGAATGGACAAGGTGGGATACGAATGTTTTTCTTTTAATTTCCATCGAATTTAACAATTGGATAAAATTTCATACGCTAAAAATCTTTAGCGACATTATATAGAAATTTTTTCTCAAATCCGTCGATTTAACACTCGAATAAATTCGCATATAATTTTATTATAATTGTCTGAAACAGCGATAGAATTCTACGAAATACTGGCACTTTGAAAAGATATGAAAAAAATAATAATAATTCGTCTATTGATACAAGAGATCTACAACGTCGCTCTTATCGCGACCTTCGTAATTTCAATTTGCCCAAGGAACCGTTAAATATGAGCAGGTGGGTTTTAATAACACCCACATATATATACAAGACAAGTTTTCGGGATCCGGAGGTTCTATCACGCTATTAATTCATCATCGTTAATCACCCTGGTCGGATTATCAACGAAGCTTGTAAAGGAGAGAAAAAAAAGGAGAAAAAAAGGAGAAAAAAAAGCGACCCACGAGTCTCTTTTTCGATCGATGAACAACATATATTTCTGCAGTTTCTCCGTCCTCCCTCTTGTACTCCCTAAAGACGAGATATGTACTTTTTTTTCCTTTTACTGCTTTGTTTTCTGACCATTGTGATCTCGTGGGAGCAATAATTCTCCTCGTTATTGGTAAAAGCGTAAAATTTCGTCACGGAGAGACGCAGAGAAGAGGGAGGATTGTGTGCGCAACACGAAAGTGGGAAAGAAGATATGGGGCGATATCTCGAGAGTGTAGAACTCGGGCATGCTCAGTTTATTCTCATCTATATGTGCACATATGTACGTCGACTGATCAAAAGGTATTAACCCACATTTTTTCAACACGTGAAGTCATATTGGTTGCGTCCTTTTGATCCTTAGCATTCGTTATATTCATGCACGGACTGCTGAAAAGCAATAGATCATAACTCACACTTTTTAACACGTTTAATCATCTTGGTTACGTCCTTTTGATCCTTAGTATTCGTTATATTCTTTTACGTACTGCTAAAAAGCAAAATATCGCAAGCTTCACTTTTTATCACGTATAGTCATATTGGTAACGTCCTTTTGGTCCTTAGCATTCGTTATTTTCATTCACAGACTGCTAATAATCAAAAAATCGTAACACATACATTTTAACACGTGTAGTAAACTTGGTTACGTCCTTTTGATCCTTAGAATTTGTTATATTGATACGCAGATTGCTAAAATGCAAAAGATCGTAATCCACACTTTTTAACACGTATAGCAATCTTGGTTACGTCCTTTTGATCCTTAGCATTCGTTATATTCATGCACGGGCTGCTAAAAAGTAAAAGATCGTGACCCACACTTTTTAACAAGTAAAGTCATGTTGGTTACGCCCTTTTCGTTCTTCGAAGTCAATATTGTACCTATAGGGTTGCAGGGTAGGCAGTACAGTAACGGAGATAGGATGAGACACAGAGAAAGCTATCAAGGGAGCAAAGAGCAGGAGAGAGAGAGGGAGAGAGATAGAGAGGAGAGAGAGCGATAGAGAGGATGGATTTTGCGAACAGAGGGTAGGTCGTTTCACACAGCAGCGCCTGGCTTAATTACTAGTTACTAGTAACGGGAGTTAGGGAACGTTTAGCTCAGAGTTCACGCCATCTACAGGCCATCCAGCGAGAACAAAGTAACGGCAGGCCTATACATATAGCACCAGAGACAAGAAGAGAGAGATAGAGACCAATAAGAGAATTAAGCAAATATTCGCCATTCTAACTCCGAGTCTTTGACGTATATCGCGTGTTCACAGTGGCTTGAAAGGCGATAATATTCGGCAATTACGTTTGACATACGGCAATAATTAATTCGACTGTTGAGAATATGCGAACGCATGGGATGCGAATGGGCATCGAGATGTTATATCTCATTGATAAGGTATATGAACAGGATTATCTCTTATCTCAATCTCTCTTCCGGTCCGAGAAATACATTGGCATCATAACACAATATAACAACGGTCATGGTGTATCTCTACAGCTGTTAATTGCTATCCGAACCGATCAAGATCAATTTGTTGGCTTACGATGACGTTCTGACCATTTGACACAGTTTCGTAATTGTAAAAATTGATAGCAGTGTCAATTCATATATCGCTTCATTGGGATCCACACCAAAGAATGTTCCGTCAAATACTAATTCAACATTTTATAATACCACAGAAATTTGAAACACAAAGTACACCTCGAATCCTTCATAATCTACGATATTGTTTTCTCACTCGTATTTCATTATTCACGCGAATCTAACAATTGCTCAGCAACAAAGAACATGTTTCTTGAAGTTCGAAAAATTAGAAGAAAAAAAAACACCAAAACCTTGAGGATAATTGTCGTTATAGCGCGATTTCGAAGTCACTCAATTTTCGTAAACACGGCGGAAGGAATAAAAATGTTTGAAACAAACATATAACATCTTTGACTAGTTTCGCAAACACGGAACGTTTCGTGACGCCATTTCGTCAATCCCATTCATTTCTCAGAACCTCAAAATCTACGCTCTATTTACTAATTTCGCTCTCTCTCTCTCTCTCTGTCTCTACCTGCCAGACCGCAATTGATCATGAGACCGTGGTGCACCGTGATATTTGCAATTAGTCACGTCGTCCTTGTATTATATCCTGCTTCACTGGGTGTTTCTATGCTCTCGGCTTATATGGGTGTTTCGATGACGCCGAAACTTGGACGATCAAATGTTGCTTCACTACATAACGCCACGTGGTTTTGCTACAGGGCTCAGACACGGTTTCTCTTTGTACCACAGTGTCCCCTTCCAATCTATCCAAACCTTTCGCACGTAGTTTTCTAAGCCACGTTACGCGAAATATCCAAACCTAATGACCAAGTCTTTTGAGCCTTTGACGATGCCCGATAGAAGCGGACGTATTGTCATATAAGCTCTTTCGGTCGTGCAAGACGATCGTATAATCAATTGCACACTAAAATAAAAGCTACAGGACTAATAAATTTATGTTACATACAATTGCGTGGTTTATGTTTTGTTGCAGACATATTACGTTTTACGTTTGTCTGTTCAAATAACGTAATAACAATTGAACGAACGTTTTTTTTTTTACTTTTATTACTGTGAACATTCACACATGTTTTATAAACGTGTCGCGGTCGTTGACTGAGCCTATTTCAGGCGAAGTGAAACAATTTTAATCCGGCGGTACGTGTAAATTTTCGACATTTCAATTTTTTTACTTCAACAATATCCGATCGATTCATATTATCAATTATTCTTTTGTTGTAAAAATTTTTTTTTTTAAATCAGAAAAATAAATGAATATTTGTTTCACTTAACGACACTACAACGACGCATAAAATCGTTAAAAATCTCAACAAAAGTGTCGATTCAACACTTTTGCTACGATAAAACTAATTTTGAAATAAATCGACAATTTCGAATGTTATTTCGTCTCGCTCTGCAGTATATTTAAAAAAATATCAACAAAGTAAACAAGAGAAAACCCATTTTCCTTACGTGACTCTCATATATGGCTGTATGCAGAGATAAAGACTGTTGAGTATGCACTAATTAAGAATCCAATTTCGTGTACTCGTACTACCCATCACCTATTTTAATTCCAAGAATTCTGTGATATGAATATACCGAGCTATTCGAAGTATTTCAATTTCATCATCGGACAGATCACTGCCTTTATATAGCAAATGCATCACATTCGTGTGAAATTATCGCTACCGTCAATATTGCGAATATTTGAATAGAAATTCCCATCACGAATTGTTCGATCATACGGACCAAATTCATTTTGTACAATTTTAAAAATCAGTTGAATGACCGGCCGTTATATAAATTTAAGGTAGTAGTCTGGTAACTTAAGTCGATTTTCATGTCTTTTTTGGAGGGCGTTTTTTTGTAGGAAAATAAAAATGAATCGTTTTGGATATTTACGATGTGTTTATTTACATATTAAAGATACAAAAAAAAAATTTTTTGAAAAAATACAATAGTTTATTATCATTATTATTGATCGAAGTTGGCACCTCGAAAAAAAAGCGCGTGGGTGGCCCCGGTGATTTTGGCAGAAGAAAAAAGTTGAAAAAAGTTTTTTTTTTCCAAAGTCCGCCATTTTGTTATTTATCCATGAAATTTAATTTCAGTAGTTCCGACCAGAACGACATGTCTATAGATTAAGAATTATCAAGAATTTTTCATTTCAGATAACATCAAGAGCCAAAATCACCGGGGCCACCCACGCGCTTTTTTTTCGAGGTGCCAACTTCGATCAATAATAATAATAATAATAAACTATTAAATTTTTTCAAAAAAATTTTTTTTTGTACTTTAATTTGTAAATAAAAACATCCTAAATATCCAAAACGATTCATTTTTATTTTTCTACAAAAAACGCCCTCCAAAAAAGACATGAAAATCGGCTTGAGTTACCAGACTACTACCTTAATGAGAAGAGTGCGTATCGGCAAACACATTTGGAATGACAAGGAGACAACTGGAATGTAAAAACTCAAATAGGGGTAGCTTACCCCCATAAAACTGTTTTCTTGGAGAAATACAAAAATGCGTGAACTTTAATTTTATTTCCGCTATAAAACAATATAATTTTCATTCTGATCGATTCGTAAGTTTTCAATGTAGGGTGCAAGAAGCAGATGTTCAACGGTGTTTCGACCCCTTAAAATATATATATTTTTTTCATTATCTGGTGGGTTCTTCATTCCTTCGCATAAGAAACATTTTAATTTTTGTTTCATCAAAATCGATGCACTGCTTGTATGTGAAACTGCAAAATCGCCCCTTGACCTGTGCAACTTTAGGGGGTGGTTTCACCCCTTAGTTTTTAATGCTCTATAACATACATGAGTTTCAACAAAATCGGAGGGGGACACCTCGGGTACTTTCCTTAAGTAAGTTAGGTCAAGAGCCTTCGATAGAAACAAAAAAAACGAATCTCTCCATTCATTCGTGAGATAACGTTCGACAAAATTTTACTCACATACGTACATACACACACACAGGCAGACAGACATGTTTCAAAAACGCCTTAGAATGATTCTAGGGGTCATGAAACGTGGAAATATCTTGAAATTTCGACTTTCGATTTTCGGGGTCATTGCAATAACTTCGCTCTAGGATCGGGAAGTTAATAAATCAATTATATTCCCCAAATTATCAAAGAAATTCGATTATTGGTAATAAGTAACCGGTAACTGGTACCGATTACTGGTAATTGTAGCAAGAATAACATAAATGATTAGTAATTAATGATCCTTCAAGATCATTTTCATTCCGCCTCCACATAGATATATATTTTTTTGTCCAAATCCGTTACACCTCGTTCAAATAAATCTTTCAAAAAAACCGAACGAGCAAAATAGTGCAGTCGTCAATAATAACGAGCATTGTAGTCTCGTCGCTAATAAAATGTCCTCACATGACTTATTGGCTGAAACAAAAAAACCAAAGGCTCCCTTCAATGTTTTTCCCTCTTTCTCCATTCTTCTGGGTAACGGTCTCCCGGTCTCATCTCGGTAACACCTAACGTAATTTCTTGTTTTTCAATTTAACTTTCGATCGTCTCTATGTTTGGATCGAAAATCAAATCAGAGCACGAAATTTGCTTAGCCCGTTAACGTTCCTTCTTTTAGAGTTTGCAAAAAAAAGTGACATTAGAAACGAAAGATGTCGAGCTCTAATGTAAATCGTCTAGGTTATTAAACTGAAGGGATTGTACACCACACTTTGTCTATGTATAGATCCAAATGATTAATCTTTTACACCGTTTTATCGGTCACGCAGGGTAACTAATCCATTAGAATTTTTTGATTAAATTTTTCGAAACGCGGTATATCTGTATATAGCCGATGATGTAACATTCCCAAATGTCCTCATGGAATCGCAAGCTCCTGGATTAAACTATTTTATATTTTCAATATTTTTTCGAAGTCCACGTATCCTCCAACACCCCTATTCCACAGAAACTTAATTTTTGTCATTTTCAATTAGACTTATTTTTGGCTCTGACCTCTGAGACGTAATAACACGAAGAATTAAATTGTCCCGAAAGATTTCACATGATTACCTTACATTTTCGTCGATTTGCACGAAACCCTCTCGTTTCAAAACGAATCAATCACAATTGTTCCTCCTAAATACGTGTGCAAGTAACTTCTCCGAGATTTCGATATCTCGCTAATCGAATCCCTACTGTTTTAGCATAGTCAAATATTCGCAGATCGTGATCGATTTCAACATGATCCTCGTAGGAACATTGGGCTGTGTTGCATAGAGTCCAAATGAAATTTTGTGTAAACCGCACGAAGGGCAGACGCAATTTCGTGGCCGGAGATGTTGCTTGTCGTCGGGATATCAGAGGATGGTGTCTGTGGGTTTGTGAGGAGTACCACCCCTAGACTTCCCAACCATAGTGTGTATCCCTCTCGCATGAACGGATGAAGGGTAGTATACAACACCGAGTCGAGCTTGCACAGCAACGCGCCATCGTCAGAAACGTGTGTGCCACCACTTCGCACACGAATATATATACTAAGGGTGCTTCGCCCCCCTGCGCACTTCGCGCGCCAACCCTGCAGAGAGCGCCCCCTCACCCAGCCTACCCCGTTCGCTCTCGTCAATTCTTGCACGCTGCGGGGGCGCCGGTGGTTGCGGTAGCGATATTTATATAAAATAAAGAGATATATGTATATAACGATTACTTTCAAGCCGAAGGGCTTACCACATATTACTTTACGTGATAAATTATGGAAGTTAAGACCTTTTGCCTGCTAGCAATCATCCGTTATACGTATCCTACCAAACGTTGCTCCCCCACTCCCCTCAATGTTTACTACAGGGTATACTCATTGCGTCTCTCCTTACCAACTGTGCTATACGAGTGTGTATCGAAGGACAAATCGATATATAGACGTTACCGGAAGCTCTACGAAGGAGTATGGGTATTGGTAACGAGGCTCCCGGTTGGGGTTTCTCGTCCCCATGATCGGAGAAATTCCTATGCTCGTGTGTGTCATTTCTGTGTTCATTGCCGCGTGGTTGTGCGGGTGTGTATTCTCCCACGAATCATCCCCAAGTTCTCTCCGGTTGCCCCGACGAAGGTTCACGGACGCTTCCTCGATATCCTCTATATAAATGCATATACAGGGTGAGGCACTAACTGTTGCCACGTAGAATAACTCCGAAAGTACGATAGTAGTGGAAAATTTTTTGAAACAAAAGTTGCATGGGACAACGGGGGGCTATCATATGGCGTTAGTTTTTTGTTGCTAGGTGGAGTCGCATCGGAGATTTCAAGGTCAACATTGTTTTTTTTAGATAGAATGCTATGTTTTGGTACTTATTCTCTGGTAGTGGTTATCGAGACGAATCCAATGATGTTTTTTTTTATTTTTTTTTTGTTTTAAAAACTGTTTTTTCTCTCTCGCATATCGTGCAAAATTTGACCGTGCATTTACACGGTACATTGTAGGTTTGATGAAAACGCCGTATTTAGTAAATATTTACTATTAACGCACATCTACATTACATTGTATCGTACAATGTATTGTGTCCTATATTACATTGTATTGTGTCTTGTACGAGACAACGATAGTAAGAATGGTAAGACCAGTATCATCGCATCGAGCGAATGTAAATGACGTCGTATTCTTTTGAAGAACAAACCGATATGCTTCTAATTTACGGAGAATGTCAGAAAAATTCAGTGAGAGCCTAGAGACTTATACGCTGAAAGATATCCTGAACGTTCTCACCCTACACGCCGTACATTTCAAATTTTTTCTCGTGGGGATATTTGAAAGATCTTGTTTATAAAGAACGTCCAACTACGCCCGATGATATGCTAGAGAGAATTGTGAGAGCATGTGATTCGATAAGTGCCGGAGTGATAAGAAATTCTACACAATCCGTGATAAGGAGATTGCAGTACTGCATTGATGCCAATGGCAATCACTTTGAACACCTTCTGTAAATAAAGTTCATCTCACTTTTTTGCCTCAAAAAAATAAATAAATGAAAATAAAATTTTTTAAATAAAAAAAAATCAAACATTTTTTTTTTTCAATATCATTGGATTCGTCTCGATAGCCCATATCAGAAAATAAGTACCAAAACATACCATTCTATCTAAAAAAAACAAAGTTGACCTTGAAATCTCCGATGCGACTCCACCTAGCAACAAAAAACTAACGCCATATGATAGCCCCCGTTGTCTCATGCAACATGTGTTTCAAAAAATTTTCTACTACTATCGTACTTTCGGAGTTATTCTACGTGGTAACAGTTAGTGCCTCACCCTGTATAGGGGTTGCTCCGGATCCAACTTTATGCATCGATGCACCTTATGATCCAACGACAAAATGGCGTCAAGTTCATGTTTACACAAACTTGATACGCCCTTTTGACACTTAGTGATCCATTTACGCGTGCCTCTGCGCGTGTCTGTATGTGTGTGTGTGACCAGGACGATACTCTAGCTAGAAACACACCGTACGCGCATACATTGGGATGAACATTGCGCGGTGTCAGCTCAGCTTCATGAACCAGGAGCACACAGGGTTGTAGCGGCGTTCACCCATCACTTGGGCTCGCTCGCTCCCTCTCTCTCATACGCCCTACCCTATCATCTATCGCTAAAGCTATAGAACACGATCCTTCGATACAAGAGACCGAGAGTGTTGATGTATCGCGTTTGTGCTTCACGACACTATCGGCCTCATCGAGCTACGATGACACAAGATAGTCTATAGGATGAATGGGCCAAAGTTGAGAATGATCCGAGTTGCGATTAAAAGTAAGAGGATGATAACAGTTTAGTCACTTGTTCACTTTCGTTTCTCAACAACGGGAAACGATCATTGACGGTGCGATGTCACTTGGCTATCGAGTCTCCGAATTGTTTTCATCCATAATCACGATCAATCACTTCTTTAAAATAATTAAAAACAAATTCAAACAATTCTTTCGTTACGTATTGTTATTCATCAATTATTGTTATTCTTTGTTTCATTATACAAAATGCTTTTTCGTTCGAACAATGGTTCTGGATGGGGTCGAAGAAACGCAACAGAATGCCCGTCGTGCTTTTCCGACATTTCGGAAAAATGTCTCCTCTCGAAACTCGAAAAAAGTCTGGAATTTTCGAGTTTGAGAACCCGATCCGTCCGTTAAGGCCGTAGTCTGGTCTAGAGCGAGATTTTTGACGTCATTTCTAATGTGCAATAACGTTTAAACCGTCGAAGTTGTCTTGATGAAAATGTACACGTGCATTTATTGATCTTTAGAGAATACTTGTACATTGGAAAAAAAAATTATTTTAAATATTTTCATGTAGTTTTTTGTCTTGTTGCAACATGGTGCGCCGAAATCGGCGCCCACTCTGGACGATGTTGTATGCATCTGAAAGAAAAAATATATATATATTGTCAATCTGTATGAGTATTCTGAGCACTGGTAGCAGAATTGGTACTTAAAACATTTTTTTATTGAGTCGAACAATAATTTTGCCGACACTTTATAACTCGTCGAATAATGAAATATCATTAATGAAAATTCAACAGGCCGCCATTTTGTCAACAATTTTTTTTAAGTACCAATTCTGCTACCAGTGCTCAGAATACTCATACAGATTGAGAATATATTTTTTTTTGTTTTTCAGATGCATACAACATCGTCCAGAGTTGGCGTCGATTTTGGCGCACCATGTTGCAACAAGGCAAAAAACTACATGAAAATATTTAAAATAATTTTTTTTTTAATGTACAAGTATTCTCTAAGGACCAATAAATGCACGTGTAAATTTTCATCAAGACAACTTCAACGGTTTAAACGTTATTGCACATTAGAAATGACGTCAAAAATCTCGCTCTAGACCAGACTACGGCCTTAATACTTTAACAAACTGTATAATACGAGGAGGAGAGACTTTCTCGTTACCCTGCATCGAAAGTTATTAAAGCTCCCCTTCTTTCCCTCCCACTCGCTTATACAGAGTCGCAATTCTGCGAGTGGGTGAAAAGAAAACTATATAACGTTTTTTTTTTTCAGAATTATACAGAGACGGAGGATATATATATGCATATGTATACATGTATATGCATATGTATACATGTATATTTAATCGTATATAGCCTGGAGTAAAAGAGCCGTTTCGGCTTGAACTATGAGCTTCTCGGTGAATTCTGAGAAATTCGTATTTCGCTCTCGTAGAGTTTGTTTCAGTGAAGAGCACAACTATATATACATACACATATAATATATGATGCTACAGGATGGTATATAGCCGCAAGAAGGAGGTTTTCGGCTCTTCCGCCCCTTATACCACATATGTCTATATACATGCAGGAAAAACGGAGAGAGAGAGAGAGAGAAAGAGAGAGGGTAAGGCAGACGATTCGTTTCGTACTACCGTTAATCGTTAATCGCTTTTGCTTAATTTAATTGCGGTGCAGCACGAAACCTTCGTGAGTTCTGGCCTTTCCACCCTCTCTGCTCTCTCTCTCTCTCTCTCTCTCTCTCTCTCCTTCCGTCTCTCTCTGCCTTGCGCATCCACCAAGTGGCCCAACGAACTTTTGCCTTCGGGCTATAATCTACACTTGCACACACATGCATTTATATCTCTACACATGTACATACATTGCTGGAAGCAATTTTACTGCACCGAATAGAAAGTACTATATATCGTAGGGTTACATACAGCGTATGGCTTTAGTAGAAACTGAAGGGAGAGAAAAGACGAAGGAGAGTATGAGAATGGAGGTTGGAGCAGCGAGAAAGAAGGAGAAAGGGAAGAGAAAGACAGCGCCAGCTGTTATTCCGCAAGGAGTGCAGCAGATTTGCTATTTCCGTGAACACTCCTTACAATCCACTCGCTCTTCCTGTGCAAGCCGAGACAGAGCAAAGGAGACTGCTCCCTCTAACCCTTTTCTCCTCCAATGCAAGCTTTCCCCTATGCTGTGGCTATTCCTTGCCTTTTGTACCATTAATGTAGGGGTGTGTGTGTATGTGTATCTGTTATATACACGTGGCTAACATGCGACGCTTTAACGGCTAACAAGTCTGGCGACTGGTGCGGCTTCATTTGCATTTATTTTCCACGTATACACAATGCTCTCTCGGTGAGAAAGAGTAAAGCGCCAACACGAGAAATGACACCCGAGAAAGAGGAATATGTTTACGGTGCATTCTAGCAAAACAAGTGAGAAATAAGTGCCAAGCCAAGAAATGTGTATATAGAATATAATGCAGGTAAAATGAGTTTATTCGTAACGTAACATGTTGTTTCAAAGCAAACAACATGTCTTCGATATAAACGTAATGTGTCTTAAACCAGTTGCAAACTAAGAAATGTATCAGTCGAACAGAATTTCAATTAAATTAAACGTGATTTAATGATCGATTTTTCTATAATTCGATAAAATTGTTTTATCAAGATTTCATTTTCTTCTGGGTTAGGTAACTAACATTTCTCGGTTCGAAGTTCGACCCAAAGTTCAAGACGTAAATTCTTCTTAGACCAGGGATGGTGCAAGCAAATTATTTTATTGTTGAACTGTGCGGGATGGCACGAGAAAAAGCTCGAACATAAACGTAACACTGAACAATAATACTTAACGGAATATATGTGTTGAGGGACTGTGAGTTATGCTCGATAAAATAAGAAGATCAACACCAATTTCTTGTAACGTATGCTGATTGGATGTGAAAAATTTGTCGCGATAGGAAGAGGGACCTGGTTGATGGAATAGGTAGAGCCCCTTATATAGGTGCTGTAGCAACGCTACTAGACCGCGAACGACTTCGCTAAAAGCCACCTAGCGGCGTACTAGCGAAACGTTGCATTCCACTATGTTAGGGAACAATGCCTTTCTATACAAGGCTAGTATTTGAGATGTATTCGAACCGTTGTCGTGATTTTTCCTGCAGTCCAACGGTTCCAATTGAAACACTAGAACAATGGTTAAACGATCTACATTTTCACTCTTGATGATTGATTGCTGTGGACAATGTAAAATAGCAATTCTACCTAATTTGAGAAGATGGATAGTTGCAAACTAGTTGTTTTCAGGAATATCGAATACAAAGTATTGTAAATTATTGAGGACGCCGCTTACACCACTTATTCATCTCAGATGGAAAATTTACATTGTTAAAACCCTATTCTAATTTCTTAACGGAGATCACCACTGTGACTCCCTGTTTTTTTTCACATTTTTCAAGAATTTTTTTTTGTGGGAAAAAAAAGAGATATTCGAAACATTTTTTTGGGTTTTGTTCCTTGTTTATTAATGTATCAAAAAACATTTTTTTCACATTTTTCACGCCGCATGGTGGCGCTGGGGAAGCTCTCGCGTCAGGTGCTGTCATTTCCGCGGCACGCAGCAGAACTCTCTTCAACGTCGATCTGAAAAAAAAATACCGAGTGTTTTCGTTAATAATATGATATTTTGAAGAGAAGTACACAGGGATTTGGAAAAATATTGTTTTAAAAAAAATAAGCACGCCTTTGAAATTAACTTTAATTTCAAAGGCGGGCCTATTTTTTTTAAAACAATATTTTTCCAAATCCCTGTGTACTTCTCTTCAAAATATCATATTATTAACGAAAACACTCGGTATTTTTTTTTCAGATCGACGCTATTGTTTTAAAAAAAATAAGCACGCCTTTGAAATTAACTTTAATTTCAAAGGCGTGCCTATTTTTTTTAAAACAATATTTTTCCAAATCCCTGTGTACTTCTCTTCAAAATATCATATTATTAACGAAAACACTCGGTATTTTTTTTTCAGATCGACGTTGAAGAGAGTTCTGCTGCGTGCCGCGGAAATGACAGCACCTGACGCGAGAGCTTCCCCAGCGCCACCATGCGGCGTGAAGAATGTGAAAATTTTTTTTTTTTATACATTAATAAACAAGGAACAAAACCCAAAATTTTTTTTCGAATATCTCTTTTTTTTCCCACAAAAAAAAATTCTTGAAAAATGTGAAAAAAAACAGGGGGTCACAGTGGTGTTCTCCCTTAATAGTGGACCTTTCAAAATAGCCTGAGACTGTTCAAACTCACATGTCTTGCAAATTCTTACAAAATTCGGGTTATTAAATTATATAATTAGAACAAGCATGAAGTAATTAATATACTTTGGTATACTAACCGATATTAGATATGTCACCAAGTAATTAATCATCGTCTGAGTGAATCGTCTCGACACCACTGATCCTGCTAAATCACGGATCAAATTCAAAATGTCGTTATTCTCCTTTCGCCTCCATTCTCTTTAGCATGTGACGGATGACGCTATAAATTTGTGGAGAGTACCACACGTGGATTCCCATTCATCGGGCTCTCTCTCTCTCTCTCTCTCTCTTTCTCTATACATCTTGTGTTTCTCTCATTGTCACGTTTTCATATATCTGTACATGTCTCTGTACACGACATTCGTATACGACGACTCGTACGACTAATGAAATCCCTGACGACGAGCTCTCAGCAGCGTTGGTCAGTCAGTTAGTCACGGGGTTTTGCACAATTGTTGGAGGGGCGGGAAGGGGTGAGAAATTGTGGGAGTGCCATGACAATTGGCAATGGAACGAGAATATATTCAGACTTGTGTGTATGTGTATATGCTGTAAGTGACTGTGTACTCAGATTTTGGAGCACCTGCTGCTTCGGCGACCAATTGTTTTCATCTGATCCAGAAACGCGTCGGACATCGCTATGTCGAGATTTATGCTCTACTTGCGTTAATACATAATAGACCTCGTCCCTTGCGTCTCTGGTAATATAACGACAATTACCGAACAAAAGAGCCTAACTTACACGAATTAACGGGTAATTTGACGCGTGTTAAGGGCATTATGCTTGCTGTCGTCAAATGTATGCACTTTCATAAATCATACGAAATTCAAATAAATTTTCATTTTACTCTAACGAATTTCTGTAAAAACTGAACAAATTGGATGTTCTTAATGTAGTAAAAAATTGATCGAAATATTAATGACACTAATAAAATATTTAACACTACGATCACTGGCTGACCGAGGGAACGGTTTCAGCGTGAGTTTTTGTTTGAAAATGCGGTAAATAAATGAACCAACCCTTGGAACGGTAGACAATGATTTTCGTCAGGATTTCGTCATAATGTCTCGAATACTTTAGCAAACGCGCACTTATCAGATATGCCCTCTGTATAGAGTGTCGGGAACAGAGTGAAATAGGACATAAGACATTGTTCTTCGTAGAGAACGAAATTCAAAACGATCGACGCGCACAATATGAAATACTATAGACAATAGGTAAACGGAGGTGGTGGGTGGGGTACAAAATGCCAGTCGACAAGTTCGTATGGCATAATCAAACGAGAGTTTCTCGTGTGAGAAGGAAACCCGGAATTTGAGAGTTCCCGGGAACGAAACTTTTGCACAATTCAGGAAGTTACTCACTTGCTATATTATATTCGGTGTATACACCTCTCATATTTCTTATGTCCTTCATAGTCGAAATATGTAATACAATATATCAAAAAAAGACTTTAAAAATGGATGTATGCGGGTATTTGGTCCGTTATCGTTTAGCCCCCAAACTCGACAATTGTTTATTCGATTTTTCATTAGGCAAAATGTACTCAATTTTTCACACCTCGCCCTTCAGAGTTATAATTTTTTCATTTTTTTTTCTATCTTAACCGTCTTACCCTGACATAAAAAAATTACTCTGACATAAAAAAGTGTGAATGAAAAAAAATGCCACCAATCAAAGTCGTTTTTCCACGTGTCACTTGGTTACTTTTTTTCTGGGAGAAACATCAAAATCGAAATTTCGAAGAAAATAAACAATTTTCATTCTTTTACGTTGGAAAAAAAGTTCACCGGTATGACATTTTTTTTAGTATACCCACGTGAAAACTCTAGAACGATTAATTTGACGGAAATAACCCAATTATCATTAATCAATGTGTTTATTAATTATTTTTCAATGACTTGAATGTTGATTGATTTGTGATGGAAAACCTACTGTATATATTTGATATATATTGTAATATATGTGTTTTACGTCTCTTCCGTGTACGAGGTCTGTTCAAAAAGTATCGCGAATTTTAAATTTCCGCGAGCTACGTACATTTGATTTTCGATTTTTTTGTGTCGTTAGGTTGGTACTTATGTCTCTTACTTATGCTGAAAATCGGTAATTTTGGATGTTTAGTTAATTGTTGACAGCTGTTTTGGTTAGATTTTTGCCTATTCCAAAAAATGGATCAAAAAATCTGTATCTAATTTTGTGTGAAAAACAAAATTAAGTGCACGGACGCATTCCGAATGTTGGCTGTGGCGTATGGTTAAGCTACCTTGAACCAAAGCAACGTTTATCGGTGGTACAAAATGTTCTCAGACGGCCGAGAAGATGCGAACAACGAAATGCGTTCCGGACGCCCGAGCACATCAACAACAGACGAAATCATTGATGAAGGGAAGAAAATAATATTGACCAATCGTCGAATCACCGTCAGAGAAGTTGCTGAAGAACTAAACATATCGATTGGCTCGTGCTATTCGATTTTTACCAATGATTTGGGCATGAGACGGGTCGCCGCGAAATTCGTGACCAAAATGGCTCAATTTCGAACAAAAACAGTGTCGCGTTAACATTGCTAAGGAGCTGTTGGACGCCAGCACGTCTGAACATCACGTTGCAATTACTTTACTGATAATAACATCGCAGGTGATAAATACACAGCGCATATTTATACATCCGGTTTAGTGGGTTTTGTTCGGTTTTGTTGGGTTTTGGGTTTGGGTTGGGGTTTAGGTTTTGGGTTGGGGTTTAGGTTTTGGGTTGGGGTTTAGGTTTTGGGTTGGGGTTTGGGTTTTGGGTTGTGGTTTGGGTTTTAGGTTGGGGTTTAGGTTTTGGGTTGGCGTTTAGATTTTGGGTTGGGGTTTGGTTTGTTTTGTGGCGATCAAAACCCAATAAAACCCAACAAAACTCAACAAAACCCATTAAACCGGATGTGTAAATATGCGCCGTGTAGTTTTCGCGTGCGTTGTTATTATCCGTGAAGTAATTGCAACGTGATGTTTAGACATGGAACTCGTTGGACTCGGTCCGCGACGACCCAAATTTGCTCCAGAGGGTCATAACCGGTGACGAATCATGGGTTTATGGTTATGACGTGAAAACCAAAGCTCAATCATCGCAATGGAAGCTGCTTTTTTGGAATAGGCAAAAATCGAAGACAAGCCAAAACACGTCTAACCAAAACAGCTGTCAACAATTAACTAAACATTCAAAATGGCCGATTTTTTCAGCATAAGTGAGGGACACGAGTACCAACCTAACGCCACAAAAAAATCGAAAATCGAATATACGTAGCCCGCGGAAATTCAAAATTCGCGATACTTTTTGAACAGACCTCGTATACTGGCCATGAAAGACGAAAATGGGGAAGCGGAAGTACGAAACTTCTCGCGAGAGCGTTTCGCACCCATTCTTTTCCGGTTCTTCGGAATTCTCTCTCTTTTTCTCTCTGTCCCACTCGTTCTTCCCTTTTTGCATGAATCCGACTAAATATAACAGAGAGAGAGAGAGATAGAGATCCGTTCAGGTTGAAGATGTCCCTCTTATATACTGCACACAAGTGTCTTCCCGGGAGAATTCTTGGTTGAAAATTGCACGAAGTAAAAGTCAGCTTCGTCGTGCAAAAAAAAAAGAAAACGAAATCGCGAAGGTACCAAAAGTCTTTCTATATATCATAACCTCTTCGGGCTTTTAATAACGAGAGGCGTGACACTCGCCGATGCAGAAGATGAGAAAAGAAGAGTGTATTAGATAAGGCAGATATGGAAACAGCCGTTACCGAGAGACCCTCACGCGATGACGTACGCGACGAAGCGAGAGAATAATTTACAGATACTTCTTTTCTTTTTTGCTTTTTTTTTTGTTTTAATAGAGAGAATAATGGAAGACGATATTTCGTTCCATCGCGTTTTCTTTTTTACTTCTTCGTGAAATTTTCACATCTCTCGGCGGTACGGCACAATGAAAAGAGATATTGTGAAACAAAAAAAAAAAGAAGTTTATAATTTCGTTCGCTCGTAGCACGGATGGAAAGAAGCGCGAGAAAGGAATTCAGGGAAAATATGGATAGGATTGTATCGTCCAGTTGAAGAAATGAAATCCGTTTGTGAATTATATGAATTCATCTGATATTCATTGTTATGTGTAGTTTTTTGTGCGATAAACAGAATAATTAGATGGAAAATATCCCACGAATAGGACGAATCACTCTTTGCCTTATGTTCTGATTTTTCTTGACAAAGTCACAATGTTCGTTGACAAATTTTATCCTACTTTGGCCATTTTGATCCTAATGATCCTGCTTGTGATACGAAATGTCACTTAAATAACAAAATCAATAAATATTCAAGTTACATAGGCGGTAAAATGAGTTATCATTGATTTGACTCATCTATTCGTATCACCGATCAATATCGTACGTATGGGATGTACAAAATGTTATGGTACATAACATTTATATACCAAAAAGTATATCGAGCACGAGAACGGTTTTTTTGTCGTCTGTGAACATTTTTTTTATTCTTTCTCGTTTCGGACATCGTCAATCCCCGATGATCTACATGAAGTAGTACACAGGCTATCATATAACTGATATACGATCGTATATATTATTCGAGAATCTAGTCTAATAAATTGAAAAAATATAAAAAATACCTCTGTGACATATTTATTTATCTAGTGTTTTTTTTTTATACAAGGTGTCCCAAAACTAGCACGTCAGAGTGACACAGAAGTTAGATTGGCTCCGGACCTATCAGAATAGACAAATATGATCTCAGTAAAAGTCTCATGGTTTTCGAGAAAAATTGTCTTTTTGATTTTTCGGAAAATCGCTACTTAGTACTAAATAACAATTTCGCTACCATTGCTATGAAAGTTCAAATCGTAAGCGAATCAAAGTCCAAATTCACACCAAATCCTAAAGTGGTCGGACACACAAACGAAAACAGCGAGATAACAAAAATAGCCATTTTAAGAAAGATCCAACAAATATGATCGCAGTAAAAGTCAGTAATGGTTTTTGAGAAAAATCGTCTTTTTTTATGGAAACAAAAAAAAATAATATTTAATGAATTATGTAATTTTTATAACATGTCTTCAAATTGTGTACTTCCAGCTCTAATACACAAACGGCACAGAAACAAAATAGAAACAAAAGAAACAAAATTTCAGAAACAAAATATGAATGAACCCAAAATAATTCATAGCAATGCCAGCAGAATAACGAGTAGTAGGTAGCGATTTTCCGTAAAATCAAAAAAGACATTTTATCTCGAAAAACCATTAGACTTTTACTGAGCTCATATTTGTTTATTCCGATAGATCCGGAGCCAATCTAACCCCCGTGTCACTCTGACGCGCTAGTTTTGGAACAACCTGTATACATCTAATACATATTTTATAGCTGATGAATTATATCGGAAAAAATCATTGAAGCGCGAATAACGTTACGCTCGAAATGATATTCCGTTCGTTTTCACCGCGTTTTTTCACGTTTTACAATCTTTTATCTCTCACTTTCTCTTTTACCTTTTGACCCTCGTCGGTTCTAGCTGAGCGCTTTGTACGTAATCTATATGTCTTTTATATATTTTTCCTTTGCGCATCTGGCTAACAGTGAGAGGGGATAAAATACATAGAGAGAGAGAGAGAAGGGGAGAAAGCACAAAAGCGACTAACATGAGTGAAGCTGTGCTCTCGCGTTCTCTTTGCGACAGACAGCTGGAAGTGATGCTGCCTCGCACGAGATGGACTGAAAGAGGCAGCGAAAATGGAAGGAAAATGTGTGTGAGAGAGAGAGGGAGGGAGAGAGAAAAAATTAAAAAGTCCCAGGTCGAAAAGAGAGGAAGAAAACGAAACGTTCGACCAAAGTCTTGGAAAACTCATCCACGATCGTTAGACCGAGACTTATATATATATACATGCAGTACATTTACTTCTTTACCTTTCTGACAGCCCGTCAGTTTCACGCTATTATTTCTTCGCCTCTCTTCCTTTTATTTCATTTTTCTCTCTCTCTCTCTCTCTCTCTCTCTCTCTCTCTCTCTCTCTCTCGTAGTCACAGCAGTGCCATTCCATCTCGTAACTCCATCCCTATCGTGAAGAAGCATCAAAAGACTTGCCCATAGGCGAGACATAGAAATATGGGACATTCCAGAACAGAATCAACAGGGACCCGGAGAAATTCTCATAATTTCCAATTTTCTTTTGCATTCCAATACGTTACAAAGTCCCTACGAAATAATATTTCACACGAAATTTGAATAATTCTTCTTTCGTCAACATAGTTCAGTCATTATAAGCGAAAGTGTTGAATTAATACCGTTAAACTTCTACGATTTTATGATATTTTTACAGCATATTCTTATGATCACAAATTTTCACACCATTCATAACGCGACAGAATTGACAATGTGAATCGTGAGCATTATTTCCAATGAAAAATCATTGAAAAAAGCTTTCGGAGAATTTTTTTTGTTTTTTCTTATGTTTTTAGTTTTCATTATTCAACTATTATTCCGTAAGATCGATGGAAAAATGGATAAAGTCGAACGTAACGTAATTAAAGAGTTTCGATTCTTTGTAGAAAAAAAATCTAAAAAATTTTGTAGAGTGTATGTTCGTATTAACCTGCGATATATTGAGAAAATGCAAAAAAAAATATAGAAAATGATGAGAAATACGACGTCGTCGTTTAGACCTGGAATCCACCATATAGATATATATATATGTATAAAGTTACGAAAAACGCAATGTGTGGCATTGGCAGATTGTCCTTTTGCTCTCACCTGACGATGATAGAAGACAAATAGCAGTTTCCACAACTTCTTTTTATATGTACTCGCGGTCTTTTTCACATCGTGTGTCTGTCCAAGCTTGCGTCGCCCATTCAACCGATTCTTTTTTAACTTTTTCGCGGTAGAGTAGCGAGTAAAAAAATTCTTGGAAATCCGGAGATTTCAAACCTTTTGTCTTCGTCATCTATATATATGGCTGGTATTTCTTTGGTCCGTGCCAAGAGATAACTCCGTTATATCCGGTATTCACATCCTCCGTCTCGAATGTTTCTCTCTTTCACTCTCTTTCTCTCTCTCTCTCTCTCTCGATGCCATTCTCTTAATAAATTGCTGTTAAATCTTAATATCCGGTTAGAGCTGCGGGAAAGAAGAAATATTCGACGAGTCAAGTTGTATTTCCGAGCCGGTACCTTAATATTACAATTGCGGTAAAATCAGAAGAAGAAGAGAGACACGAAGTAACGTGTAACGAAGATTAAAATCTTCGATTTTTTTTTCAGTTCTCATAGGAATAACAGGACAATCTGAAATTCCATCCATATGATAATCAATTTATTATTTTTCTAATAATCAATTTACGATTTTTTTTTTTCTACAAATTCTTTATATACATTAACGAAACCAAAACATGGTGAAAAATCAATCCAAGTACAAAATTTATCCGTGCTAGCAGAGGCAAGATCTAATTTTCCGATGACCATTTAAATATAACATTTTTTTATTATCATCACTCGTAATAACCATTTTGCTTCCTCGTAGGGGATGATTTTTCGTGAAAAAAATGAACATCAAACCCCCGTTGTCTGTTAAGATTATCGAAAAAGTCTGACTCTCGTAAATTTTGAGATATAGAGCAAAATTTACTTTTCTCAAATAAAACATCATTAAAGTATGGTTGGTATTGAATTTGAATTTGACCGAAATCGTTCGAAGCGTTTCACCGTTGCGAGTTTTCAAAATTTTCCAAAAGTTTTCCAAAAAAGCGAGTTGGATTTTCTAAAAAACAATCTTGATAACTTCCGCAAACTTTGAAATGTCCCGCTAATCTTTTTTTTTACATTGAGGCAGCATCGTGAGACAATGTTGGTATTGAATTTGATGAGAAACGGTGAAAAGTTTCGGATTTCATGAAATTGTGAATCTTTTTTGTACATAAAAGAAAAGTCAGTTTGTTGAAATCAAGAACAGAGAAAAAGCGTGCAAACTAGAAACTTGCACACCTCTTCCTCATTTCATCTCGTTGACCAAATTTTATCTATGAGGAGGCCAAAATTGAGAAACTAATCTTCTCATAGACGGAAATTTGTGAATGAGATGAAATAACGAGAAAGCAATAGGTGAATTTCTAATTTTTACGTTTTTTTTTTAATTTACCATCATTCCTGAAAATTGTACCTGTTAGTGAATTCAATAAATTTGACACTTCACTAGCTGGAAATCGGTAATCAAAATTTTTTGAATTATGACGCAATAAACCGTTTTTACATGTTTGTAAAACTAATTTCTTTATAATACACATTACATTTATCAAATTGGATTTTTCATACTCGAAAAATTTTTCCCAGGCTCACTTCTCGTCATACAATCTCATTCGTAACGCCTCTGTATTTACAGTTATATACGTTTTGTATATGAAAATAAAAAAAAACAAAATTAAATTTCAACGAGACCGAAAAAAATTGTCGTTTCGTTTCTCCTCGTTCACACACTATCCGGTCACGAATGCACGATGCTTTTTGAAAAAAAGGGAAGGCCACGAGACCTGGCGGTATATAAAGCTCAGTTAAAATTTTGAATGCCGACTACCGGCAACGCGAAAAAGTCGAGGATGAAGGGCGTGGGGAAAGGCAGGTAAACAAGGGACGAAGGAAAGAGGATATATAGACGAGAAAAACAGGAAAAGCTCTCGTTCTCTCGTGATGCTCTCTGTCTCTCTCTCTTGCTCTCCCGTTCCTGCCGACACTCCGCAAAGTAGTTACATTCACACCGTGACGTTTAATTAAGATAATGGCAGGTGCATCCGCAAAAGGTACACCACCACCACGGCTCTTGCCGCTGTGGAGAACGGTAACACACCGTTAAACCGGGAGGAGAGATTTTCCCTGCTTCCTCGATTATTCCTTTCCCGCATCGAAAATCCTCGAGGGCCGCGTGGCCCGATTATATGAGAAAACTAAATATATGTATATTCATCTTTAAACAAGCAGTCTACGTTTATATATATATAACGATTGCTAAGAAACAAAAAAGCGTTACACACACGATTTAAGACACGTTAAATAATGTGAATTACGCCTTTTTGCTTGCTAGACATCGTTATATGTGTTATCTGTGTGTAATAGACACCGTACTTTTGTAATATATATATACAATCCACGGGTGCACGTATATTACTCGCTTAGAGGATTGACGTTATTGGCGAAATGTCCGCGACGGGGCAAAGCCATGCGAATACCTCCCTGTCTCATTGACACGTGGAAAATGTTCTCTCTCTGTGCACAGCTTTAAGTGGCGCATGTCTGGCATCCAGGATTGGGTATAAAATGAATTAAAAAAAAAATTTAATATGACCTTACGACAAAAAAAATGGAATAATTCTAAAGAAAAAAAAAGAAAACTTGTAATCTTTTTGATGAATTAGGTGGTGGGTCCACGATAGAAACAGAAAATTGGAGTATGCTCTTACAATATTTGATATACCGACCTGAATATTTTGGTACATATTCGGAAAATCATTTCGAACAATTTCTCGTTTAGGATTTTCGCTACGACGTTGATTTCGCAAAATTAAAACGATTTTCCTCAAATTTTAATCATTGAGAACGCGCCCAATGATAATCTATATATACGAGGGCGGACCTAAAAAAAAACGGGAATTGCGCTGTGGCGGGGAGGGAGAGTGGGAGAACCCATTGCTCGACCAGGTGTCCGTTGGGGACACGTCTCCTGAGTTAGTGTGCGAAGTGCTGTCGCCGTGAGTGCATCGGTTCGCCCGTGGGAATTTTTGTAGTGAAACAACTTTTTCCATTTCGGTGAAAACGTGATGGCCGATTGTCGAGAGCAACGCGCGGCTGTGAAATTTTGTTTCCTGTTGGAGAAATCGGTCGCGGAAACTACTGTAATGCTTAAGACTGCTTATGGAGATGCTGCCCTAAGTAAAATCAGAGTCTACGAGTGGTTTTCACGTTTTAAAAATGGAGGAATGTCAATTGAAGACCAACCCCGTTCAGGACGCCCCTCAACGTCAAGAAGTGACGAAAACGTCGACAAAATCAATGCTCTCATTCATGAAGACCGTCGCCGAACCATTGATCAACTCTGTGAGATGTCTGGGATATCATGGACTTCAATTCAGAGGATTTTATCCAAAGATTTGCACATGAGCAGAGTTGCAGCCAAATTTGTCCCTCGCTATCTCACAGACGAGCAAAGGGAGCGTCGACTTCAGGCATGTTTTCAACTTCAAAATCAGCTCGAAGAGGACCCTGAACTTTTTTCCAAGCTGATTACTGGTGATGAATCGTGGTGCTATGGATACTAGGGTGGTTCTTAATTTGGTGATGTTGGAAATTCTTTGGTATTGTTCCTCAAAAGTAATCAACATATCTAGAAAAAAAATTGGGCGCAAGCGGAACTTTGTCCAATAATTCTAACCCACCCCACCGAGCTGTCGAATTTTTATATGAAAAAATGCATGCATTCAAAATTTTGTTAAGAAAATTGTTTATTATTTCAAAACTATTTATGATAGAAGAATTTTATATAACGTTTTTGTAGGAAATATAATGCTCGACAAAAAAGGTATCTTGTGAAATTCTCGTGAATCTAATATTTATCACGTAATTAGCAAAAAACTGTCATCATTTATTCCAAAAGTCGATCATTATGGTCAAAACAGGAGTTTGACGTCGAATAGCTGCAATTTATTTTTCGTATGTATATAAGATCATGAACAAATACGTAGCGCACTCAACAATGAAATGTAAACAATATTCAAATTTTCAATTTTATCAATTTTATTGTGAATTATAATGAATGATGTCATATATTTTAAAAATCAACTTACAATTATGAATTACATCGGTTGGAGCAAAGTTGCTTTGTTAATATCAGGATATTTTTTTTTATATTCTTCAATTATTTGTACAATGAATTGTTTCTGATCTTCATCATAAGTGAGACGATCATTGTACTCTGTAATAAGTTTCACTCCTCTTCCTGCAACATCGTTAACCACTTTAATTCCTGTAACTATTTTTAAGCCTTGTAAATAATTTTCATTAGAAATCCACTCGCTCACATCGATATCAAAAAATGAGGAGTTGATTTCAAATCTTTCGAAAAAAGCCATCGATTTGGAACTGATAAAGAAGTCAATGTCCTTATCGATCAAAGAAGAAAAATTTATCATGAATGATAATAAAATTGATAAAATTGAAAATTTAAATATCGTTCACATACTGTTATTGAGTGCACTACGTATCTCTTCATATTTCTAATTGCATATGAAGAATACATTGCAGTTTTTCGACGTCAAACTCCTGTTTTGGCCATAATGATGGACTTTTGGAATAAATTATGACAGTTTTTTGCTAATAACGTGATAAATATTAGATTCACAAGAATTTTACAAGATACCTTTTTTGTAGAGCATCAAATTTCCTATAAAAACACAATATAAAATTTTTTTATCATGAATAGTTTTGAAATAATAAACAATTTTCTTAACAAAATTTTGAATGCATGCATTTTTCAATATAAAAATTCGACAGCTCGGTGGGGTGGGTTAGAATTATTGGACAAAGTTCCACTTGCGCCCAATTTTTTTTCTGCATATGTTGATTATTTTCAACGAACAATACCAAAAGATTTCCAACATCACCAAATTAAGAACCACCCTAATGGATACGACCCCGAAACAAAGCAGCAATCAAGCGTTTTGCCACTGTAGAGGAGGTAAAACAAAAATCGCTGGAAGGCCTAAAGAACATCCTGATAAGTGAAATTAAAAATGTTTTGAACATTGGAAGAATCGTTTGCAGAGGTGCGTTGTGGTCAAAGGAGAATACTTTGAAGGTGATCAGAATTTGGTGTAAAAATATTAAAAAATAAAGAAATTATGACGAAATTCCCGTTTTTTTTGGATCCCCCCTCGTATATAAATGAATCCCTATTTCCCTTGGTCACGCCATAACTTGAGAACGACTTTACCGATTTCATTCATCTTTTTTCTAAAAGTTTTCTAATACTCTGTAGAAGGTTCTTACGGAAAGAAAAATTACGAAAATTGCGCCGAAAATTGGAAAATTTCAGAAAACTTAACGACTATTTAACCTTCGCGCGTTTGACAGTTCGCGCGAAGCAAATGTGATTTAATAGATGCATCGGTCGGCATCTATCGATCGAAAAATTCATTTATTCATTTCTTAGTGCACAGTCCATTCGATCTGAACGTTTATACAGTTTTGAGTTTGTTGAGTGAGTTTTTTGAGAAGTGTTTGTTCATCGCAGTTAGTTCACCGCAATCACGCCCTATATTAAAAGTTTAATTCAATATCGATTTTTGGTAAGTTTTGATAGACTAACACGTGGTATCTATGGTTATACAGAAACACTAAAGAAATCAATTTTTTATTTTCAGTTACATTAAACATTATGTTTTTGAAAAAAACATTTTTAAATTATTTATTCCAGTTCGAATTGAATATTCATAGCTCAGACAGGACAACGTCTGTCGGGTCAGCTAGTTACAAATAATTATGCTTTGGTAATTAAAATTTACACTTCAATAATGAAGGACTTATCAGGAATTGTTAAAATTCGAATTAAAAAAAAATTATTATAAATGATTCCACGACAAAATGATTGAATAATTGAAAACAATAAAACATTTAACGTTTTTTTTTTAATTAATTGACATTAATTTGTCACAGCGACGCAAATTAATTTAGTACTGCACATTGATACTCCGAGGACGAAAAGCTTTCTGGGGATCGGTATTAGTCGAGTGAAAAAAAATAGTATTAATAATTTTACGACTAAATATCTCAAGTTTTGCGAACGAAAGTCGTGAAAAATTATTAAACCAAAGGTGAAAATATATAAAAAAATAAAAGCCGCTATAAAATGCGTTAGATAAACCCGTGACTAAACAAATCCTCGGGTGTCTTCACTTTTGCTCTTACATGAGAAATTTATTCAGCAAACTCGGGGTGTGCTGACTGCGACGCTTGTTCCGCTCGCTGTGTTGCTTTACGTCGGGTACGTATAACTTCGTTGAATACCGTGTGTGATGTCAAGTTGGGTAGAGACGACAATACAGACGGGGGAGAAATACATTCTCGAGGTCTCAAGCAACTATTCAGGCTTTAAAGCGCAATATATACTGTATATGTTGCATGTACTTCTCCCGTCTGAGATTATACACACGTGTATATTATACCGCTGCTACGTAGAATTTCCGCTCGGTCGTAATTTTCGAACCTACACGATGTTCATGTGTGCAAAAATTTTCATGGAAAATCATTGGAAATCCGTTTTTTTTTAACCAAAAATATGTATTATTCTCTAATTTTCGAAATGGTGATCAATTAGATTTTTTTTTTCACAATTATTATTTCATTAAAGGGAGAAATAGGGTTAGGACAGCGTTTTCTCAATGAATTTCATCGATTTTTTTATAATATAAAAAATGAATATAATTTATTGAAACTTTGAGAATATTTTATACATATATTTAAGGATATACTATAAAATTTTGTGAAGAATTTCCTTGAAAAACACCGAAGATATTAGCGACCCCATATTGCAGGTCACAATCAGACTCAGCATTTTGCGTACATTCTGGAAGCCGCAATTTTCATCTGAAATCAAACGAGGTTGGAATTTACTTTTATTATATGTCTCTCTTCTATATGAACCTAACTGCTATTAAAAAAATAGAAAATTGAATTTTTTACAGGGGTCAAAACAAAAAAAAGCATGATTTTTGCCATTTTTTACAACTTTATTTGCAAAAAAAAATTATTTTAAATAATGATAATATTCCGTTCTTAGGTTCATATAGAGGGCAATACTCTGAAGAGAGTAACTGCCAATTTTCAAAACGATTGGTTGAAAACTTTTCGAACTAGCGTGTACGCAAGTTCAAAAAAGTCGTTTTCAGATAAACGCGTTTGAATACACGTGGCGCGCTCGGGGCCTGAAGGAGAGCTACTCACTTTAATGACTTATAACAATAGAACGAGTCGGAATTTTCATTTAAAATTTTGGGAACATATTTTTCAATAGTTTTACTAATAATTTATGAAATTAAAAAAAAATCGATTTTTTGAACCGTCTAACCCTATTACCCCCTTAATTTGTCTTTAAATCAATTTTTCAACACTCTTTTTTTCATTCGTACAGTTTCAAAAAGCTGATTCACGCTCCATTTATATTTAATACTTGAAATTGCGAACGACAAAGTTCTTTTTCTTCGTTTTCAAACGTGTCAAATGTTATTTTGCAATTTGTCGACTTATTCAGTAAATTTGTATTTCCCGCTTAATAAATAAACCGGTGAGTTGAATTACCGGATGTTATATTATATACTCTACTGTGCAAAAGTTAATATATCATTATTTCCGTTCTCGTCAAAGGATAAGATGCATTTTCTTCCTCATTATCGTAACGAGACAATTATCCAGAGAGGATTTAACTTCAGAGAAACGGTATTCTCTGTGAAAACTTGCTTGCAGTATAAAGCATTCGCTCGTCTCCACCACCCAGTTTTCTACTCTCTCTCTCTCTCTTTTTCTCTCTCTCTGTACATCCCTTTCCATCTTCTTTCTTTTCTCATCCCTTGCGTACCTTTCAGTAAAATTTATGTTACAAACTTCATTGCGGCGAACTTGTACTCTCCTTACACGCGACAACACGAGAAACAGAGAAAGCCACCGAATGTACGAGGAGAAACGATATATTACCGACGTGAAGCTTTCAAGAAAGGGTGAAGCTTTCACTCGAGGGAGATGATATTTATTTATATATGTGTCATCCTCTTTGCAAATAGTGCTCTTCGTGAAAATCGCTGATGAAACATTCGACGGAAATATGATTTTTTCTTTCAAATACGATTCCTTGTAAAATCACTTTTTCCAAGGGGATGGTAAGCGAGGAATGGGCGCTAGTCAAATATTAAAAAAAATATTCTAAATTATTTAAAAGAAGACAAACAATACACGTTTTTTTTTACAATATTTCAACGATGGTTAGAAATATATATCCATTGAATAATTTCTCATTCGAATTGTTGTTATTTATCGCCATAGCAACACTTGATTACGATTAACAATTGCGTGAAGAAAAAATCTTTTCACTTCAATCACATATAAAATCGTTTCACTCCAATCACATATAATTTATCGTCATTTATTATTAACTTATACTAAATTTTCGATATTTTTTTCCGATTCTTTTGACTAAAATGTCACTTACAGGAAGTCAGGAAAGCAAAAACGCAATTTCACGTTCTCCTGAAATCGTAATATCGGCATACCAAGAACGCGGGGATGTAACAAGCAAACAAAAATTAAATATTCGAAATTGCACTGGTGCGTACACCGGGTAAATAATGAGATACGCGAATTATTGCGAAAAACAAATTTTCTCTATGATTTTTGTTTTTTATTTTTACTGTTATTTATCATGAAAAAAAATTGGTGCTTCATCAACTGTATACGGGACCGAGCGCAGTTGTGTCAGCATTTCGATATTGGAAAATGATACATCTCCCCCCCCCCCCCCCCCCCTCTTTCGCGCTCCCTCTCCCATTGAAATAGAACGATGTCGGGACGTATCGCAATATAAATAATAAACAATGATTGTTGCAACCATCGATAGAGCCGAAGGGAGTTCATTTCGTACGAAAGAGAAGGAAAAAGGTATTTCAAAAAAGATCGTCGATTCCGAACGATTCTGATAAGAATCTCGTTCGTAACGGCCAAATTCTATTATCGTGTGTATAGTATGTGACTAAATATGTGGCGTTCCAGGCTAAATCGACGAAACCGTGACGACCACTGTTTTTTTTTTTTTGCTTTTTCTTACGTCGTTGAACGTTACGAAAAGAGTTTTACTAAAAATATTTTAATAATCAAAGTTTTTAATATCATGAGAAAAAAGCTGTTTTAAAAGCACAATGTAAATTATGCGATGTAAATTGTGAATACATTTTTTGTAACTTTTTTTTCTACCCCCAGAACAAGTGAAAGGATTTTCTGGCCAACGGACTATTTGCCGTCTAATTTGCCAGTAGTATGACTCTCTTCTTTCGATCAAAAAATCATTTTACTTTACAGTACAATCGATAGGGAGCCCGTTACTCTGTCCGCATCGCACTAAATACGACAATTTTTTTAAATAAGGGTCAGTATCACGTACTGAATGTGAATTAACAAAATGGTTACAAATTGAGGGGGCGGAAGTGCCGCTATTTTGAGGAAAACCGTATTGGCCAATATCTCCGTTACCGTGCGCTTTAGGCCAAAAATGGTAATAACCTTTCTTGTAGATAATTGAATTTACCATCTTTTTTTTAAATAATTTTTTTTATATCACTTAACGTTTACGACTTATACGACTGTTAAAATTTATTCATTCACTTTTTGTCCTGTATCTCTCCTAATAATTGTTTAAACAATAAAATTCTAATAACTTATCTTTTAAATCCATATATTTTCCACAACTTTTATTTAAAACTTTTTTGTCTAAAATTAATATTCTCAAAGTTATAACGCGTTCAATGTTGCGCTACTGGGTGCAAGGCTAATAAGAACGCGTTATAACATTGAGAATATTGACTTTAGACAAAAAAGTTTAAAAAGGAAGGTGTGGGAAATTTATGTGTTTAAAAGATAAGTTATTATCATTTTAGTGTTTAAACAATTATTATGAGAGATACAGGTCAAATAGTGAATAAATAAATTTTAACAGTCGTATAAGTCGTAAACGGTAACTGATACAAACAAAATTATTTAGAAAAAAAGATAGGAAATTCAATTATCTACAAGAAAGGTTATTACCATTTTTGGCCTAAAGTGCACGGTAACGGAGATATTGGCCAATACGGTTTTCCTCAAAATGGCGGCACTTCCGCTACCTTAATTTGTAACCATTTTGTTAATTCACATTCAATACGTGATACTGAACCTAATTTAAAAAAAATGTCCTTCATTTTTAATGCGCCACAATATCCTCTATTGATTGTACTATTATGCGGAATACCCTATATATTTATTATATATGACACCACCCGCGACTCACGGAATGATAGATGATAGGTGACACATATACATTGTATATATACAAGCTCGCGATTGAACTCAACTCCATCCTCACCCTCCCCCATCTACCCTAAACTTCACCTCGAACACACGAGAACGTATACCCGACATTTCTCAATTCTGTGGCCGAGCATCAGTAGTATAGATGCACGCAGTAGTTGCAGTCACGTATAGACGTAGGGCATGGCAGAGAGAGAGAGAGAGAGAGAGAGAGTAGAAACAGAAGCGACGACGCGGAGCCCAACGAGCTTGTATAGAGATACCCAAAATGCCTATACACGCAATCGAAACAACGATCCAATTGCCCCCTGGGTAACCATATATATACAATATACGTATAGGAAATTTTATATACACAATCGCGACGAAAATTGATGAGAAAGTGTTTGGCAATGCTTCTTCATTCTTTTTTTAAATTATTAACTATAGCAAAACCCCACAAACGTTGTCCTGCCTGATTTGTTATTATTGAGGATTGAGGACACTAAAAATCACAAATTATACTCTTTTGTCCCCGATATGATGACGAATTACAACAAAGTGGATAGCGCGAAAATATTCTCCGTTCTCAAATACCTATGCATACCAATTTTCATGGCGAACTGTTGAACGATATAGAATGTGCTGCAGCGCCATTTTGTGACGAGTTACAACAAAATGGATGGCATAAGAACCTTCTCCATGAAAAAATACATAGATGCGACAACTTTCATTGTGATCGGTCAAACAGTTTCGAAATCTATTAAGCTCAGATATACCAACGTCCATTTTTATATTTAATAAATATCCTTCTCGAACAAATCATATAAGTCCTCGAACTTATAAGAAATTATGTGATCGCATCGGTAACTCGTTTCCTAAATCGAAGTTTTACAAATAGTACATTTCTTCCCCATCCAAAGATAAAACGATTTGTCTCTGTAGCAAGTGAATTAAAACTTGTTTGCTAAATCTTGATTTTTAATTTGACACAGAAGTTGCGAGATTTTGTAAAACAAGGTAATGGCCACGTTCAATGTGTGGGATGGGTGACCGATTAACCTCTACAGTGGCTTGCAGGCCGACTAGCTAAAAGGAGAGCGGGGTGGAATCTCAAGAAATGGGATACAAAAGGAGAAAGGGACGTGAAAACCTGAAAAGCTTTACGATTGAAACCATAATATTAATAATATAAAAAATAAAAAATAAATCAGATTGTAAATGGTTAGGATCAAGCTGACATGAAATGACTCATATATGTATGGATGTAACGTTCTGTAGGTTTCCCGTACGTTTCCCATTCCCTCTTTGACTCCTCTCATCCTCCTTCGTCTCTCCTCCAATTTCCATTTAACGCGGTTGTCTGTAAGCCCGATGTAATTCGACATTGAGGCTACATATAGGTAATATAGGATATATATGTACATATATATTGTGCGGATACTGTACGCGTGGTCCCGTCATGGAGGTTTTAGCCGGGGGTCAACATCGCGACGAGAGAACGAGGCTACTTGTCGCACTGTCGACAATATAACCCCCCCCTATATACAGCTCGTTCTCGCGTTCTCATTGCGTTCGACGATCTGTTCGCACGAAATCCCAACCCTCCCCCGCTCACCCTCCTCGCAGCGTTGCATCCTATAACGTAGAATCTACCAACCCCTATATACGGTCCATTTGGGTCGCGAATACGAGGCATTAATTAATCGAATTGATTAATCGATTGAAGTTCCGATATTGTTGATATACTATATTGTGTAAGCAAAACAAAAATGGCGTCTAATTGTCACCGGAGTACCGGAGAATTTGTGCCAATTGACATTCGTGTTATATTCGATACGTAATTACCATAGACCGTGAAAGCGTGAAAGAATTGCTTAATTTTGTGTGAACAAAGTTTATTCGGATGAATAGTGGTTTTTTTTTATTAATTAAGGAGAGAAATAGGGTTAGGACAGCGTTTTCTCAATGATTTTCATGAATTTTTTTATAGTATAAAAAATGAATATAATTTATTGAAACTTTCAGAATATTTTATACATATATTTATGTATATACTATAAAATTTTGTGAAGAATTTCCTTGAAAAACACCGAAGATATTAGCGACCCCATATTGCAGGTCACAATCGGACTCAGCATTTTGCGTACATTCTGGAAGCCGCAATTTTCATCTGAAATCAAACGAGGTTGGAATTTACTTTTATTATATGTCTCTCTTCTATATGAACCTAAATTCTATCAAAAAAATAGAAAATTGAATTTTTTACAGGGGTCAAAACAAAAAAGCATGATTTTTTGCTGTTTTTTACAACTTTATTTGCAAAAAAAAAATTATTTTAAATAATGATAATATTTCGATTTTAGGTTCATATAGAGCGCAATACTATGAAGAAAGTAACTACCAATTTTCAAAATGATTGTTCGAAAACTTTTCAAACTAGCGTGTACGCAAGTTCAAAAAAAGTCGTTTTCAGAAAAACGCGTTTGAAAAAATAGTACCAAGAAAAACAAGCAATATGGAGTCGCTAATATTTTATAATATATACTTAAATATATGTATACAAATTTTAGAATTTATACTTAAATATATGTATAAAATATTCTGAAAGTTTCAATAAATTATATTCATTTTTTATACTATAAAAAAATTCATGAAAATTATTGAGAAAACGCTGTCCTAACCCAATTTCCTCCCTTAATGGCTTATAACAATAGAACGAGTCGGAATTTTCATTTGAAATTTCGAGAAGTTTTTCAATAGTTTTACTAACAATTTATGAAATAAAAAAAATCGATTTTTTAAATCGTCTAACCCTATTTCCGCCCCTTAAATCCGATAGCAATTTCTGAGGCTTTTTCGGAATTTTTTCACAGTTTTTAATTACCGCTAACCTTTTGGTTTGTGTAAAATAACTTTTTTTACATTACTAAAGGGATTAACGAAGAGAAATCGAGGAAAAAAAAATTCCATTCCTTTTAGAGTAAGGATTGTAAGGGTTGTGAGGGGAGTAGAGTGTTGCAAGAACATTGTGAAAAATTCTCGACTAAATCCCAGTGAGCGAGGGATATAGGAAGGTTGCTTTGACGTGAAATGTTCCATATATACTTCGAGTATCTCGGGGCTACTGCGGGATAGCCGGAGAAAAAGCTGCGTAGAAAGTTTCGCGACTTTGGTCCGAGCGTCTTAAGAAAACTTCCGGGCCCTCTTACAACTCATTAATGACTATTTTTGAAGTATGTACATAGATCGTTCACGATCTCGTCGATTCTCGATCTACCTTTTCCTGTGTACCAGAACATTACCGAAAGAGAATCCGAGAATCGAGATCATGTGTTCCTCCTCTATGGTGGATGAAGCGCAGCCCTTTGAGAGAACACGCCGACCCATGCGATGGCAACGTTTCGCCCCTCTACCCTCCGCCTCTTACCATGGCATCAACCCTCATACAGTCCCTACCGCCCCTAAATCCATAAACTTCCGGTTCACGGGCGCAACGAAAACTCATATCCCCAACCCCGTCCACCCGCGTCTCTGCGAAACTTTACCGAACTCGTAATTGGATTCGAATGCAAAAACTGTAACTGATACAGCGGTGATTCGTTAGAGTTATGATGTATGTCTTTTGAGTTTAGAAACATTTTAACTCGCGGTTTTAACGTTCCGTTCTTCATCTTGCGCATCAGCCACGGTTAGAGTACCGGGAAAATTGGAATGCTTTCGTTGTGAAGTGAAAGTGGTAGAAACCAGGAATTTGAGGTAATAAGTAACGAAGATGGTAATTTAAACTTGAACATTGATTTCTCAACATTTTTATACATCCATCAGCCAGTCCTTCTCTGTGAACAAATGCTTTTTCTTTTGATCATTTTTTTCATTGTTTTGAGAAAAAAAAACTTCTTTCTGAAAGCTTGTTAAGGGGGGAAATAGGGTTAGACGGTTCAAAAAATCGATTTTTTTTTATTTCATAAATTGTTAGTAAAACTATTGAATAACATGTTCCCAAAATTTTGAATGAAAATTCCGACTCGTTCTGTTGTTATAAGCCATTAAAGTGAGTAGCTCCCCTTCAGGCCCTGAGTGCGCCATGTGTATATTTCTTGGTACTATTTTTTCGAACGCGTTTTTCTGAAAACGATTTTTTTTGAACTTGCGTACACGCTAGTTTGAAAAGTTTCCAACCAATCGTTTTGAAAATTAGCAGTTACTTTCTTCATAGTATTGCGCTCTATATGAACCTAAAATCAGAATATTATCATTATTTAATATAATTTTTTTTTTGCAAATAAAGTTGTAAAAAATGGCAAAAAATCATGCTTTTTCGTTTTGACCCCTGTAAAAAATTCAATTTTCTATTTTTTTGATAGAATTTAGGTTCATATAGAAGAGAGACATATGATAAAAGTTAACTCCAACCTCGTTTGATTTCAGATGAAAATTGCGACTTCCAGAATGTACGCAAAATGCTGAGTCTGATTGTGACCTGCAATATGGGCTCGCTAATATCACCGGTGTTTTTCAAGAAAATTCTTCAAAAATTTTATAGTATATACTTAAATATGTGTATAAAATATTCTCAAAGTTTCAATAAATTATATTTATTTTTTATACTATAAAAAAGTTCATGAAAATCATTGAGAAAACGCTGTCCTACCCCTATTTCCTTCCTTAACTTTGCTAAATCTTTGTTGGGAGTATTTGTTTGGTTTTACGGTTCGCACCCGTTCGCATTGAAAACGATATTTTTTTTTCCCGAATTCTCAATGCCAAACAATCTCTAGACAGTATTTTCGAAAAAATGTCTAATTAATTATTAAAACTAACGATCGAGAATATTGTACAAATGTTAAACAACGTAAAGGGACGATAATAATGAAATTTGATGAAAAATCGTTCGTGAAAACAAAGTTTATAGATTGTTTTTTTTTTTAAACTACCCTAAATGTCGGGGTAGGTAACAGATTTTGATGGAAATATTTTTTTTACTTCAATTTCATGAAATTCATTGGTTTGTGTTATTGGCGTTAAATAACATTATCCGCCGCCGATAAGTTGTGTTATTTTTGAGTTCGAGCGTTCATGGAATCAGCGAAAGTTAAAACTCGACAGCTTCGACGGATCCAGATGATTTATATGATATTAAGAAGCTGCGTGAAGAAAAAACCGTATAAATATAATTTATAACGCCCGACGGATGAGGAAAACTCTATCGATTAATATATGTTTTTTGTTTGTTTTTAATTTCACGGAAACACGGAATTCTCGTTTGGAACGTTTTTCTATATATGTACATTATGAGATCCGTGGTGCCTCTGACTTATTACTTTAACCGCAATAGTTGAGCACAGTTGGATGAAGAATTGGATGAATTTCCCTCTCCTCTTCCGCTAACTCTTGCCTTATTCTTCTTACCCTTCGTCCTCTCGTCGTTTATATATCTTCCCGGACGATCCGGCACGATTATTGGCCTCCTTCGTTCGAATCACGAAGAAACGCTTCTCGTTTCGCGACCCCGTGTGGCACGATAAACTCCACTAGCACGGTTCATCCCCGCCTCCTACTTTCCTTATCGCGTACAAAAAGAGCACACACACAGACACGTTAACGTAGATGTGAGAAAAATAGGGACATTCGGAGTCTATTCGATATGACAGGAAGGATGACTATACCCCTTATTCCTCGGAGAATAATGGTTGGCCATAGGGGAAAGAGATGAAGAGACTTCCCTAGTATTATAAACGCGACGAACGACAAGAAGACTCACGGAACTGAACACCCGGTGTGCGCTTGCGAACGAATTCCATGAAGTCCTCTATCTCCCCCTCTCTCTCTCTCTCTCTTTCTCTCTCTTTCTCTATCTCTTTCATGACCATCGGGATGCTGTAGCAGCATCAAAGATCATATATATAGAGAAAGAGAGAGAGAGAGAGAGAAGGAGAGAAAAAGAGGGAGAAAGAAAGAGCTTCGTCATCCTCTCGTTTGTGCAGTAACACTGCCCGAGGCGCTACTGCACTTTTCCTTCTCTCGTTCAGCTTTTTCTCCAGTCTACCCCTCCGGGATAGTCATACGGAAGTATATAGAAACCATGTGTACGTTTTTCTATCACATAGAATCCCTGAAAATATTCGCCAACGGTGGTCAGAATCTCTCGAGGATTCATGCATAAATTATTTTAACTCTCGTCTTGGTCTAAACATACGTATCTACACATTCATACATGGCAAACGAGTATGGCCGGTCTATTAATGCCGTAAAACGACTTTAGGATAAAAATAACAATAATAATAAATTTCTCGAATGTAAATTGAGTAACAACACAGCCGCAATGAGAGAATGGAAGGTCGAGGAAGCGGAACGAAGGGAAGAGCGAAAATGGTTCACGCGTCAGTCATGACGCGCCCTTGATACGAATCAATAAACGCAAAACGTACGGTGGAATGAACAAAAAAGAGACTTTTTTCTTTCTTTTTTTTTTTTTCGTCCACTCAATGATATCAGTTGAAAAATAAATAGAGAATCGCGAGGGTTCGTTTTTCCTTCGGGGGTTTTGTATGTGGATCAACGAATTAATCGCTCGAGCGAGGGTTAGGGGAAAATCTATTCTTTGAATCAGCGTGAAGACTCGTTTTCCGGCAACTTTTTCATCGACCCTTAAAATGTATTAGTGAAATACGGGGCTGAACGGTGTATGGCGAAGATTTTGGCAAAATTGAGATTTCGAACGTGTAACATTTATTCGTATTTTCTCGTTCGAGTTTGTCAAATAACGCCGTTTCATATAAGCTCAGCTGAAATGGGGGAAAAAGCAGCTCTTCGCGGAGTGACTATACGTATATGTATACATACCCCATGCAGACAGTTGCAATCTTGTTGAATCGTTATTCGAGAATTTTTCCTCTCTATCTCAACTCGATGAAGCATCCCACTAAACTGCATACACACACACACACCCTCTCTTTTTACGATCTATGAAGTCCTTGCGAAAGAATCGATCGCTAAATGTTACGAGAACGACGATGTCGTTTGCGTTAGTCTATATCACGTTGTGTTCGTCGTTCTTCTCTCTCTTTCTCTCTCTTCGCGCTTTCGCGTTTTCGATGTTTGAAGATTAACCATTCCCGTTATCGGAAAAACAGTTGTTTCTGTAATGCACCGATGGATATTGGAGAAACTCGCACAAAACTTCTTCGTCTCTCGCTATCACTCTGTACTCTGTACTCTCTCGCCTTTTCTCTTCTTAAAGTGGACCATTTTTTAAATTTAATATTACGAAATATTTTGTTGAATATTGTATAGTAAATTTTAAATTATTGTTGTCAAAGTTATTTCAGCCGAATAACTTTTTAATAATTGTAAATAAATGTTATACGGTTTAATTGAAATTTTCGTTGATAATAACTAAACATTTATTTTGTTATGCATCCAGCAAAAGATTCGTTAATATTTAAAAAACCGGTGATCTCGGTACACGGTACTCTCTCGCATTTTCTCTTCTGAGGCTGGATTTTTTCTTTCCTTATTCAATATTACAAAATATTTTATTGAATAATGTATAATGAATGTTAAATTATTACTGATAATGTTATTTCAGCCGAATAACTTTTTAATAATTGTAAATAAATCTTAATCGGTTTAATTGAAATTTCGTTGATGATAACTAAACATTTATTTCGTTATATATCCAGTAAATATTCGTTAATATTAAATAATCCGGTACTCTCGGTACTTGGTACTCTCTCGCCTTTCCTCTCCTCAAACTGGACATTTTTTTTTTTTTAATATTACATTCAATATTACATATTTTATTGAATATTGTATAATGAATGTTAAATTATTATTGTCAAAATCATTTCAGCCGAATAACTTTTTAATAATTGTAAATAAATCTTATCCGGTTTAATTGAAATTTCGTTGATAATAACTAAACATTTATTTCGTTATGTATCCAGTAAAAGATTCGTTAATATTAAATAAACCGGTTCTTTCGGTACTTGGTACTCTCTCGCATTTTCTCTTCTGAAGCTGGATTTTTTTCTTTTTTTATTCAATATTACAAAATATTTTCTTGGATATTGTACAATAAACGTTAAATTATTATCGTCAACGTTACTTCAGTCGAATAACTTTTTAATAATTGTAAATAAATGTTATTCGGTTCAATTGAAATTTTGTTGACAATAACTAAACATTTATTTCGTTATATATCCAGTAAAAGATTCGCTAACATTAAATAAACCGTGCTATTTCTGTAATTGACAATTTTTCCGTTACATTCAATAGGATTTTTTACATACTTCGATTTCATTGGGGTTGCAAAATTCAATGTATTTTTAACAACAATAATCGTTCCTCGTTGAAGATTATTTATCGTTGTAGATCGTTTCACATCTGAATTTATGGAAAATAAACTCCCCTTTGATTGTCAACGTTGCGAAAAAATAAAAATCTATATTACAGAAAGAGTATATGTGGAGTATAGAGAAGAGCTTGCTTGCATTCAACCCCTTCGGTGTCACGTGCGACAAACATTTCTTTTATGCATTCGTATATTGCGTAACGATGTTATAACCCTCTTTCTTTAGCCTCATAGTCATGTATATACATACTATCATTTCCCTCTTCTCCCTCTGCGTGAATATCCCACTTCCTCCCGCAAGTATAACTTCAGGCACAATACAACCAAGCTTCTTATATAAATACAGCACAACAAAAGCGTCCGGGGGTTATAGAAATACACGTCAATCTATTTTCAAGCGTTCGTTCGTGCTCTTGATTCTCTCGCGCTCCGTTGAAACTCTAATGTGTGGTCCCTTATCTATAGCCGATTGTAGCCCGTACGTGATATTTAATAAGCACACATCCGCCACCGGATGCTATAACTTTATTAATATACATTTTTACATAGATATACAAATGCTCTTTCGACTCTTTTGTGCAGAACAGAGCTCTCGCGAAACGTTCGTTGTGACTCCAGTCGCGACGGCGTTAATTATCGGCGGAAAACAAATGATAAACAATTATCACCAAATTCTTATTACCTTCCAACGACGAATGCAAAGTCCGTTTGTTGGAGTTGAATAAACTTTATTTGCACTCTCAAACCTTCGCAATTACGTATACTTAAGGGAGGAAATAGGGTTAGGACAGCGTTTTCTCAATGATTTTCATGAATTTTTTTATAGTATAAAAAATGAATATAATTTATTGAAACTTTGAGAATATTTTATACATATATTTAAGTATATACTATAAAATTTTTGAAGAATTTCCTTGAAAAACACCGAAGATATTAGCGACCCCATATTGCAGGTCACAATCAGACTCAGCATTTTGCGTACATTCTGGAAGCCGCAATTTTCATCTGAAATCAAACGAGGTCGGAATTTACTTTTATTATATGTGTCTCTTCTATATGAACCTAAATGCTATCAAAAAAATAGAAAATTGAATTTTTTACAGGGGTCAAAACAAAAAAGCATGATTTTTTGCCATTTTTTACAACTTTATTTGCAAAAAAAAAATTATTTTCAATAATGATAATATTCCGATTTTAGGTTCATATAGAGCGCAATGCTATGAAGAAAGTAACTGCCAATTTTCAAAACGATTGGTTGAAAACTTTTGAAACTAGCGTGTACGCAACTTTAAAAAAAGTTCAAAAAAATTGCGGCTTCCAGAATGCATGCAAAATGCTGAGTCTGATTGTGACCTGCAATATGGAGTCGCTAATATCTTCGGTGTTTTTCAAGGAAATTCTTCAAAAATTTTATAGTATGTACTTAAATATTTGTATAAAATATTCTCAAAGTTTCAATAAATTATATTCATTTTTTATACTATAAAAAAATTCATGAAAATCATTGAGAAAATGCTGTCCTAACCCTATTTCCCCCCTTAATGGCTTATAACAATAGGACGAGTCGGAATTTTCATTTAAAATTTTGGGAACATATTTTTCAATAGTTTTACTAACAATTTATGAAATTAAAAAAAAATCAATTTTTTTAACCGTCTAACCCTATTTCCCCCCCTTAATTATCACGGAGAAAAAACATCAAATCAATAAAATGTGTTTGCCAATATTCGCCATAACATATTTCTCTGACATGAGGATATAAGTAATTCATTCAAGCAAATTAGATGTCATTTTTAAAAAACGTATTAGTTTATCCTATTAAATTATATCCTCCAGTGAAAAAAAATATGGGAAAACATATTTCCCGAATATTGGTTTACTGATTTTAGTCATTTTCTTTCTCTCAGTGTACATGACAATGAACCACTGGGTGGGTCATCACTAAGACCTTTCTGCCAACCTAAGTACGCGCCGGTTTCGTTCAACAAACATTTTTTTTCAAATTTCTCCAATCCAAAAAGATCATTTTTTACCTTTTTTTTGTACATAATACCGCTTTTTCATAGTACTTTTGGATCATTGCAAGTATTTCGTTTAAAAAAAAACGTCTGTATACACCCCGTGGGCTGTTAGAGGAATCATGATCATTATTTTTTAAAGAAAATGAATAAAATCAATGAATTAATCAAATATTCGTATTGCTTATAAATTCTATATTCAATTATTAATTATTTTTATTTTATACTGTCGTTTCATGGTTAAAACTTTTCTTCAATAGTACATTTCAACTTGACAGTATGTAAAATCCATTCTTTCTCCCCTTCGACGAGCACCCCTTTTGAAAACGAGGGAGAGAACTCGGGTTCCCGTTGTCTTCGATATTCTTCAGTCTTCTTTAAAACCCTCGGCATCAATCCCCTTTCTCGCTATGTACGTACACCCTTTTCGTCTCTTCTTCGAACGGGACCGCCCTTCGGAGAGGGTGCCCGAGACGAGCGAGAGGTTCACGCGCTTCCGCATATATTCCCCAACTTTGTACATCAGTCAATGACACTCTGTTTGCTGAAGAACCTTATCCACACCAATTTAACACGAAAAAATTTGTGCGTTACGCCCATTTATTTGCCAACTGTCGGTATACGCAACATATTATATAGATATGTATAAGAGCACGCGTTGAATTTAGTGCAGCGTGAATTATGCCTGTGACTGGCGTCTATGATCCTTATATTCACGGACACACACACACACACACACGCGCGCGCGCATCATGCATTTAACATTCTATACCGGTTCACGCTATTCGAGCATCCCCGCAACGGACCCCCTCCCTTCCCGCAAATCTGTAACACCCGCTGCGTTCGCCAACCCCCTCAAAACCCTAACCAAACTCAAATTGGCTCAATGGGAGAACGACGAATGGCTTAGTGACGTGAACGCGTGTCCCGTCTCCGATTAGTTATATATATCTATTAGGGTGATTTTTTTTTCGACTATTTTTTTTTCTCAGTCGCCACCTGAACTTTTGTTGGATATGTCGAAAAACAAATTCCCTGAAAGTTACAGCCCTTAATATGAATTCTAAGTACTTTCCCTTAGCGTGAAAAGATTTTCCATCTAAAATACACGTAAATCTAATTTTTTTTCTTTCAAAATTCTATAACTCAGCCGCCTTTTATGCTATCATATTGTTGTTGGTTTCGATTTACTCAGAATAAAATAATATAGAAAAAATGCCTATTGCGGCGAAAGTGTAAATTGTACTGGTTAGTTGGTACGGGTCACTGAAGTTTATTTTTACCCAAAATTCTCGTTTTTTTGCTGTTATCTCCGAAACAATTAACTTTACGAAAAAAATATAAATGAAAAATTTGTTGGAAAATTACTTTCCTACAAAAAAGGTCCTATCGACCCAATTTCTTGAGATATTGAACTTTAACTTATGAGTAGTATAAAATTTTTGCGGTTTATATTACCATAAAAATTTTATAAAAAACTTTATATTACCGTAAAAAAAAATAGTCGAAAAAAAAAATCGCCCCAATATCTGCATATATATGAGGTATTCCATCTCTTTCCAATTAAACTTGACACTTGGGTATTGCGATTTTGTTGCTAATTTTTTATAATATTCCTTAGTATGCCGTAATTGTTGCACATTTTTTCAGATTTTTGTCTCGAATAGTTTTGGAGATGTGAATTATTGAATTCCGTGACATTTTACAAATCAGCGAATGTACTCAGTTGGCTGTAACTTTTGATTGTCGAAAGGGATTCTGAAAAATCATTGTACCAAATTGTTTCGCTCGATTGAAAAAAAATATTAGAAAATCCTGACTCTTTTACAGTAGTGGTATACTGACACGTTTCGTTTTTCTTTATATTCTTCAGCACATGCTGATTATGCAAAATGTCTCGAAAATAAAAAATTCACATTTTTTAAACTATTAGAGATAAATATTTTTTTTAAATATTCAATACTCATCGCATACTGTGGAATGGAATAATAATTCAGCAATGAATTCGAAGGACCATGTCAAGAGCGTTATTCGAATTGACATAGAATATCTCATGTGCAATACGATGAATATAGTAATACGTATAAATACGTCTATTATACTATATATATATATATATATATCGATTGCTACCAAGAAAAGGGATGTAAATTACACAATTTCACTCGTTAAATCCTCTTCGAATACGACCATTTGCCTCCTAGCTCTCTAAACACGTATGGATCACGTATGTACACATTGAGCACCACCCTCGTCAGCCTTTGTCGTAGCAACAAATGTAGCGAGTAAATTGCCACAGTCCCACCGTGTCGAAATTCCCTTCATAGTTTTCTTCCTTCTCGTTCGTTCTCCACGTCGTCCTCTTCGCTCTATTTCATTGGACCACGGCACGCTCGCATTTGTCCGTGTTGTATAGTCACTGTTTCCCTTTAATTGTCGAATTATTATGTAAATTAGATTCGTCCATAGCGAACCATTTATCAAATGAACGGCAATTTTATACGTCGACTGACTCGCCCGCGATTCGTTTGAAATTAAACGAACGAGTAGGGTGAAAGACTGGTGCGAACTTAATATTCATGAGCGTAATGTAACAACGGTTGTTAGCGGACATTTAACATCGTAATAATAATACCAAACGTGTTTTTTTGTTTGCTACGTTGGGAGAAACTCCTAACGAAATTCTTAATTCAAAGATTCACGTTATAATGGAGGTTGTGGTGTATAGCCCCGAGAGGGACAAGTGCAATGATGTACGACTTTTGGTTCTCGGGGATCAGTATACGCAGTGGGACACTCGTGAACTTAATTCTCCCGCGCATTTTGCTCTCGTCTCTCTCGCTCGCTATTATGACTCTGGGTGGGGACCATTTTGCTATGCCGTGCCCGGCGTCCGGACCCGCGTTCTCACGTTGGACAAAATGGCGTAATGTAGCGTCGCGATTAATGTGTTACGTGTCGTTCGCGAGCTGTGGACGAGACTTAAAGGGGGGAGATTTACTAATTACCCTTGGTGTAATTAGATCGCAGCTTGGCTCTCTACCATGACATATCTGAGCGGATTCAACCCCTTTCCCACCACCTCAAGCTTCTCCCTTGGGTGGTCTTTGCTTTCCTCTCTCTTTCCCCTTCTCTCTTTCTCTCTCTCTCTCTGTCTTTCGCTGTCCTGCTTGACTGTAGCCCCCGACTGATTAGACGTGAAATGTCGGACGAATTATTTTAATAGTGGCCTCATTAATCATTCGTCGAGGAAACACTTAATCTTGCTCTCTAACTCGGTAATCTTTGCGATGAGATATTAAGATGCTGTGCACGATTCTACAACTCTCCTTCTCTCCATGTCTATCTCTCTCGTTTCAGTTTCGTTTCTCTCTCATTAACTCCATATATTAAGTGCTCAAGTTGTAATTAGTTGCTTATTCTACTCAACTCTTCACGAATTAATTAAATATAATTTTTTTTTCCTCAGACCAATCTCTTCATATTTTACAACGTTTTCTTTTAACATTTGATGTCGATTTTTCAACAAATTATAGATCAATATTTGACGGGATGACGTAAAACGAATATACGCATACTGTATTCTATATTCGTGAATAACGCAATTTATTTATAGGACAAATCGCTTAAGCACATCCGGTCTTGATTTTTTCTTTCACCGTGTGCGGTATCAACCCGCTGACCCATGTGTTTCTCGTTTACGAGACATACTCGTCGTTCATAGTTCTCTCATTAAAAGAGGTCTGAAACTCAATGCATCATGCACGAGGCTCTTTGATTTCAGTCACAGCAATTAGGGGACGAGTCTTAACTGTAAGAACGTCGTATATATATTTATCGTAGAGTTAACAGAGTTTTGTGAAATTTTAATGAAAAGCAATTGAAAAGTAATTTTCCAACCGAGATTCGAAATTACGGTGGAAAAATGTGAATCGTAATTATTCCAAATTCTTGTTTAAATAAAAATAATTTCGCGACGAGTTAATTATGAATAATTATAGTGGAAAGAAGATCAATGTTAAAACGTTTTTCAATAATTATTGAGTTAATTATGAATGATTATAGTGGAAAGAAGATCAAAGTTAAAACGTTTTTCAATAATTATTGAAATAAAAATAATTTCGCGACGAGTTAATTATGAATAATTATAGTGGAAAGAAGATCAAAGTTAAAACGTTTTTCAATAATTACTGAAAAACGTTTTAACTTTGATCTTCTTTCCACTATAATTATTCAATTAACTTTGATCTTCTTTCCACTATAATTATTCATAATTAACTCGTCGCGAAATTATTTTTATTTCAATAATTATTGAAAAACGTTTAGATCAAAGTTTGATCACGTTATTGAAAAATGTTTGATCTTCTTTCCACTAAAATTATTCATAATTAACTCGTCACGAAATTATTTTTATTTCTCCTGTATTTGAACGGTGTCTCACGAGAGTGAGGGAAAAAAATTGTGAGCGAGACGAATGAATGGCGGTCGTATAAAAATGTGTAGATGGATCGCACGAGTCTGGAGAGCAGTTCAAACACAGAGATAAAAACGTTTCCGTGGAAGACGATCTTATCAAATCCAATATTACACATGGTAGGATAGGAATAATAAGAAAAATATCAAGGCCATTATTATACCCTATATATTTATGGTATATCGAGTGATGAAAAATAAAAGGGCGTAACGCCCATCGTTTCGCCCGTTAAAATCCCTGGATTACGACTTTTTGTTTGCTAAACAATCAGCAGACACAAATATCGAGAAGTGTGTACGTTTACTTGTAACGGGCGCTCTCTTTCATCCCCTCGAAACTTGGCAAGTACCGGAAACCCAAGTAAGTAAGGCAATTCTGAGGTATTCATCTCTTTCGTGCAACGAAGGGGTGTTTCGGATAACTCCCGCGACGAAACGAAAAAGGGATGGAACACCAGCAATGGAAAACTCTCGCCAGGAAAACAAATATAATAAATATTCATACATATATTTCTCATCCCGTTTTATATATAAGATTTATACATAAACTGCATATACTTTTGACGTATACGACGGAAGTTAGGCAATCAGAATATAATGATGTAAATTTGTCAATTTTTAGGGTTTCGTACCGAAAAACGGAACTATTTATGATGAGACTCGATTGTCCGTCCGTCCGTCCGTCTGTCCTTCCATCACAGGCCTCCAACTCCTAAAGGGTTTAACCTATCGACTTAAAATTTGGCGTGTAACTAGAATGAGATACACCGAAGATGAACCTCGAGTGATTTTTGAAAAAAAATATTTTTTTCGACAATTTGAAGGGGCCACAAATGTGTGATCTAAAAAAATTCTCTTCGGCGAATGCGGTATCGGTTGAAAGGCTTTTACCTTAGGAAATATATTTTTTAATATTTTTTCCGATTAATATTTTCAACAATATTCATAAAAATCACTTTTTACTATGCTCTCCATCCCCCGTTTTTCATTTAAGGGGGGAAATAGTGTTAGACAGTTCAAAAAATCGATTTTTTTTTAATTTCATAAATTGTTAGTAAAACTATTGAAAAATATGTTCCCAAAATTTTAAATGAAAATGCCGACTCGATCTATTGTTATAAGCCATTGAGGGGGGAAATAGGGTTAGGACAGCGTTTTCTCAATGATTTTCATGAATTTTTTTATACTATAAAAAATGGATATAATTTATTGAAACTTTGAGAATATTTCATACATATATTTAAGTATATACTATAAAATTTTTGAAGAATTTCCTTGAAAAACACCGAAAATATTAGCGACCCCATGTTGCAGGTCACAATCAGACTCAGCATTTTGCTATTTTTTCAAACGCGTTTTTCTGAAAACGAATTTCTTTGAACTTGCGTACACGCTAGTTTGAAAAGTTTTGAACCAATCGTTTTGAAAATTGGCAGTTACTCTCTTCATAGTATTGCTCTCTATATGAACCTAAAATCGGAATATTATTATTATTTAAAATAATTTTTTTTTTGCAAATAAAGTTGTAAAAAATGGCAAAAAATCATGCTTTTTTTGTTTTGATCCCTGTAAAAAATTCAATTTTCTGTTTTTTGATAGCATTTAGGTTCATATAGAAGAGAGACATATAATAAAAGTAAATTCCAACCTCGTTTTATTCAAGATGAAAATTGCGGCTTCCAGAATGTACGCAAAATGCTGAGTCTGATTGTGACCTGCAATATGGGGTCGCTAATATCTTCGGTGTTCTTCAAGGAAATTCTTCAAAAATTTTATAGTATATACTTAAATTTATGTATAAAATATTTTCAAAGTTTCAATAAATTATATTCATTTTTTATACTATAAAAAAATTCATGAAAATCATTGAGAAAACGCTGTCCTAACCCTATTTCGCCCCTTAAAAATCGATAAATGGGATCCATCCATTCTGCATATTATAAAAATCCGAAAATGTCCGTAATAACCTAGGAAGGTAAATAACCCCGTCTTTTTTATTCTCAGTCCATTAAATTCGCTTATTAACCATAAGCTTTTATATAATACAGCCTACGATGTCTGCATCACCACTTAGAAACGTCTCCACTCTTACATATACTTCAAGAATATATGTACGCCGTTAATGGCTAATAACTATATTTATATATATATAATGGTGATGGGGATTGGGTGGAGAACGTGTAACGAACATTTTCTTCGGTATTTTTACCCTTCTCTATCACTCCTTCTCTGTGCGATCGAAGAGCGTTCTCACCCCTCGAGGGTCGAACTTGTAAACACGCGAAGCTCTTTTGAAGATTGATCGATGACACCAGGAGCATGCTCTTCATGTACACGCTTTTCTCTTCTTCAGTCTCTTTCTCAGCGTGTCTCCGTGAAAATGGAACTTTCCTCGTGACATCAGTGGCACCGAGGCCTCTTTTTAATTAATAATCCTTTCCAAGCCTCCGCACTGAACGGCACCCCGTACAGTCCAGCTCTCTAACTTTTCATAAGATACATCACATCCACTCGGCCTCTCCTTTTAGTCTCTCCTGGACTAGCATTTTTTTTGAGATTCTATTTGCATGCTTCTTCTTCATCACTTTAATCCTCTATAGGGGGTATCACTCCTACGACACTCAAAAATAAATGAAACTTTGGCTGAGTCGCTTCTGGGCACATTAGTAAAATTAAATTGGGCCAATTGTACAAAATATTTTTAGTCAATTCAGGAATAAGGTGCCCTTTCTCTTTTACTTTTGCATTTATTGTAAATACCTCAAAACAGTATGCTCAAAAAAACGACGGTATTTGTAGAATAAGCAATTGAATTATTGTCAAATTTCGAGAACATTTTGTTTGTCATTTTTTCCTAGATTTATTATGTAATTTGACATTGTTAGCTAGAAACAAGGTAAAACAGCTTCTTATTTATCGATTACGTTTTTATCTCAGGAATTGAAAAGTTTTCCTTTTCCGAAAACTAGCCAATGAATAATCAAACGGCACGTACAAAAGAGAGGGTGCAGAAACCACGGTACCCTATATACAGGAGTCCTATAATCTATTTTTAGTCAAAATATTTTTAGTCAATTCAGCAATAAGGTGCCGTTTGTCTTTTACTTTTGCATTTATTGTAAATACCTCAAAACAGTATGCTCAAAAAAAACGACGCTATTTGTAAAATTATCAAATAAATTATTGTCAAATTTCGAGAACATTTTGTTTGTCATTGTTAGCTAGAAATAAGGTAAAAGAGTTTTTTATTTACCGATTACGTATTTTTTTCAGGAATTGAAAAGTTTTCCGTTTCCGAAAACTAACCAATAAATAATCAAACGGCACGTACAAAAGAGAGGGTGCAGAAACCCCTTTACCCTATATACAGGAGTCCTTTAATCTATTTTTAGTCAATTCAGCAATAAGGTGCCGTTGGTCTTTCACTTTTGTATTTATTGTAAATACCTCAAAACAGTATGCTCAAAAAAAAACGACGCTATTTGTAGAATTAGCAAATGAATTATTGTCAAGTTTTGAGAACATTTTGTTTGTCAATTTTCCTAGATTTATAATGTAATTTGTCATTATTAGGTAGAAACAAGGTAAAAGAGCTTTTTATTTACCGATTACGTGTTTATCTCAGGAATTGAAAAGTTTTTCTTTTTCCCGAAAACTAGCCAATAAATAATCAATGGGCACGTATAAAAGAGAGGGTGCAGAAACCCCGTTACCCTATATACAGGATTCCTATAAAGGATTAAATATATATATATATATATATATATATATATCTATGTACAGACCAGACGATGTTATATACTTCTTAAAGAAGAATTTATAGCTCGCATTGCCCAATCCTTCGGGATAAAGGTGGCAGCCATACGTTTGTGACAGCGAAGTAAGGCTGGTTCCGAAGAAAGTTATACGCGGATCTTTCTCGTATATATACCCCGCTGCCTGATTGAACGATACGACCCCTATACTCTTTTGGTGTATTACACGAAAGAGAGAAAGACAGAGAGAGAGAGAGAGCCTCCTTGGCACGTCGATATATATTTGTCTAACGGCGTATTCGGTACACTGTATATGATGCAAAAACTTGTTTTTTCCAACCTCAATCTTTTTTTCCAGTCTGTCGTTTTGTTTCGTGACCCAATACGATACAAATGTCCCGATGACTTCTTGGTGAAATAAAAAAAAACAAAGTTTTCATTTCCAAGGGTGGTCATAAATCTTTCGGTTTTTTGTTTTCACCTTCACCTACAAGTTTGTGCTTGTCGCAAAATTATTCAGTAAAAGACTCCTGTAACGAAAATAATTCTTTTCATTTTAAAACATAGTTCTTTTACATAAAAAAAAAGTTATACCCTTTTTCCTTTATGACTTATGCTCCTCGTTCAATTTTACAATGATCATAAAGGACCATGCAATTTTTTTATGACCGTAAAAAAAAAAATTTTCGTTTGGCAAGGAGACCATTCAAATTTGAAGATATACCAGCATCGTGTCGGTCCGGCGCATCGCAACAGGCACGTGTTAGAAGCGTGAAAAACATAAAACGAGACAGTGATACGTGACTGTTTGAGATATATCAAATTGATAAAATATTTTATCCTGAGAGATCCCCGGAGAGAGAGAGAGAGAGATACAGCTCCCGAGACTTTTATCCCATATTGCCATGTCACCCGCAAGATCATTATATTGTTCAATTTGTACTATGCGTTTTGCCGCAAAGAGCGAAGTATTGGCAGGAATAACTGATGTCACGATTCGTACTCAAAGCCTTTATTGAATCGTGATTTTTGTGCGAAATCACGAATCGACAAAACCAAGATTTTAGTGTAAAGGTTTTTTTTTTATACGTACACTTTTCATACGTATATAGCGTTACCACACTATAATCTGTTGTATGGGGAATTTCATGTCAAGTCGAACCATGTTCGACTTTATTATTTCTACAGTTCTAAAAGTCATCTCGTTTTTAATTACATTTCTTTTTCGCGCTCGGCGACGATTTGTTTAAAACGATTTTTTTGTATGGAACAAAGCCCTATCCTATGAAAAAAAAACTATTAAATAATAACAAATTCCGTCAGAAAAAAAAAAAGGTTTTTTTTTCTACAAAAGGAAGAAGAACGTATAAACACCGGACGTCGAATCTTTGGCTGAAATATATTGATGCGTGGCAGTGGATTTTTCGAAAATTTGCTCATTAAGGGGGGAAATAGGGTTAGGACAGCGTTTTCTCAATGATTTTCATGAATTTTTTTATTGTATAAAAAATGAATATAATTTATTAATACTTTGAGAATATTTTATACATATATTTAAGGATATACTATAAATTTTTTATACATATATTTAAGTATATACTATAAAATAGTAACGACCCCATATTGCAGGTCACAATCAGACTCAGCATTTTGCGTACATTCTGGAAGCCGCAATTTTCATCTGAAATCAAACGAGGTTGGAATTTACTTTTATTATATGTCTCTCTTCTATATGAACCTAAATGTTATCAAAAAAATAGAAAATTGAATTTTTCACAGGGGTCAAAACAAAAAAGCATGATTTTTTGCCATTTTTTTATAACTTTATTTGCAAAAAAAAAATTATTTTAAATAATGATAATATTCCGATTTTAGGTTCACATAGAGCGCAATACTATGAAGAAAGTAACTGCCAATTTTCAAAACGATTGGTTGAAAACTTTTCGAACTAGCGTGTACGCAAGTTCAAAAATAGTCGTTTTCAGAAAAACGCGTTTGAAAAAATAGTACCGCTCGGTTATACGAGGGGGTACCCAAAAAAAAAACGGGTATTTCGTCATAATTTCTTTATTTTTTAATATTTTTCCACCAAATTTTGATCACCTCCAAAGTATTCTCCTTCGACCACAACACACCTCTGCAAACGATCCTTCCAATGTTCAAAACATTTTTTAAATTCACTTATCGGGATGTTCTTTAGGCCTTCCAGCGATTTTTGTTTTACCTCCTCCACAGTGGCAAAACGCTTGATTGCTGCTTTGTTTCGGGGTCGTATCCATAGCAACACGATTCATCACCAGTAATCACCTTGGAAAAATGTTCAGGGTTCTCTTCGAGCAGATTTTGAAGTTGAAAACATGCCTGAAGTCGACGCTCCCTTTGCTCGTCTGTGAGAAGGCGAGGGACAAATTTGCCTGCAACTCTGCTCATGTGCAAATCTTTGGATAAAATCCTCTGAATTGAACTCCATGATATCCCAGACATCTCACAGAGTTGATCAATGGTTCGGCGATGGTCTTCATGAATGAGAGCATTGATTTTGTCAACGTTTTCGTCACTTCTTGACGTTGAGGGGCGTCGTGAACGGGGTTGGTCTTCAATTGACATTTCTCCATTTTTAAAACGTGAAAACCACTCGTAGACTCTGGTTTTACTTAGGGCACCATCTCCATAAGCAGTCTTAAGCATTACAGTAGTTTCCGCGGCCGATTTCCCCAACAGGAAACTAAATTTCACAGCCGCGCGTTGCTCTCGACAATCGGCCATCACGTTTTCGCCGAAATGGAAAAAGTTGTTTCACTATAAAAATTTCCACGGGCGAAGCGATGCACTCACGGCGACAGAACTTCGCACACTAACTCAGGAGACGTGTCCCCAACGGACACCCGGTCGAGCAATGGGTTCCCCCACTCTCCCTCCCCGCCGCAGCGCAATTCCCGTTTTTTTTTGGGTCCCCCCTCGTACACGTGGCGCACTCGGGGCCTGAAGGAGAGCTACTCACTTCAATGGCTTATAACAATAGAACGAGTCGGAATTTTCATTTAAAAGTTTGAGAACATATTTTTCTAACAGTTTTTCTAATAGTTTTACTAACAATTTATGAAATAAAAAAAACGATTTTTTGAACCGTCTAACCCTATTTCTCCCTTAAGGCCTTGTATACGCGATTTCGCCGATGTTCGAAGGTTCTCTTCTAAACGCGGTTAAAAAAAAATGACGCATATATTGACAACATTTTTTTTACAGATCATTTATGCACATGATTAAGTATATGTTAAAAAAATCAGGAATATAAACAAATGACGGAGATATAAAATAATAAAGCAATGTATTGTTTTTTGCGCGCGCGTTGATGGTGAAAATTCTCGGCATCGATGTGGGTGTCGAAAAACAAAAATGAACAGATTTGTAATTGCATAATGAATGTATCTTCAGTGTAAACCAATAATATTATTTTTTTTAAATTATAATAATAAAAATTCGAAACTTACAACTTTTTTACTCAATTTACTGTCAGTATCTTATTTTTTATATTTTTTTGTATCGTTGAAATTTTTGCTTCTCTGGTTCACACGATAGGCGATGATACTAAAAATATGTTTAGTATTATATAAAAATATGTAAAAATTTCAAAGCGATCTGAACCTTCGGTCGAGAGTTAGAACTTTCACAATGTTCGAAAAAGTGAATCGTGGAAAAACGTCTTTGAAGTTGGCGGTCGGGCGCGCCGCGCGGCATCTATTGTAAATGCAATCTTACCTTATTGAATAGCAATTTTTGGAATTCTTCAATTCTGCAAAGCTTAAAATATTCCCAACCGTTCAGGCTAATGGAATCAAAAATAAAGAAAAATGAACATTTTTGAAATTTTTCGCGTACATAAAGCCTTAAGAACTTAATCATTATAGAAAATCCAATATTTAAAAACGATTTCCGGACAATATTCATTGAAAACTCTGAAGAAAAAAAATGATAACAATTATTAAAAATGTTAAACTAAATTCCAGAGAGCTTCCAATCGCCGATTTTTGTTTCTAATGTCATTCGAATTGTGTATTTTTTCCAAAGAAATTCGATAAAGTCAGAAGCAAACGGCGTCCTACTCTGAGTTTATCAAAATCTCCATATCTGAATTACCACGAAATATTTTTTTCAGATCTTCTAATTCTTAACTTTTTGTTTTATTAACAAAAAAAAATTTACAAAAAAACCATCATTAAATAGCGGTTGGCGAAAAAAGAAATCTATAAAAAAAAACTGAATGGCTTTTAGGGTTGGAATAGTCGTAGAAAAAAGAAAAATCGTGAACCAAATCCCGGAGGCTAAGGGTCAGATGGGTAAGTCGAGTTGGCGTGGAATTCCTCATATATATATATATATATATATATATATATATATGTATATTACTACAGTGTGTGATGGATACTGAAAATACAGCACAGTGGCACAGTAAAAGCACCGGTCCAATGCCTCACGGCACGAGAAGGTGTCACAATTTATACGTGCCGTCATTTTTCAAAACGTGTGTGCCACACCACCCTTCCTCACACTCCGTGAAATTTATTCCTCGTGACGAGAACGACGGGCTCTCTTCCTATCCTTTTCTCTCTTTGCATTCGTGAACTTCCACGTTTCCGGTGGACGAACGGGAATAGACGGGATGGAGGTCGGTCGGAGGGGGGGTGAAAACGACAAAAGTGTACGAGAACGCGGCCAAAGAGTATCCTCTCTTTGTCCTTTTCTGTCTCTCCCCAAGGAAACAAAAGTATATATCTTGAGGGATGCGAACAAAAAAAAAACAAAGATAAAGAACGGAAATAATTCACAAATTTCGAGTGTCTTACTTATGGGGTGTGGAGCACCGGAGGACGAAGTATTAGGGTAGAAAAAAATTCCTGAAAAAATAACGACATATTTATGTATTTCCAGATGAAGTGCAAACGTTTTTTTTGTCCGAGGCAATTTTTGGAAACGGTTTAATTTGTAAACGGTAGATGCAGGAAAGGAATGCGGGGAAAAATGTTGAACTTGCGTGGAAAATTTTGTCGCAATCGGTTAAGGGCTCGCATACCCCTGCGCGCGCTGAAAACCGAGTAAATTTGAGAATTACTATAAAGGTTATATGGTGAAAAATAAATAAAATTCATGATTTCACATTTTTTATTAACTTTTCAACTATAAGAAAAAAAATAAAAAATTTTTTTTTTAAATATCAACATTATTTTGGGTATAAATGGACTTATGATGAAAACTATGGCGTCTCCTTGTCGACATCATAACTTCCCAAAAAATTATCCAATCTTCAAAAATAAAAAAGAATCTAGTAAAATAATGTAGTAGCGATAGACTGACGGAGGGAATTTTTATTTATTTTTTTCAACAATAAAGGAATTACAATATTTCATACCTTAGTATGCAATTTAAAAAAAAACTCGTGTTTAATAATATACAAAAAATTGTCCAACCAAAAAAAAAAAAATCCTCTCGTCGGACTATAGAAAAAATAATTCTGAAGGTTTGAAAAAAAAAAAAGTTAAAAAATATACAAAATTGACTGAATTATCGTGCTGATACTGTCTAAAAACATAGTTTCAAGAAAAACGCGTTTAAATAATGTTAATATTTTTAGTTTTTTACTTTTTATTTTTATTCTCATAGTTGAAAAGTTAATAAAAAATGTGAAATCCACAATTTAATTTTTTTTTCACCATATGACCTTTATAATAAATGTTCGAACTTACTCGGTTTGCAGCGCGCGCAGGAGTATGTGAGCCTTCAAAGGGGGAAATAGGGTTCGGACAGCGTTTTCTCAGTGATTTTCATGAATTTTTGTATAGTATAAAAAATGAATATAATTAATTGAAACTTTGAGAATATTTTATACATATATTTAAGTATTTACTATAAAATTTTTGAAGAATTTCCTTGAAAAACACCGAAGATATTAGCGACCCCATATTGCAGGTCACAATCAGACTCAGCATTTTACGTACATTCTGAAAGCCGCAATATTCATCTGAAATCAAACGAGGTTGGAATTTACTTTTATTGTATGTCTCTCTTCTATATGAACCTAAATGCTATCAAAAAAATAGAAAATTGAATTTTTTACAGGGGTCAAAACAAAATAGCATGATTTTTTGCCATTTTTTACAACTATATTTGCAAAAATAAAATTATTTAAAATAATGATAATATTCCGATTTTAGGTTCATATAGAGCGCAATACTATGAAGAAAGTAACTGCCAATTTTCAAAACGATTGGTTGAAAACTTTTCAAACTAGTGTGTACGCAAGTTCAAAAAATGTCGTTTTCAGAAAAACGCGTTTGAAAAAATAGCGCGCTCGGGGCCTGAAGGAGAGCTACTCACTTTAATGGCTTATAACAATAGAACGAGTCGGAATTTTCATTTGAAATTTTGGGAACATATTTTTCAATAGTTTTACCAGGGGTGTTAGTTGAAGTTTGCCGGTTTTACCGGTAGATGTCGCTAGCAATATGTATACATTTCTATGATTTGGCATGTATGTCATTTTTTTCTATTGACATTAACCTACAAAAATACGCAAGTCACATTCCGCCAAAATAATAGCGTCATATTTGTTTACCTCAGTGAATATGTCGAGTTTCGTTCCAAGTAAATCGCATTTGCGGCATTCGTTGCTTTTCTTATTTCATCAAAAGAAAAAAGCAGCTGAAGCTCACCGGTTGCTGGTAAAAACTTATGGTGAACATGCTCCAGTGATTAGAACATGTGAGACATGGTTTCGTTAATTTAAAAGTGGAGATTTCGATTTGACAGACAATGAACATCCTGATGCAGCGAAAAAGTTCGAAGACGAGGAATTGCAGGCGTTATTGGATGTTGATCCAACTCAATCGCAACAAAAATTGGCAGAAACACTAAATGTGACTCGAGGAGCAATTTGCCAAGGTTTAAAAGCCATGGGAAAGATCCAAAAGTATGGAAAATGGGTGCCACACCAGCTGAACGATAGACAAATGGAAAATCAAAAAACCGTTTGTGAAATGCTGCTTCAACGATTCGAAAAGAAATCTTTTCTGCATCGAATTGTCACGGGGGACGAAAAGTGGATTTATTTTGAGAACCCGAAGCGAAAAAAATCATGGCTTTCACCTGGTGAAGCCGGCCCATCGACTGCAAGGCCAAATCGCTTTGGCCGTAAGACAATGCGCTGTGTTTGGTGGGACCAGTGTGGTGTGGTGTACTACGAGTTGTTAAAACCTGGTGAAACGGTGAACAAGGATCGCTACCGACAACAAATGATCAATTTGAATTATGCGTTGATCGAAAAACGGCCGGAATGGGCCCGAAGACATCGCAAAGTTATCTTGCAACATGACAACGCGCCGTCTCATACCGCTAAACTGGTGAAAGACACATTAAAAACACTTAATTGGGAAATATTATCACACCCGCCGCACTCTCCAGACCTCGCCCCGTCCGACTATCACCTTTTCGCATCGATGGGACACTCCCTTGCAGAGCAGTGCTTCGCTAATTTTGAAGAAGTCGAAAAATGGCTCGTCGAATGGTTTACCTCGAAAGAGAAATAGTTTTTTTCGGATGGTATCCATAATTTGCCTGAGAGATGGGCGAAATGTGTAGAAACCAATGGTCAATACTTTGAATAAAAAAATTTTGAGATTCCTCTGAAAATTAAGTGTTTTCTTTATCGAAAAAACCGGCAAATTTCAACTAACACCCCTGGTAACTGCAAACAAATTAAGTGAGAATTTCGTCGCTAGTCCATTAATTTCACACTTTAAATTCCAATTGTATCGTTGGTCGCTCTTTGTCGAAATATTTTGTATTTCATTTGGAAAAATATTCGATTGACTCGTATGCGCATACGAGAACGAGAATCAAAGAGAATTAAATGCGTGTATCCGGCGTTTGGATACGGATCAAATTTCTGAATGCCTCAAATACGATTTCCCTTTGTCATTCAACGCATTGTGTATATAATGGGTATCGGGGAGCCGCTGATATTTAGTTCCGAATTCTCTTCTGCCGGATGCAATGAACGCGATTCGCATTACGCGCTTTCGCATCTCCCCCCCGCCCTTTCCTCTCATCGACTCAATGGCAATCAAATCGCAGGCAATCGAATTTCTCGGTACTATTGAATATATCGAAGCACAAATGAATTGCATATGCCATATCTGATATATTCGATTTGTTCGTTCATAGAAAGAAAAATCACAGCATTGACAAAAGGGGGGTTTTCACGGGACCGAGTTTGTGGTTTGTTCAAATGATTTTTTTTTATTTCAGCTCCAATCCTTTCACTGATGTAAATGTCGTTGCAGTATGAAAAATTTATTACTATTTTTCAATGCATTAATTAATTATTTTTTAATCCGCCTTACCTCAACTTAACCCTCACTGAAAATGAAAGTAATTGGAAACTAAAATTAACTAATATTCATCAAATCTATTAATAATTTAACGAATTTTATTGTTAAATTGACTATTTTGCGATATATGAGGAGTATAATAAAAATAGTTAATTATTATTATTTACTAATCAGTCAGGATTACTCGAACTTGTCTAGTTGCATAAAGAGTTGTACGACCACGAGAGAGATGAGCCTAATTTTTACAAGTATAAAAACAAGTAGGACAGAGGAATTTTTCGAATTCATTAGAAATCGTGTATTTCAAGGCAAGTTCTTTAAGCTTAAGGACGTTCGAGGGTTCTAAACTCGTCAAATGAGTGTTAAATTTTTAGCATCGTTTTACTACTAACAAGGAAAGTACCCGAGGTGTCCCCCTCCGATTTTGTTGAAACTCATGTATGTTATAGAGTATTAAAAACTAAGGGACACGTATTTTTTTTTATCGGCAAAAGAACGGTTTCAAGGGGTGAAACCACCCCCTAAAGTTGCACAGGTCAAAGGGCGATTTTGCAGTTTCACATACAAGCAGTGCATCGATTTTGATGAAACAAAAATTAAAATGTTTCTTATGCAAAGAAATGAAGAACCCACCAGATAATAAAAATATATATATATTTTAAGGGGGTAAATAGGCTTAGACGGTTTAAAAAATCGATTTTTTTTTAATTTCATAAATTGTTAGTAAAACTATTGAAAAATATGTTCCCAAAATTTTAAATGAAAATTCTGACTCGTTCTATTGTTATAAGCCATTAAAGTGAGTAGCTCTCCTTCAGGCCCAGAGCGCGCCACGTGTATAACCGAGCGGTCTCTATTTTTTCAAACGCGTTTTTCTGAAAACGACTTTCCTTGAACTTGCGTACACGCTAGTTTGAAAAGTTCTCAAGCAATCGTTTTGAAAATTGGCAGTTACTTTCTTCATAGTATTGCTCTCTATATGAACCTAAAATCGGAATATTATCATTATTCAAAATAATTTTTTTTTTGCAAATAAAGTTGTAAAAAATGGCAAAAAATCATGCTTTTTTGTTTTGCTCCCTGTAAAAAATTCAATTTTCTATTTTTTTGATAGCATTTAGGTTCATATAGAAGAGAGACATATAATAAAAGTAAATTCCAACCTCGTTTGATTTCCGATGAAAATTGCGGCTTCTAGAATGTACGCAAAATGCTGAGTCTGCTTGTGACCTGCAATATTGGGTCGCTAATATCTTCGGTGTTTTTCAAGGAAATTCTTCAAAAATTTTATAGTATATACTTAAATATATGTATGAAATATTCTCAAAGTTTCAATGAATTATATTCATTTTTATACTATAAAAAAATTCATGAAAATCATTGAGAAAACGCTGTCCTAACCCTATTTGCCCCTTAAGAGCTCGAAACACCCTTGAACATCTACTTCTTGCACCCTACATTGAAAACTTGCGAATCGATCGGAATGGAAATTATGTTGTTTTATAGCTGAAATAAAATTGAAGTTGACGTATTTTTGTATTTGTGCAACAAAACAGTTTTAAGGGCGTAAGCTACCCCTATTTGAGTTTTTACATTCCAGTTGTCTCCTTGTCATTCCGAATGTGTTTGCCGATACGCACACTTCTCATTATCATAAGAAACATTTTAATTTTTGTTTCATCAAAATCGATGCACTGCTTGTATGTGAAACTGCAAAATCGGCCTTTGAGCTGTGTAACTTTAGGGGGTGGTTTCACCCTTTGAAACCGTTTTTCCGAAGATAAAAAAAAATACGTGTCGCTTAGTTTTCAATGCTCTATAACATTCCAAGAGTTTTAAGAAAATCGGAGGGGGACACCTCGGGTTCTTTCCTTGTAAGTCTACTCAAGACGTTTTGAAAACGCCCGTCAAAAACCAAAATCGATGAAACGGGAGCCAAGTTATGACCATTTGAAATTTCGACATTTTCAGGTTTCCGAAAAGGTGGCCAACAAATGAAAAAATAATTTTTTTTTTTTTTTCATTGTTTCGATACCCTATTTGATCGGACATTTTCCACTGATTACGAATAACACCGAGTTTTTGTCGAAATCTCAAAATATCAATGTAAAAATAGCGAAAAACGAAAAAAAATCACTTTCTGGACGATTTTCAATGAAACTTCGAGTCACTCAAAGAAATGGCTACTGAATTAATAATCATCGAGTTAAAATACATCGATATAGCGTCCTAAAAGAATATTAAAAAATTCAAAATATTTTTGCGTTTCGGCCAAACAGAAGTGGTTTCACTAAAATCGCTGTAACGTTGCTTCCCGATGGAGTTGAAACCCCACTCTGTGCTCATTCTTTTCGAAACCGTTTCGTAACCATTTTTGAAAATGAAAAATGCCGATATAAAATTAAAAGCTACCACTACATTCATTAATACTTCTTGTATTTGTCACATAAAATCCCTTTTCAGAAAAAAATCGTAAAAAAACGATTTTTTTTGGCCTTGCAACAGCGTATAACCCGTTAAATTGCGCCGCCTTTTGTTTACCAATCGGCGAAATTACCGTCATGAACACGTAGCTGTGATTTTTTAACGGACAATACTATTAAATATCCGGATGGTGAGTTTCTTTGAAGAAAGAAACGTCGAGTGTCTTTCACAAACAGAATGACACGTAGTTCATCAAAATCGAGGAAAAACTACAGATTATTCTTTGAAAAAATTGGAAGAATATTTATCTTTTTGAAAATTGCGATAGACCCATTAGTATTTTTGCAAATTCATTGATATTCCTTTTTTTTCTTTATTAATAACATACCTTGTAATACAAATCACAATTCACCATTGTCAATTTATGTACGATACTTTCTAGAAGCGATATAACAAAATTTGACACTCATTTGACTACTGCGAAATGCTCCAATCTCCTCGATACTCCAGTTTCAACGTTGAACTATCTATAAATATTTATAGAAAAGCCTCGTACATGAGAACCGGACAGATGACAACTTTGGAAGGGTCATCGATATTATCGTATACGAGACGCAGTACCGATACCATAAATAGTACATACTCCGGTGGTGAACTGTTAATAGCCATTCTATAATGTCATAAGTTGATTGCGATACAAAATCGGCGTGCATCTGCTGAGCCTGTAATTTTATTATAGTCGCATATATATCAGAGTGTCCTATTTTTATAATTATTATCCACAAACGTTTTCTCGTCCTTTTTACTTTTTTATGTTATATAGCTGTTTGTATATTGATGACGGGGAACTCTGTCTGTTTAGTGATTGATCGATATATGCATTATCGAATGAACAAGCCAGTGAGAAGCGTCTACGATATATAACTTCGATAATCATGTTATAACGCATCGATCTGAGCGATCGTGAACCGTTCGGATTATCGAACCCTCGATTAGATTCTGACTGAAACCAACAGGCAGCAAATAAAAAAGGGGGTGTGATCGATGCGTTCGCGTATGGAATGGCAGAGGATCTAACGCTTGTGGCGTGAAAGAGGGATCGGCGACGTTGGAATCAATAAATAAACGATTGAAGAAGAGATTTTGTGGAAAAAAACAATTGTCAAATGATAATAATCATAGAAATGAATAATGCATTCTAACGAATTGAAAACTAGTTAATTCAAACGATCGAGACTAATTGGAAATAATTATTGGTTTCTGACGAATTAAAAAATGGCTATTTCTTATTTGAATTTCATCTCTGGTCGGAGATATTTATTCTGCCGTGAATACTTTATATCTGCTAAATTTTCTCAAACATATATCAATTATGAATATCGAATTGTGGGAGATAATTTGTTCGGAATTATTTTAATTCAATGTTACGTCGTTTTGTCGTCCGTTGAATTATCTCAGAACGAATATCAGATAATTCACGAACGAGATGGAGCTTTTAATTCGAGATCCCAAGTAAATTTGCAATTCGAGAGATGGTAGGTGTAGAGAGAGAAAGAGAGACAGATAGAGAGAGACGATTTCTTACGATGAAGTGCATAATATTCTCTTTCTGTTCGAAGGATCAGCGAAATGTGCTGTAAAACAGAATACTGGTTAAAAGAAACCGTTAAACATTGAATGACAATCGTTTTCCAAGCTCGGGGATATTGCACTCAACCAGGATTAAGAATATAATAATATGCACTGTACCTCATCGCCCAACCTTTCCTTCATTTCTTACTTTTTATCTCTTAGACCGTTCACAATTTATCCATAGCTAACGATCTATATTTACAAGCACCACTCTCGATCCCCTTCGGAATCTTTAATTACTTTCCTATCCATTGTTTTAGTTATATTTTTTATTCGTCATTGTTATTATTATTTGCCCTATATTTGGTAACTCTAGAGCCGTTGATTCAGCGGTAGTTCATCGAGTGGAAAAATTAGTTTCGTTTCGAAGCCATCACAAAAAAACGAGCAAATTTGTTATTTCAAACGTATTCATGAAATCGATTATCATTTCGTTGCCAGGTCAAATTTCCAATGACGGTGCTCTGTCGAATGTAATTATAATTAAATACTGTAATTAGGTTATACAAAATGACATTTTAATATGTATATGAATCGGTAATTGGAAAATTAAATGTTTAATAGCATCACTCGCCGTAACGAGTAATGAGATTAATGATATTAATCATTTCTCTAGCTAATAATTACATTTAGCCAAAATTTTACGTGAAATTAAAAATAAACGTTGAATTAAAGAACGGGCATCAAGAAAAAAGAAGATTAAATAAAATAATCAATAACAATATCGTTAAAAATAATCGAGGGATGGCTTTTAGAAGTATTTAGGGATTAGTAATCCTGATCATTGCTGTGATTAACAGACGACGCATTTTTTTGGATTTTTTTGGGTCGGGTTGACCTACCGTGCTTTATTTCTTTGAGGGAGGAAATAGGGTTAGAACAGCGTTTTCTCAATGATTTTCATGAATTTTTTTATAGTATAAAAAATGAATATAATTTATTGAAACTTTGAGAATATTTTATACATATATTTAGGTATATGCTATAAAATTTTTGATGAATTTCCGTGAAAAACACCGAAAATATTTGCGACCCCATATTGCAGGTCACAATCGGACTCAGCATTTTGCGTACATTCTGGAAGCCGCAATTTTCATCTGAAACCAAACGAGGTAGGAATTTACTTTGATTATATGACTCTCGAGAGTCATATAATCAAAGTAAATTTAAAATAGAAGATCTTCTATATGAACCTAAATGCTATCAAAAAAATAGAAAATTGAATTTTTTACAGGGGTCAATACGAAAAAGCATGATTTTTTGCCATTTTTTACAACTTTATTTGCAAAAAAAAAATATTTTAAATAATTATAATATTCCGATTTTAGGTTCATATAGAGCGCAATATTATGGAGAAAGTAACTGACAATTTTTAAAACGATTGGTTGAAATTTTTTCAAACTAGCGTGTACGCAAGCTCAAAAAAAGTCATTTTCAGAAAAACGCTCGGTTATACATGTGGCGCGCTCGGGGCCTGAAGGAGAGCTACTCACTTTAATGGCTTATAACAATAGAACGAGTCGGAATTTTCATCTAAAATTTTGGGAACATATTTTTCAATAGTTTTACTAACAATTACGAAGAAAAAAAAATCGATTTTTTGAACCGTCTAACCCTATTTCCCCCCTTAAGAAGCGTGAATTGCCAACGAGAATCTCCGACCTGTCCGTTCATATTTCGTTGATAATTGTCGAAAAAAAGATAGGGTGTACAAATGTGAAAAAAAAACAAAAAAATTAAAAAAATCACCCAGCAAATATACGGAGTGAAAAGGAAAACTGGAAAAGCGTGTCTGGACGTGGTAAAAACGAGAAAACTAATTTTCGGTCTTGAGACCAGGCAACGAGTGGAGTAACTTTATTCTTATAAAGGTTGATGCTCAGGCGGGCGTCGACGATGTAATTTCACGGACGGTCGATTATACGAGCGTTCGTATCATCCCTTGCTCTCGAGATTTTTCTTTTTGCCCCAGGACAGAACGAGAGAAAGAGAGAGACAGAGAGAGAGAGAGAGCCACCCCATCAGCAACGAGCAACTTACCGCTGTGGCTCCTCTCGTCCGTGGATTTCTCTCAGCTTCTCTTCCATCTCTTATGTGTAATTTTGCCGTTAAAAAAGGATTTAGCAAGTGAATAACTGGATAGAGCTTCTCGAGGATAGTTTTCATTGAGAGCGACGAGACTCCATTTATAATGTCGAATTTTAAAAGATACGGCAAACATTAATTTTTCATTAGCTAACTTCACTTTGACAAAAATACATCAATGTCGTTTTTTTATTGATTGGTATATGACAATTTTAATAAAATTTATTCGAATTAGATAGAATTTACTTTTATCGAAAAAATTAGTCAAAAATCAATCAAATATCTATGTTTTTCATTGCATTATATCTGTAAAACTCAAATTTCAATTCATCCGATTTCGGAAGGATGCACTCTAACATGAAAATGTAAATTTCTCCCGGGACAATTTAATTTATTTACGATCGGTTACGTCGCTGATTCGACAGTAGTCAATATTTTTCGATCACCGCAATAAGTCATTCATCGACGAGATCACGATTAAAATGTATTTAATTCAATTACAATTGTACGTATCGAGATATTCAATTTGACCTCGTACATCGCAAAAACGACGAAACAATTCAGTTTTAACGCGAATAATTCTAAAGTCAAGACCCGTTTATTCCCAAGTGTCTTTCTAGCGTGTGGCCAATAATAATTAACGATTGATTTGCCCAAGATATGTCACGTTCTCGTGAAACATCGATCACCAAAGCGAACCGTCGCTCTGTGCGGATTAAGGGTGGAAATAGGGTTAGGACAGCGTTTTCTCAATGATTTTCATGAATTTTTTTATAGTATAAAAAATGAATATAATTTATTGAAACTTTGAGAATATTTTATACATATATTTAAGTATATACTATGAAATTTTTGAAGAATTTCCTTGAAAAACACCGAAGATATTAGCGACCCCATATTGCAGGTCACAATCTGACTCAGCATTTTGCGTACATTCTGGAAGCCGCAATTTTCATCTGAAATCAAACGAGGTTGGAATTTACTTTTATTATATGTCTCTCTTCTATATGAACCTAAATGCTATCAAAAAAATAGAAAATTGAATTTTTTACAGGGGCCAAAACAAAAAAGCATGATTTTTTGCCATTTTTTACAACTTTATTTGCAAAAAAAAAATTATTTCAAATAATGATAATATTCCGATTTTAGGTTCATATAGAGCGCAATACTATGAAGAAAGTAACGGCCAATTTTCAAAACGATTGGTTGAAAACTTTTTAAACTAGCGTGTACGCAAGTTCAAAAAAATTCGTTTTCAGAAAAACGCGTTTGAAAAAATAGTACTAAGAAATACAAGCAATATGGGGTCGCTAATATTTTATAGTATATACTTGAATATATGTATAAAAATTTTATAGTATATACTTAAATATATGTATAAAATATTCTCAAAGTTTTAATAAATTATGTTCATTTTTTATACTATAAAAAAATTCATGAAAATTATTGAGAAAACGCTGTCTTAACCCTATTTCCCCCCTTAATGGCTTATAACAATAGAACGAGTCGGAATTTTCATTTAAAATTTTGGGAATATATTTTTCAATAGTTTTACTAGCAATTTATGAATTTAAAAAAAAAACGATTTTTTGAACCGTCTAACCCTATTTCACCTCTTAATATTTCCGGAAGACGGTTACATTGCGATTACCTTCATCCATATCTACGCGCATATATTTTCGTTTGCACAAGTTACCTTTCCTTCCGAAAGCCATCCCTCTTATGCCAATTACTTTTCGTACATTAATAATATTAAATTTATTAACGAACGGTCGAATAATTTCGAAGCAACATTGATAGTAATTGGAAATCTCTCTCTCTCTCTCTCTCTCTCTCTCTCTCTCTCTCTCTCTCTCTCTCTCTCTCTCTCTCTTCTCTCTCTTACCTCAATTGCAACATATATCAACACGAGTGCCGTCCAATTTGTGAACGCTGAGGCTTCAAAAATGACATTGATAAAATCACTCCCAATATCCTTTACCAGACATCCCCCTTTTTTTATTACTTTTTTTTTTTAGGCATCAAATTAATCTGACAAAAATTCCTTTGGCCTAAAATCATTCCGTTCCATATTGAATGCTCCCTCGTACTCGATGTATATGTGACAAAATTGGGGAACATTAAAATGTACACCGAGGTACGGTGAAAACGTGATACGAGACTTGAATAGACCTGCGTCTAGATACACGATTGAGCATGGAGGAGATTAAAGCAGAGGAGGAAACGGAAGAGAGGATATATATAGAGACATATACATGGGGTTTGTGAATACGGAAACTCGAAAGGGTATATAGACATCGCGACGAGAGGGAATCAATCCGTTGTGTCGACATCGACCTCTCGTGTCGACGACAGTGGATAACGGACGCGGTAGAGACGCCGTTGGTGTAAGCTTCGCTGCACTCTCTCGTAGCGGAAATCCACCGAGTAATTACAAACGGGGCTCCCTCATTGTGTGACGGGTAGAAGGGGGCAACGAAACTTTGGATTCGATCACGGTGCTCGAAGAGAAGAGAGTGAGAGATGACGTCCACCGGGAAATGGAAGAGAAAGGAAGAGAGAGAGTAAGAAAAAATAAGGGATGTCAGAGACTCCCAAAAGCTGTACCGCGAAATATACAAAGTTATTCGTTTACAGACGAAATCCAACGCGAGAAATTTTTTTTAACGATAACGACAGATAGAAACAACGAGGAAATCTCTAATCTCTTGCTGAACTCGATACCCCGTTATTCAACAATATTCCGAGCACAGAATAAATTTAAGTCATCGTGCTTTCACAAGTTTAATATTGAGTTTGATATTACATGTCACCGTGACAGAAGTACGGACGTGTTCTACCCTTGTTCGTTTTCAACGTCATTAACCATTTGGGTGGATAAATGAATGATTTTTTGGGACTAGGATTTAACAATTTTACATTTCCCATCTTGATGATTTCTATGAGAAACGTAATCAGGAGGGAGGTTTAAGGTAGTAGTCTGGTAACTTAAGCCGATTTTCATGTCTTTTTTGGAGGGCGTTTTTTTGTAGGAAAATAAAAATGAATCGTTTTGGATATTTAGGATGTTTTTATTTACATATTAAAGATACAAAACAAATTTTTTTTGAAAAAATTTAATAGTTTATTATTATTATTATTATTGATCGAAGTTGGCACCTCGAAAAAAAAGAGCGTGGGTGGCCCCGGTGATTTTGGCTCTTGATGTTATCTGAAATAAAAAATTCTTGACAATTCTTAATCTATAGACATGTCATTCTGGTCGGAACTACTGAAGTTAAATTTCATGGATAAATAACAAAATGGCGGACTTTGGAAAAAAAAGTTTTTTTTTCCCAACTTCGATCAATATTAATAATAAAAATAAACTATTAAATTTAAAAAAAAAAAATTTTTTTTCTATCTTTAATATGTAAATAAAAACATCCTAAATATCCAAAACGATTCATTTTTATTTTCCTACAAAAAAACGCCCTCCAAAAAAGACATGAAAATCGGCTTAAGTTACCAGACTACTACCTTAAGAAAAAAAAAACGACAACCGTTTGGCCGAAACTTGGTTTAAAGGGGGAAATAGGGTTAGATGGTTCAAAAAATCGTTTTTTTTTATTTCATAAATTGTTAGTAAAACTATTGAAAAATACGTTCTCAAAATTTTGAATGAAAATTCCGATTCGTTCTATTGTTATAAGCCATTAAAGTGAGTTGCTCTCCTTCAGGCCCCTAGCGCGCCACGTGTATAACCAAGCGGTCACTATTTTTTCAAACGCGTTTTTCTGAAAACGACTTTTTTTTAACTTGCGTACACGCTAGTTCGAAAAGTTTTCAACCAATCGTTTTGAAAATTGGCAGTTACTTTCTTCATAGTATTGCGCTCTATATGAACCTAAAATCGGAATATTATCATTATTTAAAATAATTTTTTTTTGCAAATAAAGTTGTAAAAAATGGCAAAAAATCATGCTTTTTTGTTTTGATCCCTGTAAAAAATTCAATTTTCTATTTTTTTGATAGCATTTAGGTCCATATAGAAGAGAGACATATGATAAAAGTAAATTCCAACCTGGTTTGATTTCAGATGAAAATTGCGGCTTCCAGAATGTACGCAAAATGCTGAGTCTGATTGTGACCTGCAATATGGGGTCGCTAATATCTTCAGTGTTTTTCAAGGAAATTCTTCAAAAATTGTATAGTATATACTTAAATATATGTATAAAATATTCTCAAAGTTTCAATAAATTATATTCATTTTTTATACTATAAAAAAATGCATGAAAATCATTGAGAAAACGCTGTCCTAACCCTATCTCCCCCTTAAATACGAATCAATCATTGAGTGAATTTGTAAATAATGTAGATTTACATTTCAACAATAGCCAACGTCTGAATCCATTTCAATTCGAATTCCAACGATTGTATTCCGCAAACGCTATGGCTGAACACATAGACGAACGAGTATATCGAGAATTAAGACATAGCGAGAAAAAGTCCATTGGTTCTCGGGGGAACGAGTCTTTGTGAAGATGTACCGAAGACAACAGATCGGAAATACAAGTCTATATACGATGTATATACTATATAACGTCAAATTGTGTTCCATCGAGTGATAGTGAGTTGGAGATCGCGAGGTAGTCACGTAAGAGACTCGCGGTTTGTGTTCGAAGTAGATGGGGCTAGGAGAGGAGGACACAACCTCGAAGGAAGTATGGCGGGTAGGTAAACCCGCGAGTAAAGACATTGGGAATCAGGGAGTATTGGAGTGAGGATGGTTGTGCGGTGAGAACGCGATCCAAGAGCCAAATGGAATTTCAGTCTGGCGCGTTTGTCTTTCGCGATAACAATGCAGATGCACGACAAGATTCTCTGTTCCGTCTCATCTCGATAGCTCTTTCTTCCTCTCTCTCTCCCTCGCTCTTTCTCTCGCGTTCATAAGGGAGTATTCTCAACATTTTCATTTGCAAAGAGTCTCCAACAATTGTATAATACTCCTGCGTTCTATACATATCAAGGAAATCAAACTTTTGGTATCGACGATGCCGTTCTTGCGTCGTTCATTGAGTCACACGTATCCGGCTGACTCTTTTCATCCCTCTCTCTCTCTCTTTCCACAGGGATGTCACGATACACTTCCGCTCTTTGCAATGTTTGTACAAGATGTATACTTATATATATACGTATGTATAGCGAAAGAGAGATATTAATTATTTATATAATACAGTATGTTATACTAGACTTATAGCTGATGACCAACAGTCTAACGGTCTTAGAGAAACAGCCATCAAGGGATCTTTCAGTGTGTTGTCTACTGCGAAAATCAAGGATGGGGCAAGTTTAATCGGCGATAATATATCAAAGTTTCGTTAAATTGCATGTGCGAATTATTGATTAAGGGGGGAAATAGGATTAGGACAGCGTTTTCTCAATGATTATTTATGAATTTTTTTATAGTATAAAAAATGAATATAATTTATTGAAACATTGAGAATATTTTATACATATATTTAAGTATATACTATAAAATTTTTTAAGAATTTCCGTGAAAAACACCGAAAATATTAGCGACCCCATATTGCAGGTCACAATCAGACTCAGCATTTTGCGTACATTCTGGAAGCCACAATTTTCATCTGAAATCAAACGAGGTTGGAATTTACTTTCATTATATGTCTCTCTTCTGTATGAACCTAAATGCTATCAAAAAAATTGAAAATTGAATTTTTTACAGGGGTCAAAACAAAAAAATTATTTTAAATAATGATAATATTCCGATTTTAGGTTCATATTGAGCGCAATGCTATGAAGAAAGTAAATGCAAATTTTCAAAACGATTGATTGAAAACTTTTCAAACTAGCGTGTACGCAAGTTCAAAAAAAGTCGTTTTAAAAAAAACGCGTTTGAAAAAATAGTGACCGCTCGGTTATACACGTGGCGCGCTCGGGGCCTGAAGGAGAGCTACTCACTTTAATGGCTTATAACAACAGAACGAGTCGAAATTTTCATTAAAAATTTTGGGGACATATTTTTCAATAGTTTTACTAACAATTAATGACATTTAAAAAAATCGATTTTTTTAACCGTCTAACCCTATTTCCCCCCTTAATTTAGTTCAGGTCCGTAAAGGCTGAACATATATACTTTTAGTATAAATCGCTTTGACATCGCTCGTTCGATCTAGCGATCGATTTTGTTTTTTTAGTCATGTTTTCCAATCTTTAGCCTCTTGTTCCAATTTTGTTGAAAATCATTTTTTTTATTTTTTTTTCTATTTTTCATTTCTTTTTAAGGCTATAAAAAAAATCGACTTCAATGTTTACCGCTTTCTTCATGCATTGTCGGAGCAAAGGTGATTTATATTTTTTATTAAAAAAAAAAACTGGAAGAATTACGAGCAGTAAATATCGATATCGTAAAAAGTATGATGTAGCGCATAGAGGAAGGTATTTCCGTATTAAAAAATCAATTTTATATTTTGGTATTGGCGCTAAATAACGAGAACGGAATTTTCATTGTGTTTACCGGGAAAACAATTTGCCGCGGTCGTTTACATATAATATTTCCCCATTGGCGTCAAATTGCCACGGTAATTGATTTATTTTCATACATCCATCGCGAAACGAATGTAATGCCAATTTTTTCACTATTAACACTCCCGGATAATCGCCGTTGACCGTCCACATGACCTGATATTCAATCTACACGAATTATCTCCGAAATATCGCGGCTGCAACGTGTGAAGCTGCACGAAATTTACGATGAAAAAATAAAAACCATAATCATTCAATTGTGATCGTTGAATGATTATGAGCGTACCTAAACGAGAGAGAGAGAGACAGACCATAAGAGAGAGAGAAAGAGAAGTTTCGGGCTTTTGACATTTTTACATTGCATGAAAAGGGAGCATTGATGATGGACGGTGACCCTTTGAAATTGCATAACAAGCAGCCAACAAAATTCGATACATATGACGCGCGATTCTTGCTGATGCGCTTGTGGTACGAATTAACGTTTTGATGAAACTACCATCACGCACATTTTCCCTCCTTTTCTTTCTCTCTCTCTCTCTTTCTCTCTCTGCAGCCCTACACTGGTAATGGTGAATCCTATAAATGTCTACACATTTATAGAATTTCGTTACGTTTCGTTATGTTGGTATTCGTACGTACATACACGTGCTCATATGCATTTGGCCTTTTACAACGGCATTGGTCCGAAACGTCCAAATCCATTTGCCACATCAGCGTCACCTTTTTCGCCCCTCTTCGTCGAACCGGCAACTCTTTCAATATATGAATTGACGCCAGGAGCCAGAGTCCGGCAGTTTCCGGTGCGTCAATACGTACAGAATCAAATTATGACTGGCGATGAGGGGCGGGGAGCGTAGCACGAGAGTTTTAAAACGTTCCTATTGAACTTTGTGCAAATACCTCCAACGTGAATGACCGAGTTGATCCTCGACAATGCCATAAGTTCACCGTATTTTTCATCGAATTTTCGACGAGTATGCATGAAAATAATAACGCGTCAGTGCTATTTTATCACTCACAAAAAGCAGTCGTTTATTCGTGAACATTATTTATTGATAATTTCAATCAATAACAGAGCGTGCTGTTGAAAGAAATTTATTTTGTTACAAAATTTTTATAGCACGCTCTTCGGTACGAACTCTTTCGAATAACCGGCTGCATAGTACGTCACTTCCGCGGAGGTCGTGAATTCATAAATGTCAAAGAAATCCCATGACATGTCACAAATTCACTCTAACACATATTTTGCGGGAGAGTGGTAGGTAAAAAATTCGGTAATATTGAAGAAAAACAAAGTTAATTAAACGTTCATCCTTCGAAGCTCGTGTACATACGTTTATATATATATATATATATATATTAGGGTGGTTCTTAATTTGGTGATGTTGGAAATTCTTTGGTATTGTTCGTTGATAATAATCAACATATCCAGAAAAAAAATTGCGCGCAAGCGGAACTTTGTCCAATAATTCTAACCCACCCCACCGAGCTGTCGAATTTTTATGGGAAAAAATGCATGCATTCAAAATTTTGTTAAGAAAATTGTTTATTATTTCAGAACTATTGATGATAAAAAAGTTTCATATTGTGTTTTTATAGGAAATTCAATGCTCTACAAAAAAGGTATCTTGTAAAATTCTTGTGAATCTAATATTTATCACGTTATTAGCAAAAAACTGTCATCATTTATTCCAAAAGTCCATCATTATGGCCAAAACAGGAGTTTGACGTCGAAAAACTGCAATGTATTCTTCATATGCAATTAGAAATATGAAGAGATACGTAGTGCACTCAATAACAGTATGTGAACGATATTTAAATTTTCAATTTTATCAATTTTATTATCATTCATGATAAATTTTTCTTCTTTGATCGATAAGGACATTGATTTCTTTATCAGTTCCAAATCGATGACTTTTTTCGAAACATTTGAAATCAACTCCTCATTTTTTGCTATCGATGCGAGCGAGTGGATTTCGAATGAAAATTATTTACAAGGCTTAAAAATAGTTAAAGGAATTAAAGTGGTTAACGATGTTGCAGAAAGAGGAGTGAAACTTATTACAGAGTACAATGATCGTCTCACTTATGATGAAAATCAGAAACAATTCATTGTACAAATAATTGAAGAATATAAAAAAAAATATCCTGATATTAACAAAGCAACTTTGCTCCAACCGATGTAATTCATTATTGTAAGTTGATTTTTAAAATATATGACATCATTCATTATAATTCACGATAAAATTGATAAAATTGAAAATTTGAATATTGTTTACATTTCATTGTTGAGTGCGCTACGTATTTGTTCATAATCTTATATACATACGAAAAATAAATTGCAGCTATTCGACGTCAAACTCCTGTTTTGACCATAATGATCGACTTTTGGAATAAATGGTGACAGTTTTTTGCTAATTACGTGATAAATATTAGATTCACAGGAATTTCACAAGATACCTTTTTTGTAGAGCATTATATTTCCTACAAAAACGTTATATAAAATTCTTTTATCATAAATAGTTTTGAAATAATAAACAATTTTCTTAACAAAATTTTGAACGCATGCATTTTTTCATATAAAAATTCGACGGCTCGGTGGGGTGGGTTAGAATTATTGGACAAAGTTCCGCTTGCGCCCAATTTTTTTTCTAGATATGTTGATTACTTTTGAGGAACAATAGCAAAGAATTTCCAACATCACCAAATTAAGAACCACCCTAATATATATATATATATATATATATATATATATATATATATATATATATATATATATATATGTATATACGTTGTGTAGAAAACTTTCACGTAAATTCCAATTCCGCAAAGTGTCCTGTACCGAAGTAGATTTATATTTAAACGGCAAGTCCATCCAGACGATGAAACTGTATATAATGCTTCTGTTATAGTTTTGGTGCTCATATTGCGATCGGTTTGTTTGCATGAATAATACACATTGCAATTACATTAGTGAACGTTTCATAATAATAATAATGATAATAATAATAATAATAATAATAATAATAATAATAATAATAATAATAATGATAATGATAATAATAATAATAATGACAAAATCATGAAATCTCATCAGAATTAGATATAATGGAGTACGCGACCTGGTGAACGCGACAGTCGCTATATGAAGGAATTATTATTCCTCCATATAGCGACCGTCGCGTTCACCAGGTTTATCGACATTGAATACATATTTGCGCGAATAACTCGCTGAATATTCGTACTGTATATTAAAATGAAACATCCAAACAAATATACCATACGTACAGATTGATTCGAGTGTATATACGCGTATATGCACATTAATATCAGGACAGAAAATGGCCCATCATGCAAAAATGAGTTGCAATGAATTTTCATTCAAACTAGATGAAACCAAATAAACTGTCATAGTTACGGAACTGCAGTACCGTTGGACTTAAAACCAGCGTGTAATTGAGTTGCAACTCTCATCGAGCTACAGGGAGAAAGAGAGAGAGAGAGAAACTGAGAAAGGTGGAATGAAAGAGACAGAGAGAGACAGATCACGTATATACATACGAGGTCTGTTCAAAAAGTATCGCGAATATTGAATTTCCGCGGGCTACGTATATTCGATTTTCGATTTTTTTTATGGCGTTAGGTTGGTACTCATGTCCCTCACTTATGCTGAAAAAATCGGCCATTTTGAATGTTTAGTTAATTGTTGACAGCTATTTTGATTAGACGTGTTTTGGCTTGTCTTCGATGCTTGCCTATTCCAAAAAATGGATCAAAGAATCTGTATGAAATTTTGTGTGAAAAACAAAATTAAGTGCCCGGACGCATTCCGAATGTTGACTGTGGCGTATGGTGAAGCTACCTTGGACCAAAGCAACGTTTATCGGTGGTACAAAATGTTCTCAGAGGGCCGAGAAGATGCGAACAACGAAATGCGTTCCGGACGCCCGAGCACATCAACAACAGACGAAAACATTGATGAAGCGAAGAAAATAATATCGGCCAATCGTCGAATCACCGCTAGAGAAGTTGCCGAGGAACTAAACATATCGATTGGCTAGTGCTATTCGATTTTTACCAATGATTTGGGCATGAGACCGGTCGCCGCAAAATTCGTGCCAAAATTGCTCAATTTCGAACAAAAACAGTGTCGCGTTAACATTGCTAAAGAGCTGTTGGACTCGGTCCGCGACGACCCAAATTTGCTCCAGACGGTCATAACTGGCGGCGAATCATGGGTTTATGGTTATGACGTGGAAACCAAAGCTCAATCATCGCAGCTGCTTATTTGGAATAGGCAAAAATCGACGACAAGCCAAAACATGTCTAACCAAAACAGCTGTCAACAATTAACTAAACATTCGAAATAGCCGATTTTTTTCAACATAAGTGAGGGACACGAGAACCAACCTAACGCCACAAAAAAAAATCGAAAATCGAATATACGTAGCCCGCGGAAATTCAAAATTCTCGATACTTTTTGAACAGACCTCGTATACACGTGGAAATGGTGGTGGTCACCTGAATTTTGATTACACGGTAGTTACACGAATTGATTGGGACCATTGAGGTTCACAACGAACATCCGCTCATTTGACCAACTCATCCTCCTCACTAAAACGAGTAGAAAACTTTTATTAACGAATTTTCGTTGGAAAATTTAACCCTACCCTCCCCGCGCCTTTGCATCACTGATGCCGTGCAGTATGCATCTATGCAGCATCTGCATACTCGACATTATATACACATACATTTATGTGTATATTTGTATGGATATATATATGTACGCGGTTCTATCCTCGGCGCGTATCGATTAGTATGGACCAAGCATTCTCGCCCGCCCCCTCGTCCGATTTCATTATTCCACCACGGTAACCACTTTTCTTAATCGTCCATGCATGCTCGGAATATTATTGTTACCTCAAAAAGTGTGCGCACTCCACGAGTAAAACCACATTCGACCAACTCACTAGATTTTTACCCGACCACATTTATCCTAACTCAATTAATATCATCCTTAAATCTCATGATTTTTCGTCGTGCGTCATTTTATGCGTCCATTAACAGCCGAGCGGACGTTTCACCGGTTTTTTAAATTATTCTACTGTTCATTTGTGTATCAAGTGACAAAGAAATGATTTACCTTCAAGCTATTCAAACTGGGTGTCCCAAAACTAGCACGTCAGAGTGACACAGGAGTTATTTTACGGAAAATCTCTACCGAGTACTTGTTATTCCGCTACCATTGCTATGAAAAGTTCAAATCGTAAGCAAATCAAAGTTCAAATTCACACCAAATCCTAAAGTGGTGAGAAACACAAATGAAAACATGCGAGATAACAAGCGAGATATTCTTATTATCTCCCATGTTTTGGGTTATGTTTCTGACCACTTTAGGATTGAGTGTGAATTTGGACTTTGATTTGCTTACGATTTCAACTTTCATAGCAATGGTAGCGGAATAACAAGTACTAAGTAGCGATTTTCCGAAAAATCAAAGAAGGTGAAGGAGCTAAACTAACTTCCGTATGACTCTGACCTGCTAGTTTTGGGATACCCCTTCTATTTTTTCACTTAAGTATAGAGTTGTAACGGGACGCCGTATTCGATCGAAAAACGCAATAAGAGCGTCGCTCTACCCGTGCCTATAAGGTCTTAACACTGTCCTATCATCTTTTCCTGTTAACAGGAAACGAAAAATCAAACGACACATTCCTCTGTGCGCAACATATGTTTAATCAGTTCAATGAATCTTTTTCGTTAATTCCGAAATACCGTGTTCGATAACTACTTGGCAAAATGAATTTATCGTTTTCTTTCGTCACTCGCGTGCAGAGCGATTTTGTGCTAATGACAATGACACGGGAGAACGAAAGAGAGTTCCGCGGGTTCTATAACTACTCGAGAATTTACCCTCGAGCCGGAGAAAAAGCGTTATACGACCCCCGTTCTACCATCAACGAGAGGAAGAGATTTCTCTGTCTGTCCTCTCTCCATCTCTTTATTTGGTTGCTATGGCTGCTACGGTGTGCCTTCCGGCATCTCCTGTTACTTCATTGTGTTACAAAAGATAACGCCGGTTAATTGACTTCTGCCCGGAGTTTTCGCGTGTCTTCTTCCCTTTCCACATCGCGTCGACGTCCTAGCTACGCTAACAAGAAAACAATGAGGGATAATAACAATAATAATTTCTTTAACGAAAGGCTCGATCATTTTGCGAGAGTACTCGTTCATTCTCAAACTCATCTCGCTAAATATTTCATCTCACATTCTCACGATGACGTTATATACTACTTTTCAAGGCTCATATCGCTGACACTCAATTCTCGAGTTGTCGATGTGTCGTGAACGATTTTTCTAGTAGCACAGAAATATCCTAGACACGAAGTTCTCACGCGGTGGATTCTCTCTGGTGTCTCTCGTCTATCTACTCGCGGAACGTCCTCATATCGAATTCTTTTCCTCCGTTGCACAACACATCGATCGAGGACAATAGAAATGGATGGGAAGTGAGAGAGATAGAGAGAAAAGGAGTGGCGAGAAACTAGACTAATTCAAAGGAGCAAATAACGTGTCTCCTCTCTCTTTCTCTCTCTTGTTCCCTTTTCCTTGTGGTATAATAGGACGTTCCCGGAACTGATCCAAGGAATGTGTTTATTACATAACTCTAGATGGGTCACAGCATCCCTCTGTGCGAATACAAAACCAGGAGGAGATCAGAGCTCATCACTGTGCGCGGTCTCGCAATTCTCTCTCTATCTCTCTCTCTGTCCGTGCAGGAATTCTCCATTGTCGGTATCGTTGATTATTGGATAATCATAACGGGCAGTACGAACGGTGAGAGCGAGAGAAGGACAGATAAAGAAACATATATATATATATATATATATATCACTTTCGGGAATGATATAATGACTTTGGAACTTCCCCTCGGTTTCGTCCCTCTCAATGTCCTGCCACAATCTGCACATATTGGCCCGGAGCATTGTGGTTTTACCGGCGATAAAACATACGCATCGAACATTGATCGACAACCGTTAATTACCGTACATTTACCAAAATTCACGCTGTGTCCGTGTATGTGTTCTTTTTGTCACACCGATCTCTCGAAACTTCCTCGTGTTATTTGGCCATGTAAATTATCGTCGAATTTCAACGAACTATTTCCAAATGTCCTTTTTTGATCGTTCCTTCAATCCTTATGTACACATATATTCGTACATACGTATGATCCGGTTCGAAAACAAAAAGGACCCGCGAAACCCAAACGATTTAACGGAAAACGTGCGGCAATACAGTACCGGCCTTTTGTAGTCGTAAACGCAGCTATACTACCGATATACGAGGGGGGACCCAAAAAAAACGGGAATTGCGCTGTGGCGGGGAGGGAGAGTGGGGGAACCCATTGCTCGACCAGGTGTCCGTTGGGGACACGTCTCCTGAGTTAGTGTGCAAAGTTCTGTCGCCGTGAGTGCATCGGTTCGCCCGTGGGAATTTTTGTAGTGAAACAACTTTTTCCATTTCGGCGAAAACGTGATGGACGATTGTCGAGAACAACGCGCGGCTGTGAAATTTTGTTTCCTGTTGGGGAAATCGGCCGCGGAAACTACTGTAATGCTTGAGACTGCTTATGGAGATGCTGCCCTAAGTAAAATCAGAGTCTACGAGTGGCTTTCACATTTTTAAAATGGAGAAATGTCAATCGAAGACCAACCCCGTTCCAATGCTCTCATTCGTGAAGACCGTCGCCGAACCATTGATCAACTCTTTGAGATGTCTGGGATATCATGGAGTTCAATTCAGAGGATTTTATCCAAAGATTTGCACATGAGCAGAGTTGCAGCCACATTTGTCCCTCGCCTTCTCACAGACGAGCAAAGGGAGCGTCGACTTCGGGCATGTTTTGAACTTCAAAATCAGCTCGAAGAGGACCCTGAACTTTTTTTCATTGTGATTACTGGTGATGAATCGTGGTGCTATGGATACGACCCCGAAACAAAGCAGCAATCAAGCGTTTTGCCACTGTGGAGGAGGTAAAACAAAAATCGCTGGAAGGCCTAAAGAACATCCCGATAAGTGAATTTAAAAAATGTTTTGAGCATCGGAAGGATCGTTTGCGGAGGTGCGTTGTGGTCAAAGGAGAATACTTTGAAGGTGATCAAAATTTGGTGTAAAAATATTAAAAAATAAAGATATTATGACGAAATTCCCGTTTTTTTTGGGTCCCCCCTCGTATGTACATATATTATATATTTGTCGACGAGGATAATATCATCGTTACTAATCCCAACAGGTAAACGAACTCTGGAAACTTCAACAACACCGGCATATAATTTCGACTATCGAAATGACCAAACGATAGACTTTAGCCCCCCGTTCCGGTTAATTCACCTTCAACGTTTCAAAACGAGCTTTCAACCGGGCAGAAGGGTTAGCCGCACACTCGGCGCATGCTAATTGTCTCCCATTCGCGGAAAATTCATTAGCGGTGATTAACAACGTGGCTTATCCAACGCGAGTGTATGTATACGAGCCTGTGTGTGCCAAGAGAGCTTGTGGGTTTTACGTATATATTTATGTGCGGGACATTCCGAGCCCTATTGTCAAGGGATCATTTTTTTTTAAGGGTGGAAATAGGTTTAGACGGTTCAAAAAATGGAGTTTTTTTTTATTTCATAAATTGTTAGTAACACTATTGAAGAATATGTTCCCAAAATTTTAAATGAATATTCCGACTTGTTCTATTGTTATAAGCCATTAAAGTGAGTAGCTCTCCTTCAGGCCCCGAGCGTACTATTTTTTCAAACGCGTTTTTCTTAAAACGACTTTTTTTTAACTTGCGTACACGCTAGTTTGAAAAACTTTCAACCAATCGTTTTGAAAATTGGCAGTTACTTTCTTCATAGTATTGCCCTCTATATGAACCTAAAATCGGAATATTATCAGTGTTTAAAATAATTTTTTTTTTGCAAATAAAGTTGTAAAAAATAGCAAAAAATTATGCTTTTTTGTTTTGATCCCTGTAAAAAATTCAATTTTCTATTTTTTTGATAGCATTTAGGTTCATATAGAAGACAGACATATAATAAAAGTAAATTCCAACCTCGTTTGATTTCAGATGAAAATTGCGGCTTCCAGAATGTACGTAAAATGCTGAGTCTAATTGTGACCTGCAATGTGGGGTCGCTAATATCTTCGGTGTTTTTCAAGGAAATTCTTCAAAAATTTTATAGTATATACTTAAATATATGTATAAAATATTCTCAAAGTTTCAATAAATTATATTCATTTTTTATACTATAAAAGAATTCATGAAAATCATTGAGAAAACGCTGTCCTAACCCTATTTCCACCCTTAAATTATTTTCTTCTATTTGGTATGTTTTAGAACGTTGGGACGAAACATTCTACAATAATTTGTAGATTTTACCGTAAAATTCCTTTGATCCTCATCAAACAGAATGATGAATTAAGGGCTCACCGTACCGCGGCGCGCGCTGAAAACCGAGTAAATTTGAAAAATGATTATAAAGGTTATATGACGAAAAAAAAATTAAATTGTTGATTTCACATTTTTTGTTAACTTCTCGAATATAAGACAAAAAATTTAAATATGTTTTGTTTTAATATTAACATTATTTTTTACGGGTATAATTGGACTACTGATGAAAACCATGGCGCCTCCTTGTCGACGTCATAACTTTACCAAAAGTTATCCAATCTGCAAAAATGAAAAAGAATCTAGTAAAATAATGTAGTAGTTATAGTCTGACGGAGGAAATTTTTGTTTTTTTCAAAAATAAAGAAATTACAGTATTTCAAGCTTTAGTGTTCAATTTTTTTTTAAATTAGTGTTTAATAGTTTATAAAAAATTGTCCAACGAAAAAATAAAAAAAACCTCCCGTCAGACTATAGAGAAAATAATTATCAAGATTTAGAAAAAAAAGTTGAAAAATATTTAAAAAATTGACTGAGTTATCGTGCTGACACCGTCTAAAAACGTAGTTTCGAGAAAAACGCGTTTAAAGTTTAGCCTGGTAGCCGTCCCAACCCGATGTCCTGTCACATTTATTGCTAAAACTTTGTAACGAAATGGAATTTTCTTAAAAGTTTTTTCTTAAAGATTCTTAAATGTCTAAAGAATAAAAATCTGTAAAAAAATCGATTTTTTGAAAATGTCAGGGGCACGGGAACCCTTAAGGGGGGAAATAGGGTTAGGACAGCGTTCTCTCAATGATTTTCATGAATTTTTTTTATATTATAAAAAATGAATATAATTTGTTGAAACTTTGAGAATATTTTATACATATATTTAGTATATACTATAAAATTTTTGAAGAATTTCCTTGAAAAACACCGAAGATATTAGCGACCCCATATTGCAGGTCACAATCAAACTCAGCATTTTCCGTACATTCTGGAAGCCGCAATTTTCATCTGAAATCAAACGAGGTTGGAATTTACTTTTATTATGTGTCTCTCTTCTATATGAACCTAAATGCTATCACAAAAATAGAAAATTGAATTTTTTACAGGGGTCAAAACAAAAAAAATATTTTAAATAATGATAATATTCCGATTTTAGGTTCATATAGAGCGCAATACTATGAAGAAAGTAACTGCCAATTTTCAAAATGATTGGTTGAAAACTTTTCAAACTAGCGTGTACGCAAGTTCAAAAAAAGTCGTTTTCAGAAAAACGCTCGGTTATACACGTGGCGCGCTCGGGGCCTGAAGGAGAGCTACTCACTTTAATGGCTCATAACAATAGAACGAGTCGGAATTTTCATTTCAAATTTTGGGACCATATTTTTCAATAGTTTTACTAACAATTTATGAAATTAAAAAAAAATCGATTTTTCGAACCGTCTAACCCTATTTCCACCCTTAACACTTTCAAATATAATACATTTTTTTCTGACATTCTTACAATAATTTCTTCTAATTTACATAAAATAAAAATAGTTCCTCATTGGCATAATTCACCAATGACAATATTTTAAGTTTCAATAATAAATTTTGTTAAATCGAAACTAGTTGCGTTCCAAAGTCCAGATACATATTTTCCTCGATATTATTTTCTATACTCCGATTCTATCGTACTCTCCACGTTCTTATGTAACTCGAGTGCTCTGTGGTATTACATGAATCTGGCATATTTGCCGAAGTAAAATTTCATATCCGTCCCATATGAATTTCTGGCATTGGAAAGCGCGCATCTGCATTACGAGAATATTTGCGAAAATTGACAGTTTGTGCGGGCCGTTCGAGCATCGATAACTATTTACATTTGTTATTATTGCCTCTTGGTTTGCACACCCTCGCTTCTCGTCATTCTATGCGTCACAATAGCGAAAAGGGTTTGGTACATTATAACTCGAACAATACAATGTAACCGACTCGTGTCGCAATAAGAATAGTTACGTCGAAGAAACGACGTCAAACACAAGCTCATTGTCTATAGTTCATTCCTCTCCAATCGCGAAATAATCCATGAATTTCTCTTATCACCATTTCGTTACATTCTCCCTGAAAAACGAAGTGCACATAAAAATATGAATTATTTTCCAATATTCACAACGGTAGAATTCGATCGAGAATATAAAAACATTTTGACAATTTCGAATCGTGGTTTCTTCGTTAAAAAAAAAAACCAAAAATCATTAAAACAAACGGGCAGCGCGAGAAACTCGTGAATTCACTTTATTTAGAACAGCGTTCATCGGTCACGAGAGGGAAGCGAAAGGAACGAAAGAGAGGGAGAAAAAAACATGCACTTTGTGTGCGTTGCCCTCGGCAGTAAATTGCACTCGTCATCCATCAGGGGATGGAATGCCCCCACACTGGAAAAATGCGTATATACAGTGTGCGTTTATATGGTATGGTGCGGATGAAACCCCTAGGGCTGTTGGAAAATACCGCGACACTTCTCGAGATTTGCGATTTTGGGTGATGATGCATTTTCCGTCGTAAACCGTTGGACATGCATTTTTCTGCACTTTTCGAAATTCTACACTCCTTCGATCTTTGTGAGACAATAAAGAACCGAAGAAACTTGGACTTAATCGTGAGCCAGAGGGAAATAGAGTTTGTGAGCCATAAAAATGTGTTGCACTTCATTTTATTAAAAATGTATACCGAGAAAAATGATTACGAACAATGCCTCGAGAATTCAAGCGCGAGGCAGACGAGAAACAGCGATTATTATTCTTCTTTTTTTTACGACAGTCTCTCTGTGCTGCCATCACGCTTTATATATGACGAGTACCGTACTTAATGACGCATCAAAGATATAGAAACGTGAGGTTGAGGAAAAAGGAGAAGAGGGCGAAGATAAAAGGGCGCCCCGAACCTTCGAGGAGAGAGAGAGAGAGTTAAATGAAATATACGAACTTTACGAGTAGCCGAAGAACTTTATATCAAATACTCTCGGCCACCGCTCGACGAATGAATTATGGATAATTTTCGTAGTAGGTTCACCGCCGGGGTTTTCGTCCCGACCGGGAGAAACGCAAGAGCACAGGCCGGAGGGACAATGTGAGAGAAGGAATAATAAAAAATAAAAAAAAGAAAGAAAAATAGAAGATGAAGAAAAAAATGAAATGTGACGTACCGCGTGAGAATTTTATGCGACGATGAGAGCGGACTTTTGAGGACACGTGACGACCACGGAGGAAGAAAACGGGTCGTTTTATTTAATAATGATGAAGAAGATAATAGCCGTATGAAATAATGTGTTGTCGATTGAAAGAAATTGATTTAAAAAAACCTTGCAAGCTTCTTCATGATCTTGCATTTTCTACAAAGTTTCCTCCCTTGGCTTCTACGGAGAAAAAAATTTGTGAAAAATGGAAAATTGTGAAGAAGATAATAGCTGTATGAAATGATATGTTGTCGATTGAAAGAAATTGATCAAAAAAACCTTGCAAGCTTCTTCATGATCTTGCATTTTCTACAAAGTTTCCTCCCTTGGCTTCTACGGAGAAAAAAATTTGTGAAAAATGGAAAATTGTGAAGAAGATAATAGCTGTATGAAATGATATGTTGTCGATTGAAAGAAATTGATCAAAAAAACCTTGCAAGCTTCTTCATGATCTTGTATTTTCTACAAAGTTTCCTCCCTTGGCTTCTACGGAGAAAAAAATTTGTGAAAAATGGAAAATCGTGAAGAAGATAATAGCTGTACGAAATGATATGTTGTCGATTGAAAAAAATTCATTTAAAAAACCTTACAAACTTCTTCATGATCTTGCCTTTTCTACAAATTTTCCTCCCTTGGCTTCTACGGAGAAAAAAAATTGTGAAAAATGGAAAAATGTGAAGAAGACAATTGCTGTACAAAATGATATGTTGTCAATTGAAAGAAATTGATTTAAAAAACCTTACAAGCATTTTTTTCACATTTTTCACGCCGCATGGTGGCGCTGGGGAAGCTCTCGCGTCAGGTGCTGTCATCTCCGCGGCACGCAGCAAAACTCTCTTCAACGTCGATCTGAAAAAAAATACCGAGTGTTTTCGTTAATAATATGATGTTTCAAAGAGAAGTACATAGGGATTTGGAAAAATATTGTTTTAAAAAAAATAGGCACGCCTTTGAAATTAAAGTTAATTTCAAAGGCGTGCCTATTTTTTTAAAACAATATTTTTCCAAATCCCTATGTACTTCTCTTCAAAAAAAAATAGGCATGCCTTTGAAATTAAAGTTAATTTCAAAGGCGTGCCTATTTTTGTTAAAACAATATTTTTCCAAATCCCTATGTACTTCTCTTCAAAATATCATATTATTAACGAAAACACTCGGTATTTTTTTTCAGATCGACGTTCAAGAGAGTTCTGCTGCGTGCCGCGGAGATAACAGCACCTGACGCGAGAGCTTCCCCAGCGCCACCATGCGGCGTGAAAAATGTGAAAAAAATGTTTTTTGATACATAAATAAACAAGGAACAAAACTCAAAAAAATTTTTCGAATATCTCTTTTTTTTCCCACAAAAAAAAATTCTTGAACAATGTGAAAAAAAACAGGGGGTCACAGTGGTGTTCACCCTTAAAAAACCTTGCCAGCTTCTTCATGATCTTGCCTTTTCTACAAAGTTTCCTCCCTTGGCTTCTACGGAGAAAAAAGTTTGTGAAGAATAGAAAATAGTGAGGAAGAGATATGGAAATTTTGCAAATCGCTAGGTTTTTTTGTCTGAAATTTCATCGCTCAATTATTACAATATTGATTGTTTCGTGCGTTAGTTAATTATACAGATATAGATCGATCGAAGAATGTTTGAGTAAAAGTATTAATCGAAAAAAAATTGCTTCGATTTCAGCGCTTTCAACGATTCTCGCGAAATTAAATATCAAACATTATCGATACAACGATCGATGATGCACGATTGCCTGAAATTTCTATAAACTTTACAGCGTTCGTCTATTTTCTTTTTTTAACTTCGAGATTTTTTTAGTGTCACAAGCATTCACGTGAATAAAGATTCCTCTCTACAGTGGCAAAGTAAAATTGTTAAAATCACGAAATAGTTCAATTCAAATCAAACATTCGTGACCCTATTTACAAAAATACAATTCCAATAAACGGATAATTGAAGAATTCGGAAACGAGTTCGACGAATTTTCTCTTCTATACTGATCCGTCCTGATAGGATTAAATTGAAGCTTATCGGGAACGTGGCTGAAAATCGAGTACTGTATAATTCATAGCTGTCAAAGGATCGTCGCGTCAATTTAAACTCTGATATCATTAACATACGAAGCAACGTTTATCAATGCGAAAAAGAAAGAAAGCAAAATTAGAGAGGGAGAACAGCCGTGAAACGTCACTGTCGCGGAGTGTCGACGTGAATGTGTTTAGCCACTTCGGTGCAACACTTTTATGTATATATATATATCTATATTTACCTATACATAACGTATAACTTGACTAAGTGAATACTCGCTTAGCGAGTCTATTTTCATTACTCCATTATTATCATTATTAATGGCGTGAAGCTTTCGTGATGGTCTTTCTATTGCCGATGGTATATTTATATAACTCGTGGAGATCGTGTGTGGTTCATCGTCAGGCAGAGATGAGATCTATAACGGAAAAGCTCGGGTCCGCTTTGACATAATCCGACGGGCGTTATAGCAGATTTTAAAGAAAAATAAACATAAAAAAAAATGTTCTCCTCTTCCTGACAAAGGCGGACAATTTTAGTTTGTTCCATCGCTCAAACTATTCTGCCATCCGAATTTTTCCGCAAAACGTAACGAGTCGTTGTTACGAGGCGCGTTTTATTCGGCAGAGCTCTTGAGGGAAAAAATAAAAATAAGAAAGACGGAAAATGTTGTACTGGAAATGAAAACTAGAGTTTTTCCATTTGTAAATATATATATTTGTGTCTTGAGATATTTTATACATGCGTGTATATACTTTCCGGTTAATATCGTGTACAAAGTGGACGAGGGGGTTGATCTCGCGAGAAATCCACATCGTGTGTGCTGTTCTCACACTTACCCTGTTTCTCCTCATCTATAATACAGGCTAACTTTTAATCGAATCCAGCCATGTGCCGCGTTCGCATAGCGTACTTAACCGTATACGCGAAAGGAAATACTACCAAGAGAAAGAGAGAGAGAGCTCTGTACTATATATACATATGGTTTATTTCACATTAAGGGGTATGGCCACGCGAGTATAAAATCATGTGCACAATTAACAATTTTTTTTTCAATGAAAAAGAGATTTATTTATAAAACTAATTACACATCTATTTAGTATAAATATCAAGCTAATAAAAAATATTTTTTTTTGCTTCGTTGTTATACAAAATGGCCGACTATTGCTATTTGCTTTTGATATCTTTTTTTACGGGCGTGACATTTGGCATCCATAATTTTTTACTTAGAATTAAAAAAAAATTCGCGTTAATCTACATCAGAATACCTAATGAAGTACGTACGGAATTTGAAAAATATTGTTTTATTCGAATGTCGTAGGCATTTGAACTTAAAAGGTAAATTTCCAGTGACAAATTTTCGTATAAAACTGCTCATAAAATGAAAAGTTTTTAATTTATCAGAAATTCCGTACGTATTTCTCTACGAAATGCAATTAGAAACATAACTTCAAAATTTGAAGTGTATCGGGTAAAAATTGTCGATTCGATGGCCGTGTCAGAGGTAGGCTTACGTTGTACGCTCAAAGTGGGTGAAAGAAAATACTAACTACTACCTTAACTTAACTTGTTTTATATCCGAATAAAGCATCGTTTAAGCAACAAAAAAAGCATCGATTTTTTTTCAAAATTCTACCGTGGCCATACTCCTTAAACGATTTTTTTGAAGTGAGAAAAAATTGAAATTTTCCATAATATCGGAAAAACTGAAACTCCAAATTTCGTGACAATCGATTGACAAATTTGATAAATTTTCAGTGACTATTCGACGTAACGAAAAATGGCAGTAATTTAATATTGAAGAATTGAAATAACATTTTTAAAAAATGAAATCATAACATTAAATTTTGCTCATTTATGACTTTTCGGCTAAGGATGTTTTAGAAATTCGCAAATGGTTTGAAAAATAAAACTAACGCTTGCTTTATATTATTTTATCTCTGTACAAAGAGAAGTCTTGAAAACAAAATTGAAACGAAATTGAATATTGAAGAATTGAAATTACATTTTTTTTAAATGAAATCATAACATTAAATTTTGTTCATTTATGACTTTTCGGCTAAGGATGTTTTAGAAATTCGCAAATGGTTTGAAAAATAAAACTAACGCTTGCTTTATATTATTTTGTCTCTGTACAAAGAGAAGTCTTAAAAACAAAATTTGGAAAACTTCTATTTCTTTATTTCTACTTATTAAATTTTCATAATTTCTTTGAATTCAATTTTCCGTCCAATTAAACGATCCGGAAAAATGTAATTGACCAACTTCAAAAGGAATAACCCCAATTGTTAATTTCGTTTCAGCTATACTCACGCGAAGGGGCATAAAAAACTCTCGACGATTATTCGAAATTCGTTTATTTCTCGTTATAGTTTCGAGGTGGCGTGATAAAATAATAATAATAATAATGTTAATGATAGGAAGGAGTTTGAGAAATTTGGGGATAATCTACGAATTTATGTTTCCGGCAAACGAGAAGATAGCGAATGAAAAATCAAAATATACCACCACAGTTCTGACATTGTTCGCGAAACAATTTTCGTGAGAACGATGCAATTTCATTGAATGTACTAAAATCTCTTTAAATCGCATTACCGCTGATTTTGGGAAAATCGCCGAGCACGCGATTCATTTCAACACAGATACATTTTCCATGTTTCGAACTACTCGCTCCGTCGTACTTTTCCACCCTTTGATTTGCCACTGTAAATGCTTCGCGCTTTCGGAAATTTTAACAAACACGAACTCTCGGCACAACGGTACTTTCGGCGCGTATCAGAGTTTCGCCATAATTTCGGCTAACTTTAACCACGAAATGTTTGAGCCGTTAACTCGAAAAAAAAAACCTCAAATATTTTCGAGCACTTCCGTTACTTTATCTAATTACAAACTTTAACAAATTATCAACGTATTTAATCGATCGAAAAAACAAACACAACCGTTACAAATCGAATACACTTTTTTTTCGCATTTCATAAATGTTGTGTCAATGAGTATTAAAAAAAAAATCATCATTTTCAAATAATTCCATTTTTAAATAATATTATAATTTTGTATATACGAGGTGTGTTCAAAAAGTATCGCGAATTTTGAATTTCCGCGGGCTACGTATATTCGATTTTCGATTTTTTGGTGGCGTAAGGTTGATACTCATGTCTCTCACTTATGCTGAAAAAATCGGCGATTTTGAATGTTTAGTTAATTGTTGACAGCTGTTTTGGTTAGACATGTTTTGGCTTGTCTTCGATTTTTGCCTCTATTCCAAAAAATGGATCAAAGAATCTGTATGAAATTTTGTGTGAAAAACAAAATTAAGTGCGCGGACGCATTCCGAATGTTGACTGTGGCATATGATGAAGCTACCTTGGACCAAAGCAACGTTTATCGGTGGTACAAAATGTTCTCAGAGGGCCGAGACGATGCGAACAACGAAATGCGTTCCGGACGCCCGAGCACATCAACAACAGACGAAAACATTGATGAAATGAAGAAAATAATATTGGCCAATCGTCGAATCACCGTCAGAGAAGTTGCTGAGGAACTAAGCATATCGATTGGCTCGTGCTATTCGATTTTTACCAATGATTTGGGCGTGAGACGGGTCGCCGCAAAATTCGTGCCAAAATTGCTCAATTTCGAACAAAAACAGTGTCGCGTTAACATTGCTAAGGAGCTGTTGGACTCGGTCCGCGACGACCCAAATTTGCTCCAGAGGGTCATAACTGGTGGCGAATCATGGGTTTATAGTTATGACGTGGAAACCAAAGCTCAATCATCGCAATGGAAGCTGCTTTTTTGGAATAGGCAAAAATCGAAGACAAGCCAAAACACGTCTAACCAAAACAGCTGTCAACAATTAACTAAACATTAAAAAATGGCCGATTTTTTCAGCATAAGTGAGGACCATGAGTATCAATCTAACGCCACAAAAAAATAAAAAATCGAATAATCGTAGCCCGCGGAAATTCAAAATTCGCGATACTTTTTGAACAGGCCTCGTATATAATATTATATATATACATACAGGGTGAGGCACTAACTGTTGCCACGTAGAATAACTCCGAAAGTACGATAGTAGTAGAAAATTTTTTGAAACAAAAGTTGCATGGGACAACGGGGGCTATCATATGGCGTTAGTTTTTTGTTGCTAGGTGGAGTCGCATCGGAGATTTCAAGGTGAACATTGTTTTTTTAGATAGAATGCTATGTTTTGGTACTTATTTTCTGGTAGCGGTTATCGAGACGAATCCAATGATGTTTTTTTTTTATTTTTTTTTGTTTAAAAAAAAAAATTTCTCTCTCGCATATCGTGCAAAATTTGACCGTGTATTTACACGGTACATTGTAGATTTGATGAAAACGCCGTACTTAGTAAATATTTACTATTAACGCACATTTACATTACATTGTATCGTACAATGTATTACATTGTATTGTGTCTTGTACTAGACAACGATAGTAAGAATGGTAGGACCAGTATCATCGCATCAAGCGAATGTAAATGATGTCGTATTCTTGCATGTGATTCTATAAGTGCCGAAGTGATAAGAAATTCTACACAATCCGTGATAAGGAGATTGCAGTACCGCATTGATTCCAATGGCAATCACTTTGAACACCTTCTGTAAATAAAGTTCATCTCACTTTTTTGCCTCAAAAAAAAAAAAAAATAACAAAAAAAAATTTTAAATAAAAAAAAAATCGAAAAATGTTTCTTTTAATATCATTGGATTCGTCTCGATAGCCCATATCAGAAAATAAGTACCAAAACATACCATTCTATCTAAAACAAAGTTGGCCTTGAAATCTCCGATGCGACTCCACCTAGCAACAAAAAACTAACGCCATATGATAGCCCCCGTTGTCCCATGCAACTTGTGTTTCAAAAAATTTTCTACTACTATCGTACTTTCGGAGTTATTCTACGTGGCAACAGTTAGTGCCTCACCCTGTGTATTGTATAAAATTTTATTATAATTTTTATAATGACATTTTTAATAATCGCTTTATTAATTTATAAATTATCATTTTTTCTTTCGTTAAGGCCGTCTGGTCTAGAGCGAGATTTTTGACGTCATTTCTAATGTGCAATAACGTTTAAACCGTTGAAGTTGTCTTGATGAAAATTTACACGTGCATTTATTGATCCTTAGAGAATACTTGTACATTAAAAAAAACAATTATTTTAAATATTTTCATGTAGTTTTTTGCCTTGTTGCAACATGGTGCGCCTCAATCGGCGCCCACTCTGGACGATGTTGTATGCATCTGAAAAAAAATTAAAATATATATTCTCAATCTGTATGAGTATTCTGAGCACTGGTAGCAGAATTGGTACTTAAAAAAAATTTTTGACAAAATGGCGGCCCGTTGAACTTTCATTGATGATATTTCATACATTTTCGGGTATTCGACGAGTTATAAAATGTCGGCAAAATTATTGTTCGACTCAATTCTGCTACCAGTCCTCAGAAACAGGCTACCTAAGGTACGTGCAAAATTTTAGCTCGATCGGTCCATTAGTTATCGAGATATCGTGGGCGCCGATTTCAAAAACATAGTTCTGAGATAAACGCGTTCAAAGTTGCTTCCCGACCGCGCTACCTGAGCGCGCGGCTTGCTTAAAATTTTTATTTCTCGGCTAATTTTTGAAATATCAATATACGGTTTTCAGGAGCGTATGAAGAAAGGTCTGAGTAATAAGAAAATGAAAAAAAAAAAAAAAAAAAAACATTTTTTCAAATTTCTAGGCCAGACGACAGCCTTAATTTCTTTTACGACGATTTATTTAAATTTTAATTCATTTCTGATCCTATGATTTTTGAATGAACAAAAAAATCATTCGATTTTTACGTCTACCAGACTTCAACACCCTTCATTTTTCGATGACACAAGAGTGTGTTATAAATATCAAATATAGAGACGTGCCGACGGCGTTGTTCTCTGAATTACTATAGAGACGAGAAATAGAAAAAACATCCGAGCGTCATCATCGAGAGATACCGAGACGTCACTTGTGTTTCTCGAGGTGTTGCTTAACCAAACACTGTCAAAATTTTCGTTCGAGTCGCCGCGGGAACCGTGTGTAAAAAATAAAAATTCCCTTTCGATTTTATTCTCTCTCCCGATGGGTTGGTTAATTTCCGAACGTTCGGGCGCCGGATGTGCAACGATTCAATCGACACCCTCGCCCTCACCGATACCTGCCTCTTGTCCAACGTTGAAAAAACCAATTCCACCCACAACGCCAACACCTTGTACGTTAACACCGGTCCCAAAAGTCGTCGCACCCTGTTCGACGATTATCACGACTATACTGCGAATTCTTTGCAACGGTGGACGATATCTCTTCTCGATCATTGTTTTCTCAATGATCATCGCCGCTATTTATTGGCTATCCGTGAATCACGATGATGATAATAATCGACAACACCGTTCGTCGGTAATACACGCCTCGTCGTCGAATCGTCGGGAAACCTCGACGAATCACGAAGAATCCACGTAGTACGTTTGATTGTACGCGAGGAAACACGAATTTTAGTCACGGGGAAACGAATTACACTAACTCGTCGTAGCGGAGACATTTTTTTTTTCGGTTAATTGAAAAATTACGATTCCAATGTTTACGGATGAAAATTAGAAACAGAATGATTTTTGGTCATGAAAAATCGAATTACAAGAGCTCATTGTCGTACTCGTTGTCGATTTTTTTTCTTACGTTTCTATGATTTGACGAGAAAAACAAAATTTCAACCCCTTCAGCAATGGGAATCAATCCGTCGTGATAAAAAAAACACTATGCTCGACGAGTGGACCGGAAAAAAGTGAGAAATCACGACGAATCTATTGTTCAAAAGAAATCCTTTTTTTTTTTTCATTCAGCCAACACGTTTTTTTATTTGCCAAAAAAATAAATTTCATGAATTTCTCCTTGTTAAAAAAGTTTCCCTCTTCTTTTATCAATTTAACGAAAAACCTTGGGTAAAAAGTTCATTTTTATTTATTAAAAAAAAAAAAAAAAGACAAAAATGAATTACAAGAACTCATCGTCGGGCCATTGTTGTACAAAACTTTTCTTTCTCTCCTCTGTTTTTTCTTCTCTTCTCTCTCTCGTAACTTCAAGCAAAACTTTTTCGAGTCAATCCAAGATGCGAAAGCACGGGGAAAACTGTAGCAACTTTATTTCCCTACAACTCTCGGGACGCGGCAAGACAAATCCTCCCCTTGGACCCGCCGACTCGATACCCCTTCCAACCTTCGCCGTTCCCATCTACGATGCAAATTAGTTTTCGCCCGGAGTTTCCAAACGGAATTGCGAGCCTGGGTCATTCATGGGTGAACATTGTGACGAACTCTCTCACGCAACCGTCAGTCCACTTCTCACTTCAAGTGAGTAAACGGATAAAGACGACAGGTAACTATCGCGAAACTCTCTCGAATGAGATTCGAAGATCTAATTCACGGAGCGGGACGGGGGAACGTGGTGGACTTGCAGGAAAGGGCACGTTCGACCCTTCAACCGACACCGTAATGAAAATCGTGTTTACCGTCATATACTCGATTTCGCGACGCCAATGACCGGAAAACGATGGAAAAGTTTCGCAAAAAATATAATTTGGATAAAAGTTTAATTTAAAAAATTAACATCGCGTAGACACATCACGTGTCATTTAAGGGGAGAAATAGGGTTAGACGGTTCAAAAATTCGATTTTTTTTTTATTTCATAAATTGTTAGTAAAACTATTGAAAAATATGTTCCCAAAATTTTAAATGAAAATTCCGACTCGTTCTATTGTTATAAGCCATTAAGGGGGGAAATACGGTTAGAACAGCGTTTTCTCAATTATTTTCATGATTTTTTTATAGTATAAAAAATGAATATAATTTATTGAAACTTTGAGAATATTTTATACATATATTTAAGTATATACTATAAAATTTTTGAAGAATTTCCTTGAAAAACACCGAAGATATTAGCGACCCCATATTGCAGGTCACAGACTCAGCATTTTGCTATTTTTTCAAACGCGTTTTTCTGAAAACGACTTTTTTGAACTTGCGTACACGCTAGTTTGAAAAGTTTTCAACCAATCGTTTTGAAAATTGGCAGTTACTTTCTTCATAGTATTGCACTCTGTATGTACCTAAAATCGAAATATTATCATTATTTAAAATAATTTTTTTTTTGCAAATAAAGTTGTGAAAAATGGCAAAAAATCATGCTTTTTTGTTTTGACCCCTGTAAAAAATTCAATTTTCTATTTTTTTGATAGCATTTAGGTTCATATAGAAGAGAGACATATAATAAAAGTAAATTCCAACCTCGTTTGATTTCAGATGAAAATTGCGGCTTCCAGAATGTACGCAAAATGCTGAGTCTGATTGTGACCTGCAATATGGGGTCCCTAATATCTTCGGTGTTGTTCAAGGAAATTCTTCAAAAATTTTATAGTATATACTTAAATATATGTATGAAGTATTCTCAAAGTTTCAATAAATTATATTCATTTTTTATACTATAAAAAAATTCATGAAAATCATTGAGAAAACGCTGTCCTAACCCTATTTCCCCCTTTAAAGAAAATCTTCATTCAAAGAAAAAGTCTAATTAAGAGCTATGACCACGGTAGCGGGTATAAAATCATGTGCATATTTAACAATTTTTTTTTCTGTGAAAAAGTGATTTGTTTATCAAACTAATTACACATCTATTTAGTATAAATGTTAAGCTAATAAACAATATTTTTTTTTGTTATACAAAATGGCCGACTACTGCTATTTGCTTTTGGTATGTTTTTTTTTTAGGCACTCCGCGGCGTGACATTTCGCATCCACAATTTTTGATCTAGAACAAAAAAAACTCTCGTCGATCGACATCAGAATACTTAGGGAAGTACGTATGGAATTTCTGATTAATTAAGGTAGTAGTTTGGTAACTTAAGCCGATTTTCATGTCTTTTTTGGAGGAAGTTTTTTGTAGGAAAATAAAAATGAATCGTTTTGGATATTTAGGATGTTTTTATTTACATATTAAAGATAGAAAAAAAAAAATGTTGGAAAAATTTAATACTTTATTATTATTATTATTATTATTATTATTAGATTAAGAATTATCAAGAATTTTTTATTTTAGATAACATCAAGAGCCAAAATCACCGGGACCACCCACGCGCTTTTTTTCGAGGAGCCAACTTCGATCAATAATAATAATAATAATAATAAACTAAAAAATTTTTTCAAAAAAATTTTTTTTTGTATCTTTAATATGTAAATAAAAACATCATAAATATCCAAAACGATACATTTTTATTTTCCTACGAAAAACGGCCTCCAAAAAAGACATGAAAATCGTCTTAAGTTACCAGACTACTACCTTAAAAACTTCGCATTTTATGAGCAGTTTTATACGAAATTTTTCGCTGGAAATTCACCTTTTAAGTTCAAATGCCTACAATATTCGAATAAAACAATATTTTTCTAATTCCGTACGTACTTCTCTAGGTATTCTGATGTAGATTAACGAGAATTTTTTTTTTTTGTCCTAAGTCAAAAATTGTAGATGCCAAATGTCACACCGCGGAAAAAAGATACCAAAAACAAATAGCAGTAGTCAGCCATTTTGTATAACAAAAAAACAAAAAAAAATTTTTTATTAGCTCTATATATATACTAAATAGATGTGTGATTAGTTTTATAAATAAATAACTTTTTCATAAAAAAAAAAATTGTTAAATGTGCACATGATTTTTATCCGCTACCGTGGCCACATCCATTTAAAAAAAGTATCATTCTAGTTTTTTATGTTTCGAAAAAAAATAAAACTTCGTAAGTGGGATCCTATTTTTAAATCTCTCTTTTATTTTGAAAAAAAAATACATGCATATATTTTTCGATTTGGATCTGAATAATTGTTTACATAATCGTAGAAACATTTCTAACATTCGCCCGTTTCGGATTTTTTGTACCATTTTTTTTTTCGGCAAGTTGATAAGGTTCGTGAAAACCACCCCCTCGTCTCAACAAAAGGATAATTTAAATCAACAAAAAATTTGCCGAAAGAAAAACTTTTTTTAATACACCCTATGTAACCCATTAAAATATGTACCGGATCGAAATATGGAATACTGAAGATTTTTCAAATATGAATTATTTTTCCATGACAAAAAATTATTTCCATTTAATAAAAATTAATATTATTTATTAACATTTATTTATTTATTAGAAGCCTCAATGTAAACGGTCAAATATTTCTCCAAGTCATTCTCATTTGTGATATGATCCTGAAGAATGCACGCCAAATCGACGATAATCGAGCAATATCGCATTCCATTCCATCCTATTATTCTCACGTCAACAGGTTTTTCGTTCTCGTACTTGAAGAAAAAACACTCTCGAGGTACTAAATTTCCATGGCATATTGTAACTAGAGCCTCCTTTCCCTCGAGATGAATTTTCTCATTACCTTCGTAACGAAGTTTCTCGAGTACCCTCGATATTCTGTAACGCAATTTACAACCATATTTTTCACAACCTCAAAACCCACTTTGAAAATGCTTCAACAGACTACAGTCCGATGAATCTAGTACTGAAACTTGAAAAAAACAAAAACAATTTGAACCACTCTTTTAAAAGAAGTTCATGATAACTACGATTAATGTAGACTTAAGAATGTTTGTTGTAGAAAAAATTCACCATGCAAACAATGTTTGTGCAATTTTTTTTATCAATTACCGACGAGGCATATTTCGTGCAATTTTTTTTTTTTTTTCAATGTAAGTTCAGTAAAATTGTTTCGATTTTGTCCTAATTTTATTCATTGAACGATGCTCAATGCCTTAAGGCCGACATCCCGTGTGATGGCTACACTTTTTACGCTTTTTTCTTGGGAATTTTTTTTATAGAACTAAATAAAGAAGAAACTGCGAAATTCTTACCACATATTTATTCACATTTTGAGCACACTTTACAATTTTTTCAGCCCGAAATCGTCGCTCATTGCTGAGGTACACGGCAACTTAGCCATTCATTTTCAAAAAACGGTTACCACGATTGCGGGCGTTCTGCTTATCCGAAACAAAAAAATCAAACGGCACTGTAATCTGTAAAGTTTTAACTAGTCTTAAAACTAGGATTATCAAAAAATATTAAAAAGGTTTTCTTTGTCATGCTGAAGAAGTGAAAAAAAAACAAAAATTGACAATAAGAGTTCAAGAAGTTGCTAAAAATTAACTTTTCCATATTTCTTGATAATCCTAGTTCCAAGTCTAGTTAAGGCCTTACATACGTCGAGAATTTTCAAAAAATCGATTTTTTTTTATTTATAGATTATTATTCCTTATAGTCTTAGGCGTATTTCTGTGTAAGCTGATTGTAAAAATTCCCCATAGTTCAAAAGTTATTGTAGATAATGTGACTGCCCGACGAAAGGACAAAAAACGAATCAACGCTACTAAAGCAACAAAAGAGGCCAGAACAATTCGTCGATTAGAAAAAAATAAACAACAACAATTTTTTACTGGCAAGGAAGGCGTACAATATGAAGCTGGAATTGGAGATTAGACGTAAGTTAACTAATTAAATTTAAAAAATTCATAAAGTTCTTGCTCCAGCCGCGCGCGACTTCGAGCGAAACGCGCTTGAAACTTTAAACGCGTTTTTCTCAAAACTACTTTTTCTGACACGGTCGGCATGATAACTCGTACGGTTTTTAATATTTTTTGATGATTTTTTTTTTAAATATTCGGAATTGTTTTTTCTATAGTTTGTCGAGCCGGATTTTCAAAATTATAATTAGAAAACTTTATAAAAACAATTAAAGTGTGACTTTTTTTACACAAACTTAACATTTTTTTTAAATTACCGTAAATTGTTTAATTTTTCGAATTTCAAAAATCCGGCTCGACAGACTATAACGACTACCTTATTTTACAAGAATTTCTTTACATTTTGCAGATCCGTCAACATTTGAAGAAGAAATACTGCCGACCGTGGAGCAACTTTTTTTTTACAGTGCTTCAAAAAATGTGATTTTTCATGTTGTAATTTTAGAAAAAAAAAATTGAAATAAATTTTTTTACAAACTTAACACAGTAATAAACAATGGGTAAGAATTTTTTTATCAATTCCTATTTCTATCCCTCCTAAAAACAGTTTTTCTTTTGGTACGTTTTCGGTACCGCTGGACGTATGTAAGGCCTTAAAACTTCACAGATCAAAATGCCGTTTGATTTTTTTGTTTCGGATAAGCAGAAAGCCCGCAATCGTGGTAACCGAAAAAAACGTTTTTTTTAAGTGGGTGGCTAAGTTGCCGTGTACCTCAGCAATGAGCGACGTTTGCGGGCTGAAAAAATTGTAAAGTGTGCTCAAAATGTCAATGAACATCTGGTAAATATTTCGCAGTCGTATCATCATTTAGTGCGCCAAAAAAAAATCCCAAAAAAGCGTAAAAATAGAGACTTCACACGGAATGACGGCCTCAAGTAAGAATTAGTCGCAATTCAATTTTCGTGCTTGAAATTTTTATACGATTTACAAGAAGACTCTGTACGGTGATACTGAAAATTTCGACAATATTAACCGTATAGTTTCTTCGCAGTACGATATAAAAGTTGGCCCCTTTGTTTTCGTTCGGTAATCGACTTACCTGCGTGACGCCTCGTCGAAAACGTTCGTAGATTGTGTATCTAATCTTGTGTCGATTAGCTTGGCGTAAAACTCCCTAAACGAATTAAAGTTTTCAGCTTCGAGTCTAAAGCCACGGTCGTGAAGACCCTCAATAGCTTTTAGACAGAGCGCCAAGTGATCCTCATCCAATTTACCATAAACTCGTACGTATCCGCAAGCGTCAAGGTCTTCGAGAACGATGACCGGTCTTCCATATCGACCCATGTCCGAAACGTAACATCTCGGATAAATATTTAACTTGTATTTCTTCGTCATTTTACTGTAGAACATTTCCTCATTGAGAAATTCATCGTATTCTCGTTTACATTCTTCATCATCGGCTGGACTCAATAATTTTATTATCAGTACGAAGATTTTTGGCACGGACGAAAAATTTACGATCATTCGCGCTCTGTAATATTCCGTCGAATTTTTTTGTTTTTTTTCGGTACATTTCAACGATTCTACGTGCACCGAAACGAATTCGACAAATTCACGGGAATCCGCCTCGCAGAAACAACGATTGTAAACTGCTTCCGGCAACAAATCGTTCTTTATGAAATCGATACTTTTTTTCACGTTTTTATCCATTTCTCAATTGTAATCGAGAATCACACTCTTATCCACCGAACCGTCTGGAAATTTAGAGAAATGGGAAACGTTAGAAAATGAATGGTACAAACTGAAACTAGTATGTTGCTTGCTAATATATTTTTATACATTTTGTTTTTCCAACATTTTGAACACATTGGCAAAATTATCAATTTTACGAGATGAATTAGTATATGAAAGGAACAATTGATGGAAAAATACGTGAAATTGATATTATTAATATTGATATCATTAGACAGGATAAATATTATAAATCCATGTTGGAATTAATCGATCATTGCAGATTTTTTCAATATTTTTTATGTATAACTTCGTATATACAAAGATTAACGTAAAATAATCGTGAAATATTGCATGAAAATAACTTTCCGATGATAATAAATTATTTATCATAATGAATAAAAGCCATTATAACGAACGAGTAAAAGTTATTACTCGCATTGCCCTATCGAAATATTTTATAGATCATATTTTATATTCTGAATATACAATAAATGTCAGTTCCCTAATTATTTATCATTAAATATTCATTCGACGTGCTGCTTTCGACATGTACAAAAAGAGAAAATCATTAATAAAACTATTCGAGATTTTCACATTCGTCAGATCAATTTATAATACACTTGCGCGCTTTCAACGTTCTTCTCTCCAGCTATAAATACATTTATCGCGGCAATTAATTAGACCCACCTTAAAAATGTAACATCTTGAATAAAGTAGTGTTCCAAGTACGTACCAAAAGAATCATAAAATTAGAGAACACCTGTCACGTATCTCGACGGTGTATTATCAATGCGAGCTCGAAATTTCCGAGAGCGACGTTCTCCAAACTACCGACTGTTGTGACGTGTCACAACTATATCGTATTCCATACATATTGCCCTACTTGTACTGATATACTATAGTTATATATATATATATATATATATATATATATATATATATATATATATATATATATATGTATATATATATATATGTAGCATCGATTATCCCCACTGTTATTCACATCGCGATTGAGACCAGTTACGTGACTCGAGCAGTACATCCAGATTTCCATCGAACAAAGTATAAATTAAGTGAGTAGTCTGGTAACTTAAGCCGATTTTCATGTCTTTTTTGGAGGGCGTTTTTTTTGTAGGAAAATAAAAATGAATCGTTTTGGATATTTAGGATGTTTTGGAAAAAAAAGTTTTTTTCCAAAGTCCATTTTTATTTTCCTACAAAAAAACGCCCTCCAAAAAAGACATGAAAATCGGCTTAAGTTACCAGACCTACCCCCTACCTAGTTACTACCTTAAGGGGCAACAGCACTATAACACCCTAAAAAAAGCGTTTTTTTTTACAATTTTTTTTTGATGGTAGAAAAGGTAATAGAATAATAATATTCGAGAAAGTTATTAAGCATATATTTAAGTATGAAACAAAAAATTATCATCGACAAATATTAATAAATGGCGACACCAGAGCCATTCTCGCGTGGCTTGTCGAATTTGAGGCGCTCTGCACAATACAGCTGGTGCAATTTTGAAACTGGAAGAAAAATCACTTAGTCTACATGCTCATAGCTAGTGAAGTACGTAGGGGATTTTTAAAATATTTATTTTTGTATGATTGGCGAGTATTGAAATGAAGACGTTCAATTTTCGACAAAAAAAGGGGTAATCATTTGTTAATAAATAATGTTTAAGTGAACTTATCGAAAATCCTGTACGTATTTCACTTCAAAATGTTATTACAAAGATATTGTTAAAAATTCAAATAAAGGGAATGAAAAGTGTTGGAGTTATCCTGCGTACCGTTTTGAAAAATCGTGTTTCGAGAAAAAACACGTTTGAAGTTTCGAAATGTGTTCGGAGCAGACTGAAGCGCTTGGGGAGGTGCCTGAAATTTCAATGAAAAAAATTTCTTTCAAGTATAAAACTTTTTGCCTCATATTCTAAAAGGTTCGAAGCATCTTTTAAGCCAAAAAAAATCGATTTTCAGAAAAATGTACAATAGTCTTGCCCTTAACAATAAACGTGCCAAGCAGGTGTCAAATGACCCCTTCCAAAATTTACTTCAAATTCGTAGATTCATTGTTATTTCTTTCGTTCATCTAACTTTCTGTAAATTTATTTGATTATTTTATTAGAAATCAGACGTTATGTTACGAATTATGTCCTTTAAGGGGAGAAATAGGGTTAGGACAGCGTTTTCTCAATGATTTTCATGAATTTTTTTATAGTATAAAAAATGTACATATATTTAAGTATATACTATAAAATTGGTATATACTATACATTCTGGAAGCCGCAATTTTCCTCTGAAATCAAATGAGGTTGGAATTTACTTTCATTATATCCCTCTCTTCTATATGAACCTGAATGCTATCAAAAAAATAGAAAATTGAATTTTTTGCAGTGGTCAAAACAAAAAAGCATGATTTTTTGCCATTTTTTACAACTTTATTGGCAAAAAAAAAATTATTTTAAACCATGATAATATTCTGATTTTAGATTCATATAGAGCGCAATACTATGAAGAAAGTAACTGCCAATTTTCAAAACGATTGGTTGAAAAGTTTTCAAACTAGCGTGTACGCAAGTTCAAAAAAAGTCGTTTTCAGAAAAACGCGTTTGTAACACGTGGCGCGCTCGGGGCCTAAGGAGAGCTACTCACTTAAATGGCTTATAACAATAGAACGAGTCGGAATTTTCATTAAAAATTTTGGGAACATATTTTTCAATATTTCTACTAACAATTCATGAAATTAAAAAAAATCGATTTTTTGAACCGTCTAACCCTATTTCCCCCCTCAATAATTAAGAATTTCTTTCGAAAAATCAACGTTTATTTCGTAAGGAGTCAAATGACTCCTCATGTGCCGATACGTGTATTGTTAAAAACTTCGAAATGTTGGTTTGAAAAAAATCGTCGAAAATTAATTAAAACATCCTAAATCGCCATTTTTTAAAATATTGATTGAAGAAAAAGACACCAGGAGCTTCGGGCTAAAAGGAATAAAATTAATTCAACGAACAAAAAACAAAATCTCGATCAGAGATCTTCAATTCATTTCACCAATCTCCCTGAAGTTCGTCAAATATGCCATTCAAAGACATCCAAAATTTCAAGTGAAAAAGAACAACAACAAAAATCCATCAAAATCTCTCGTATACTCACAAATAAATTACAGTGAAATGAACAGATCTCTCTCTCGATGAAATGAGATCAAGTGATACGTGTAAGCGGCCAAAAAAAAATTACAAACATGATATTTTATTTCTCGTAATGAAATTATAAATTGCAAAAGTGATACACAATGAAAATTTGTAACAGGCTGCTCGCAATCACACGTGAATTCGATATCGCAGATCGCACCGATGTATCATAACGTGCTCGCCCAGACAAGTCAGATAAATTTTCTTCAACAGCAGCAACAGCAGCAGCAACAGCAACCGATGCAATCTCAACAGTACTACTGTTATCCAGCAAATCAACAGGGTACATTTCACCCCTTTGTAACGGTTTCAAAAAAAAAAAATTCCGTTTTGCCTCTCGACAGACTCTTTTATTAGTACAATCAATAGGGAGCCCGTCACACTTGTCCGCATCGCACTAAAAATAAAGGGCATTATTTTTTAAATTAGGTTCAGTATCACGTACTGAATGTGAATTAACAAAATGGTTACAAATTATGGGAGCGGAAGTGCCGCCAATGTGAGAAAAACCGTATTGGCCAAAATCTCCGTTACCGTGCACTTTAGGCCAAAAATAGTAATAACCTTTCTTGTCGATAATTGAATTTCCCATCTTTTTTTCGAAATAATTTTTTTTGTATCACTTACCGTTTACGACTTATACGACTGTTAAAATTTATTTATTCACTTTCTGACCTGCACCTCTCCTAATAATTGTTTAAACAATAAAATTCTAATAAATTATCTTTTAAATCCATACATTTTCCACAACTTTTATTAAAAACTTTTTTATCTAAAATTAATATTCTCAAAGTTATAACGCGTTCAATGTTGCGCTACTGGGTGCAAGGCTAATAAAAACGCGTTTTAACTTTGAGAATATTAATTTAAGACAAAAAATTTTTAAATAAAAGTTGTGAAAAATGTATGGATTTAAAAGATAAGTCATTAGCATTTTATTGTTTAAACAATTATTAGGAGAGATAGAGGTCAAAAAGTGAATAGATAAATTTTAACAGTCGTCCAAGTCGTAAACGGTAAGTGATACAAAAAAAATTATTTAGAAAAAAAAGATGGGAAATTCAATTATCTACGAGGAAGGTTATTACCATTTTCGGCCTAAAGTGCACGGTAACGTGCACTTTAGGCCGAATAGATATTGGCCAATACGGTTTTCCTCGAAATGGCGGCACGTCCGCTCCCATAATTTGTAACCATTTTATTAATTCACATTCAGTACGTGATACTGAACTTAAAAAAAAATCCCCTTTATTTTTAATGCGCCACAATATTCTCTATTGATTGTACGACATGTTGTAAATTTTTTCCCCGTCAATCCATCTTTGATCTATCAATGAACAATTTTTATTCTCAATATTATCGATCCGTTAGAATTAACACAGTTATAAAAACAATTTTATTATGATCAATGATGTATGATAATGTTCCTCCCCTAAATTTCCATCATCCACGATAACCAATGTTATGACTGATCCCAACGAAACATCCCCAACAGAAATTTGTATTAAAACATAAATAATATCATTTCCCTCCTTCCCCAGGACCGTATTCGCAGAACCAATACGTTCAACCCTATCAACAAGACCCGTATGGCATTAGCCAGCAACAACAACCGATTCCGCGTACAGGACTAGGCAATCTTAGTCAGCCATTAGCCCAAACATCGTACAACGTTCCATCAATAATACAGCCCCAAGCCATTGGTTACGGTTCATTGCCACCACACATGCTCGATCAGATACGCTCTTACATCGGTACACCAGGTCCGATATTCATTCTACCGAGCAATTGTCCTCCAAATACCACGATACAACCGCCACAACAAACGTCAAATTCCACGACGAACCAGCAGGGTTGTCCTGGTATCGGTATAAATTGTCCATCGTCGATTAATCACGGATGTCCAGCTGGATCGTGTTATCCTTGCCCGATTGCAATGCCCATGTACAATCCTTTCGTCAATTCGTCGCAAAACAACGTGAGAGATAGCAAAAATTGTGGTTGCTACGACCGTAAGAGTGTCAGCGATGGGCGAAACAATCGGCTCGTGAATTCGACAAATTATCACTTTACCAACGAGCCCGACGAGCATCGTTGCGTCGATGGTCCCGACGACACAATTTGTACACGAAAAAATTGTCCATCCACCATTAATCTTCAAGCGCTTGCCTCTCAATTGTTGGCCATTCAGGGCATTATTTCTTGCACAGCAACGAGACTAGTTCTACGAAAAGTTCCGGGCTCAAATGTCACAACGAGCACGGAAGAAACGATGGAACGAGCAAAAAGATCGTTAAGCTCATTGACCAAGGAACAATTGTTGTCGGAGACGAGAAACTCTCGGCAGGTCAATGCTTTGATAAATCTTCATATGACAGCTAATCCACCGATTAACGTTGTTCCCATACTAACGACCCTACAGCTAAAGATCAATTTGCTCAAATCGCACGTGGACACTTTGTTGAATCGTCGATTGAGCGAGAGTCAAGGTATCGGCGAGACCAATGGAAATCTTGATTCCGTTATGCTCGCTATGAAATCGGATCAGGAATTGCGCGATCTTCTCGGTACACTGAGGCAAAAAGAGTGCGAGGAACGGGTCAATTTAAACTTTGCCCCTTATCAATCGCAGCGAGCTATCGCCGAAAGTCGTTTGACCAATGTTCAGAATAAAATTGCACAGATCGAGGAAGAGATGGATCGTCGAAGAGCCGCTATACTACCGCGATCCTCGTTGGCCAATCGTCAAGTTTCCCAACAATTGTCGGATCCGGGCTGCGGTGCCTGGTACGGTTACACCGGCGATATAAACAATACGAATTACCCGATGACGAACACTCAGCATTACGAATCGCCCGATCCATTTCGCGGTATTCAAGTTCGTAGTCCGAAACGTTTGAATCTCAAGCCGCACGTCGGTAGTCCCGAAACTACTTACGAGAAAACGAGAAAAACAACCGGACGTTCATCGCGTTCTGGTAAAGACAGCGACGACGAGGATTGCGACGACGGTGAGAAAAGTTTGTCAAATTGCGCGGAGAAACGCTGTTGCAATTGTGACAAATCGTCGGAGGACGATAGCGCGGATGAGGGTAAAAAAAAACTCGGCGGAAAAATTCGCGAAACAAGAGGAATCGTCAGTACGAGCGTAAATGAGAAAGTGACGGGGAGGAAAATCGGTGGTGTTTCCGTTGTTAAATTGTCACCGAACGTCGCGATCGTTATCGACGATAGTGCCAGTGTGACGAGCGAGCAGAGTCATCGGGACGATAAAGATAGGAAGAATATGAGACGAGAGGAAGAGTTGGGGAATGAGGCGGAGAGAGAAAATGCCGTTGATCTTGAGAATCGAGAGGCTGTGGCGTCGAAGACACTTGTCGGAACAATCGAGCCGCGTCAAGACAATGATACAGTTATTTCCGTTGAAAAACCAAAATATACGAAGACACCAAAGCAAACGGTGAAATTAAGAGATCAGGCGGTCGAACAGAGCGATGCTTGTCGTGACAAAATGGCGGTTAGTGCGGAGAAAATGGCGGATGAAAGTTACCCGACTGCCTCTACGCACGAGCCTCTTAACTCGATCGGTAAGAGCGATTTTAATGACGATAATAATACACTCGAATCCGTCAGAGAAGAGACCGTTCGTATGATCACCGAGATTCATTACGAACCAACGGTATTTCGTGGTTATCACGATAACGAGACGACCGATAAGGAAAATATTATCGAAGAACGTTACAAACGTTCTTTCAATGAGAATTCGTCGTTGAAGAGTGTCAGCACCGAGAGCACTGTCGATAGTAATTGCACCGACAAATCCTTGTCACTTCGGGTAGAGAATTACGAAGAATCTTTCTTGGATGCTTCCGGTCAACGAGTTTCGAAAAAAAATGCTCTATCGTCGGTGGAAAAAGTGATTTCGACGAGAAACGTTAAGATTCAAGAGGAGGACGGAAAAATTCATCGAATTCGGGGAAATCGAAGTAAAAGTAAAATCGGTAAGATTGAAAATTGTCACGGAATACATTGTTTGTTTATTGATCGTTTTAAGACTAGAAAATTGTCGATCGAAACGAATAAAATTGTCCATTCTATCGTAATCTCGTTCTCGTTTGTCTCTTTTTTTTTTTTACTTTCAGTTTAAGGACGTTTAGCGGTTCTCGTTGTTGTGACAAATCCACTTTTTAACACTTGCTCGTGAATATCGAAAAATATAAAAGATTTCGTACGAGAAAAAGGGGTCAAATTTCTGAAATTTATTAAACACACTTTTCAATTACTTTACTAATGTTTTTTTTTTTCAAATTATTATTTAAACTCAGTCCTCGATATCTAATATTTTTTTAAATAACATATGATCATGTTCCGATGTGGCCTAATTGAACATTATTTTTTTATTAACGTCATTGCACGGTTTAACAGAGAAATATATTTTTTTAATTTCACGTATCGCGCCTAAACATAGTGATAAGCACAAAATAGCGATCCTGACGTGGGAAATAAGAGGAAAAAAAAAACCTGATCTCCAGATAACAAGAACGAAAATAACGAGACATCGAACGAGAAAGATGAAACGGGCGATTCTCCGGGAGATTATAAAAACGAGAGACGAAATGATTTGATTTCCGGTGCTCTGACGACTATTGGAAATCATGTTGCATCATTTGGCTCGATAATTGGAAAAATTGCTTCGTTAAAGTTGCATCGAAGTGAAGATAGTTCGTACGAGATAATGCCCGAGTCAACATCGAAAAGTCCTGACCAAACGAAACGTAGTGTTGTCGTGAACGAGATCGCGGAAAGTACGAGTCGAGGAAATTTGCGAAAGAACGAGAATGACAGGGAACAAGAAATTGGACAATGGAAGTACATAAGATTTTCCGATGTCGAACAATCAACGAGCGCGATAAACGACAACGGTAATTTCAGTCGTGATACTGTGACGTACACATTGCCGAGGATAAAACATTCGGTGATCGAGGACAGGAGTAACGGTGAAAAATACGTTGTCGTTGGAAAGTCGAGCAAAATTATAAGTCGACAATTTGGCGAACCGTACAAAATTGGACGTAGTCTCGTTATAAGAAGCCGTCCGAAGAGTTCACAAACGACCGAACAAACTGGACCGTTTACGGTCGTTAAGGGTCCGAGACAGAGGGACAAAAATTGCATCGCACTTAGTCTCGTTAGCGTCAGATCTTTGAGGAAAAATCGCTCCAAAATCGTTAACGAACTGAAGAGCAGCGACAAATTTTGGTTACGACCGGAAACACGCGAGCAAAGACGCAACATCGCGGATTTGAGTAAATTTGGAAAATGTCCGAAGAAAGATTCTCAAGGAGAAAAATCGACGTTTGTCGAACTGGATAGTTCTATGAACAACGACACTGAAAATACATTTCTTTCCGTCACTGCTGCCGACGAGCACGTCGTACAGATTCACGATTATTCGAGAATTCAGATGAATCTTTAAATTCGAGAAATTCCAATGAATCTCTCGAGATAAACCGTCATCCAGTTCAGACAAATTAGTGCAAAGTTTTACCAAGAATTCTCTTCAGAATCATTTCTACAAATTGTCGTGGATTAAGGACTTTTAAATGCTTTGCACTTGACAAATGAGTCGGAACGTTCAACGTGCCCATTTAATGGGCAGTTTGCATCTTTTTTTTTTACTCACGTTACCATTAAGGTAGTAGTCTGGTAAATTAAGCCGATTGTCATGTCTTTTTTGGAGGGCGTTTTTTTGTAGGTAAATAAAAATGAATCGTTTTGGATATTTAGGATGTTTTTATTTACATATTAAAGATACAAAGAAAAATTTTTTTGAAAAAATTTAATAGTTTATTATTATTATTATTATTGATCGAAGTTGGCACCTCGAAAAAAAAGCGCGTGAGTGGCCACGGTGATTTTGGCTCTTCATGTTATCTGAAATGAAAAATTATTGATAATTCTTAATCTATAGACATGTCATTCTGGTCGGAACTACTGAAGTTAAATTTCATGGATAAATAACAAAATGGCGGACTATGGAAAAAAAAGTTTTTTTTTCCAAAGTCCGCCATTTTGTTATTTATCCATGAAATTTAACTAACAAAACATAAATAACAAAATGGCAGACTTTGGAAAAAAAACTTTTTTTCCAAAGTCCGCCTTTTTTTTATTTATCCATGAAATTTAACTAACAAAACATAAATAACAAAATGGCAGACTTTGGCAAAAAAAAGTTTTTTTTCTCAAAGTCCGCCATTTTGTTATTTATCCATGAAATTTAACTAACAAAAAAACAAAATGGTGGACTTTGGAAAAAAAAAGTTTTTTTTCCAAAGTCCACCATTTTGTTATTTATCCATGAAATTTAACTAACAAAACATAAATAACAAAATGGCAGACTTTGGCAAAAAAAAGTTTTTTTCCTCAAAGTCCGCCATTTTGTTATTTATCCATGAAATTTAACTAACAAAATAACAAAATGGTGGACTTTGGCAAAAAAAACTTTTTTTTCCCAAAGTCCGCCATTTTGTTATTTATCCATGAAATTTAACTAACAAAACATAAATAACAAAATGGCAGACTTTGGCAAAAAAAAGTTTTTTTCCTCAAAGTCCGCCATTTTGTTATTTATCCATGAAATTTAACTAACAAAACATAAATAACAAAATGGCAGACTTTGGAAAAAAAACTTTTTTTCCAAAGTCCGCCTTTTTTTTATTTATCCATGAAATTTAACTAACAAAACATAAATAACAAAATGGCAGACTTTGGCAAAAAAAAGTTTTTTTTCTCAAAGTCCGCCATTTTGTTATTTATCCATGAAATTTAACTAACAAAAAAACAAAATGGTGGACTTTGGAAAAAAAAAGTTTTTTTTCCAAAGTCCACCATTTTGTTATTTATCCATGAAATTTAACTAACAAAACATAAATAACAAAATGGCAGACTTTGGCAAAAAAAAGTTTTTTTCCTCAAAGTCCGCCATTTTGTTATTTATCCATGAAATTTAACTAACAAAATAACAAAATGGTGGACTTTGGCAAAAAAAACTTTTTTTTCCCAAAGTCCGCCATTTTGTTATTTATCCATGAAATTTAACTAACAAAACATAAATAACAAAATGGCGGACTTTGGAAAAAAAACTTTTTTTTTCCAAAGTCCGCCATTTTGTTATTTATCCATGAAATTTAACTAACAAAACATAAATAACAAAATGGTGGACTTTGGCAAAAAAAAGTTTTTTTTTCCAAAGTCCGGCATTTTGTTATTAATTCATGAAATTTAACTTCAGTAGTTCCGACCAGAATGACATGTCTATAGATTAAGAATTATCGAGAAATTTTGATTTCAGATAACATCAAGAGCCAAAATCACCGGGGCCACCGACGCGCTTTTTTTTTTCGAGGTGCCAACTTCGATCAATAATAATAATAATAATAAACGATTAAATTTTTTCAAACTAATTTTTTTTTGTATCTTTAATATGTAAATAGAAACATCCTAAATCTCCAAAACGATTCATTTTTATTTTCCTACAAAAAAACGCCCTCCAAAAAAGACATGAAAATCGGCTTAAGTTACGAGACTACTACCTTAATGTCACGAGAATTTGCGAAAAATTATTCTAAAAATCGAATGGGGATTAAAATAACGAAATACGAAAAAGTCGAACGGTCGAAATAACGAAGATCCAAAAGAAATCGAATTACCAAAGAAATAGGAAAGACCGTATTTCGATCTTTCGACTTTTTGGTCTTTTCTATTTTGACCGTAGAATTTTTCCGAATTTTCCCGATCCTAAAAATGTAGTCCTCCGTTTGTCTCAACGGGACTCGCCGGTAGTTTGCCATAAATTCAATTTCACGTTTGTAGTACGACAAATCAGAAAAAGAAAAAAAACAAAGAAAAGTAACGCAGACATTGTTGATTTAGTTCAATCGCATGATATATATTTTGTGTAATTTGATTTCAATATATATTAAATTTCTTACGAACTAATGGATTGGTTACAATTAAAAGAGTCGAGAATCGAACACGTTGCACGTTTTTTTTTCTCCCCCTCTTCCTTTTAGCTCCCTTTTGGAACGTACCGAGCGGCAAACAATCCGAAAATCGCGAGTAAATATATTCATATGTATAAAATATTTATACATATGTCATATATATATATATATAAAGATGTACAATTGTGCGAAGCGTCGTTACAACGGGGAATATAATTTTGTGTTCACGCTCGTTGACAATATTAACAATGGGTGATGAAAGTTTCGTCTTGCGATAGATTTGTTGCTTAAAAAGCTACGATAGTCACTCGTGTCTGTCCCGACGATTTCAGGCTGATTTTATCGTTCGTAAGACGAAGGAGCTCCGATTCACTGATTATCACGCCCATTAAAACACTGAAAACTCGATTTTTTTTTCGTGAAATAATTGTTGTACAATCATCGAGGATATATGCGAAAGTTAATTCACATTCGCTGATCGATGTTTCGGATTTGTGAAGTATTGATAATTCGTTTGAGGTAGCTACAGCTTCTGAGCACTGGTTAACGTGAGTGTTGAATTTTCGAAAAAAAAAAACCCCTTTTTAGAAACTTTTTAACAATTAGCCGACAGTAATTGAATCGAGTATGCTCTGCAGCGTTTGTTTTTAACGTGTGAAAGCATTGGAAAGGGTGTCATTTTTATTTCACCGAGTTATCGTCAATTTGCGAAGAGAAATTCATTTTCATCCCATTCCGATTAATTTTACTTATCAATTTTTTCATAACAATCCACGGCGTTGATAAATTTTTTTTTAAATCCATACTCGATCGCACCGTTTATTCGTCGCAACAAAAATTCCTCAATGTAGCTTATTGATAACAGTCGTTGTTTAAAATGTATATTTATTTTTCTCAATTGTTAACATCGTAAATATTTGGACTATAGTGAGTAAAATCGATATATCTTATTGTTGAGGAATTCAATGTGAAATTTAACTTCGAAAATTGATAAAGGATCTTTCAATGAACGGAATGAACACCGTCGAAAAATAAAAAATCTTACCAACGGTCTGGTTTATCGAAAATAATGGAATGAAAAGCATTGTTTTTCCAGAAATTGACATAGAACTGTGCACCCATTTGATAATAAATCACTATTGTTTTTTATTCGAAAAATATGCGATTTGAAACAGGTCGGTCGACTGTCGATTAATTGATGATAATTTGTAAGAAGGATTTTTCGAAATTTAACACTAATTTGACTAGTACATAACGCTACGTTAAATAAGGCAGATTTTTTTTAGGACGGTCTGCTGATCGGGCATAATGCAGTTATCAATCGGGTCCTTCGTCTTCGCCATACAATATTTGATATCCGAGTTCGAGGAGTACTCAAATACTGATCGAATGAAACTTTTGGTTGGTATTATAGGCGTGGCGCATCCTTAGATAGCTCTTCATTACTGAAAATACCATTATCGTTCATACTGCAATCGAATGACATTTGCATTCGCAGAATGACAAACACGATTAGTAAAAATGTTCACGAGAAAACGCCGAATAAAAGAGTAATGCTTTACTCTTTTATTCGGCGTTTTGTCTGTTCATGTTTTTTTGTTTTTACATTTTCATTCAGCTCGTTTTGAATTTCTCATTTGTCCCCGTGTATTCTAATTTCCAGCTGCTTTGTGCATCGACTTCCCGTATAATTGTGTCTCAAAGCAACTTTTCAGCGTATCGATCATTCGAGAGCGCAAACAAAAAAGAAAAACTTAAAAATACTATTAACATTCGCGTTAAATCTCTAATCATTTTCAACGTCTCATATGGGGGAAGGGGGGATTATTGTTTATCTCCCCGTTTAGGCAAGTATGTACAGGATATATTTACAAATTAAACATTTACACGACTCGTACCAATAGTCGAATATTCCGACACGTTTCAAAATTAATTTCATCGTTTCAATATATATTGCAATAATTTAGTTAAATCTTAAGTTCTATCTATTATAAATCTTTGATTAAAAAAAAAGTGAAATAAAACTTAAATCGCCTATATCTAAACTTATTCTTACATCTAACGCCGCCAAATTTCAGATCCATACGAGGTGTACCGTCCCTTCGGAACAGTTTATTTATTTTTTATTTTTTCTTTACGATCAAACATTGTCGCTGCTCGGCGAAGTGACAACTTCGAGGATGATAAGATTGTATGGTTATTTTTTTTAGTTTTCCTCTTGTTTTTTTTTCCCCCGTAAAATGTACATTAGTGATAACGCCTCGGTCGCAATATGATCGTTGCAAAATCTACAAGATCTTAGCAACTAGACTCTCTAATCGTGTTGTGCTTAATTGTTAAGTTTAAACTTGTGCCACGTATAATGAGTCGAGAGGATTTTTCTACTCCGTTAATTAAATTACAAATTAACAGATTAAAAATATACTACGAAAAAAAAAATATATATCCTCTCGATTTAATTGTTTCAGAACTTTGGCTTCTCGTCGAAACGTTTTCTTTCATTCTTTTCTTTCTTTCTTTCTTTCTCTTTTTAAGTAGTATTACGATTTTTATTTTCACTAAATCGGGAAGGTAATTCGACACTAATCATTTGATTCATCGAGTTCACTGAACTTGAGCTTTTTTTTCCTCTTTGCTTTGCTTTTGCTCCCCCCCCCCCCCCCCCCCACCTTCAAACGTATTCGGTTGAACAAAGGCACAATCGACTTAGGTAACATTCGTGGAATATATTGTCACGTACAAATTATAACCATCTCTATCTCACATCCCTATCGTGAATAAACCAAGTTTTTTTTTCGTTTATTTATTTGTCTGTTTGTTTTCCTTGTAAAATAAACACGAAAAACGCGATTCTTAGGTTGTCTTTTTTTTTATAGATTTTCTTGTTGCCAATATACAGCCAGACTTTCGTTACGAATCATGGGTATTCAGAGCCATTAAATCAATAGCTCACATTTTCGGAAGACCACGCAAGGAGAAGTGATTTTTTTTTACATTTAAATCCGGAGACTAATACCCAATTTCCCTGTTCTTTCCCCCAATGTTTTCCTACCATATGAAATAAGTATCCTTGCTTAATTCGCACATTTGGTGTACTCGACCTTCAGCAGTCCGAGCTTTGCCTTTATATCGAGAAACGACGGTCTCTTCTCCGGCTGTAAATCCCACGCCTTTTCGGAAACATGAAAATGAGAGAGAGAAAAAACATGCAGATATTGAGATTGAGTAGATTGTCGAAAAAAAAAAAAAAAAAAAAACTGCTATTACGGAAGTACGATTTACTTCCTAGTCAAAATCAATGTCGCAGTGGCGAAAAAAAATTGTTTTTGTATTCTTTCAATAACTCAATTAAGCTTTTTAATGTCGCATTATTTATACAACGCGTTTTCGATACGTTAAAAATTAAAAATTATACATTTTCCATAAGGTAGGCTAGTTTTACGCAATCTACAGAAAATATACATTTCGCTATCCTCTCATTCAAAAGTTTAACGTTCCACCGATCTCGGCGTATTATAGATTGTTTTATTTATCGTCCGATGTGAAATGTGAACGTGGCTAATAATATTTCGACGAAAATTTAATGAATAATAATTCGGTATGTAAAGAATCACCTGTTTCATGATGTCATAAACTTCCGACGGACATCCATCGGGTGGCTCCATTTTGTATCCCTTCTCCACGCATTTAACGACGTCCGCCAATGGCTGAAATTCAATTTCACACGGTCAACCATTATAATTGGTATCGTTCTATGTACAAACGATAGTGCCCCAAATTTTCGCATTTTGGCCAAAAAATAGGATGGCGCAGCGAAATCAGCTGTAAATCAACATCTCGACCGATTTGAGACTCAATCCTGTGCTTATTGCCCTCGCGACCGTTCAAGCATTAAGGGCGGGGTAAGGGTTTTCACTTTCGAAAAATCGATTTTTTTTTGTCTTATTTTATTGTTTAACATTTCAAGAATATGTCCTTAAAATTTTAAACCGATCTAAGCAATATTCTTGAAGTTATTGTCTTATTAATCTCCTGGCCTTTAACGCTATACCTCTAACAGCTGCGGGCGGTCGGGCTAGCAGTGCAGCTGTCGAACAGGTATACAGTTTATTCATTGCTATTGTGTATATAGTATATAGTGTATCCTATACACTACAATATTTTAAAAGAAGAAACGAGCTGGAATCGATGATTCTGTGTAAATTGGAAAAAAAAATTTTTTTCTTCACTTCATAAACTTTAGACGCGTTTTTCTCAAAACTACTTTTTCAAAGTCCGTGTTCACTGCCATTTAAAAACTACTTGACCGATTCGTTTCAAACTTTGTACACACTTTCTACATATAAAATACCTCCCCCCAACGTTTAGTTAAATTTTTTTTTTTTTTACATTAAGGGTTTTTCCCACCCACAAAATGGCGGAGTTTTTCGTGGAAAATAACGGTTCACACTTTAGATGGCCGCCAAAAATTTTTAAGGGAAAAGAAAAATTATCAGAGAACGTTGGGGGGAAGATTTGATTGTAATTTAACTAAATTTTCATGGTTTTTCATTTTCAGATAATTTCCGGCCGAGTTATAGTGAACACCGCAAATTGTTTTTTTTTCCAAGACGTTCTGGGGGAAGCTCTGTTACGGGCTTATGCTTCAATATTTCTGCATGAAAAAGTTACACAACATTGTCAAAAGTATGCTCAATAATGTACAAAAGGTTCGAATAAAATAGCTCAATCCATATTTGAGAAAAAAAACGCAAGAAAAGTGTTTTTTTTACGCTGAAACCCTTAGCCCTCCCTTAAAATGCCGCTTAATTTATTGAGCTGTCAAGTGTTATTGATTTTTTACAGATTTTTCAATGCGGACAATCGTTTTTTTTGCAAATTTTTGCATATCCCATTCCACATCGTGTTTCAGCGATTTTTAAAGGTTTTTTCACGACCACGATAATTGAGATATCTGGATGAATCAAGAGACATTCTCTCAGTGGAAACTCATGGTCTTTTCAAACCCCACTACCAAATAAGACTAAATCGGTCAAACCGATTAGTCTTATTATTATATAAAAAAGGTTTTCCTGATAAATTGGCCAAAACACATTTCTTTTAGGCAAAAAATATATTTTCTTTCGAATTTCACCGCACGTCGAGTCTCTCGATCCGATCGAATATGCGTTTCGCTGATTATCAACATCACAAATTCAGTATGAAATTGACAAAAAAAACACAACTGTAAAAACCTCCGAGCTCCAACAAATATATTATAAAAATATATAATTTAACATATACTCACTATCCTAGGATATGGTACACGACCAAAGGAATAAATCTCCCACAATAGAATTCCGAAGCTCCACATATCAGACTTGTTTGAAAATTTCTAAAAAAACAAACAAAGAAAAAACGCAATAACAATATCGTCCAATCAATATCAACTACAAAAAAAAAACATCTTCTAAATTCTTCGGAGCGATCTTAACGTCGTAAAATCGTAAATTACATTTTGTTTCAGAGCTTCCGGGGCGGTCCATTTGATCGGTAATTTGCCACCGTCGAGGGAGAAATTTTCGTCCCTGGCCAATCCAAAATCCGACACCTTGGCCGAATTGTCCTCGGCGACGAGTACGTTTCTCGCTGCTAGATCACGATGTACCACGTGCCTGGACTCCAGATAAGCCATTCCCGCACACGTGTCGCTGTTAACGAATTTAATTAAAATTTTGTAATTGTGAAAAAAATATTTTTCGTACGAAATAACGATCAAAACGATTGGAAGCATCGCACAAAAAAATACTTCAAGCTTAAGCAGAACATTAAGCGTCGGGTGTATATAGAAAAGCAATGAAAATCACAATTACTGTTTGGCTCTACCGAAATTATAGGTTCCTTTTTCCTTTCATTTTCTTCGGTTTATTTTTTCTTACTTTTTGTTTTTTTTTTTTATTCGTAAAATTAATCGTACTCACTAGGCAAAGTTGATCTGATCCTTTTTGGTAACGTGCAATCTCCCTCGTGATCTCAGATAATCGACCAGGGAACCTTTACTCATATACTCGGTAACCAGGTACATGTGTTGATTGTTGAATACAAGACCGAGTAATTTAACAAGATTGTCGTGTATCAAAGACGTCATTAAGCTCGCCTCGGCGAGAAATCTTTGAGCCGCCTCGCTATTGTCCTTTAACATTTTAACAGCGACCCTCTCGCCCCGATACACCCCCAATAAAACATCACCAAATTCACCCTTTCCAATGCACTCGCGCAGTTCCAACTCGTGAGTCTGTATCACCCAACCGGCCTCGACGAATGCCTTTGGATCGACGCAAAAATCTTGTTTTCCCTGTTTCGGCAATGATTTCGTCAACTGCGTGCACAAACCATCGGCATCCTGCTCGTAATGCTCGACGAGCAGCGCCAAATTTTCGAAAAACTCCTCATCGTCTATTGTCAATTGATTGTTCTTGTATTTAACTCTGTAGTGTTGTACGCGCCCCTGATAACAAACGCACAGCGTGTAATCACCGGGAAAATTCGTCGATTCTCTGACTAGAAACAGGCCGTCCTCCCTCGGTCGCAAAAGTCTCTCTGCCGTTTCCCTCGAGATTTTTCCATGGAACCAACTTGAAAAGAAAATTTTAAAAAGCATTAAACATAAGATTTTGAAAAATCTGAACGAGCGTACGAAATTGATAGAAAGAAACTAAGTTGGAACTAACAAGATATATTTTATGGGTGTTTTTTTTTGCGAAACACTACGAAATTAAACAGAAAATTATTTTCACAATTTATCCAAGAACGAGATAAACGTTAATTATTTCTTCTAAGCTAATGAATGGTTACTTAACGTTTATAAAAATAAATAATTATCATACTTTAGTAAGGAAGCGAGACTATTTTTTGTTTATAGTAATTGTGCAAAGTTTCATTAAAATTCGTCTTTGGATTCGGATTCTGAGATCTCAAAACAATTTCAAGATTCTGGTAATGGATTTCAAGTGATTTGTACAATAGCCAGTTACGAATTTTCAATTTATTCCCATCATTTTTGTCTTTTTTTCGATGATATTGAATCTGTTATTTTGAATTTCGGAATTTGAACGTTGAAATAGATATCGGTGACCTCGAAAGACCGTTATAATGGTTGCGGTTGCAACAACGATGCAGCCTTATTTCCTGGGGTCGATCAATACTCCATTTTGACCAGTCGCGTTATCAACACGTTTTTGGTCATGTCAAAAGTTGAAAAAAAAATGATTGTCAACCGATTGTGTCCAAAATCCCGATAATAAATTATGTCGTTGAAGTTAGAAACATTCTTGCAAAAAGATTCAATGTGGCTAATCGGAGGAAAATTACTCGCAAAAAAAAATCTTTCGTCCAATTCGATGCTCGTATCGTATTTGTTTTTATTAATCTTTATGATTGTACTTAATCATTTAATTTTTCAAATTTGGCGAATAAATTTTTCATCCGAGTCTGTTCAAAACAGGGGCGCTCTGACCACCGTTTGTCCTGGGTGTCCTTCCGAAATATTTGTGTTTATTTTTTTTTTGACATACTACAGACTCACAAAGATTAATCGAAAAATAGGACACGTGCGTCGAATTATACGAAATATTTGTTTCCAACAAAACCGACCCAGAGCTTAATTTTATTGGTTTTCAAGCCCATCAGCAGGCTAAATCGTGTGTTTTTTGTAGGAATATATCGACGCTGCTTACGAAAACTAGCATGTTTCAGATTTCTTACGAATACAAGCACGCTTGATATCTGCGCGAAAACTAGCATGTTTCGGCTTTTGCCACGAAAACTAGCACGTTTCGACTTTCACCGCGAAAATTAGCACGTTTCAGTATCATTGGAAGTGTTTCTCATTTTTTACTCCACGTTTTTTTAACATCCTTTTTTACTCCAAATTGACAAAATATTTATGCTTGTCATTTAATACTATTTTATTTTTTGTTTAAATTTATTTCACACATATTTTACTGTTTGAATTTTGGTCTGCTAGGCTTATCATAAGATGGCAAACAGCAAATGCCTCGTCATTTTGGAGTAAAAAAACCATGGTCAAAAAAATTAGAGAAAATAAAATCGAAAACAATTGCGGTGTATGCAAAGTTAACAATGTCAGTTTTTTTCCCTCTTGCTACTTCGTCCAAGACCTGACATTTCTCGAGATATCTCAATCGATTATTTCGAAGATTTTGTCAACTGTACTTTATACTTATACAGTACTTTATACTTTAGTCGTTGATCACTCCAAGATTGTGTTTTTTTTAATGAAATAAAAACACAATGAACGATTCTTCAGATTGTAAGTAGAATATACTTTTTATAAACAATAATTTTGTTCAATTCCATCGCTGACTCCGAAACTTGAAGTCATGAAAAATATCATTGATGAACAATTTTAGTTTTTGAGTGGTGGAATATTGCGTATCGTATTTGCGAATCGTATTTTCAATAATGTTATTATTTTTTTAATAGAAAACGAATATAAATGTTTAAGGGGTTACGGGCGATACGACCTTAATATTTTTCATTTATTCCTTATAGTGCTCCCGAAAAAATTATTAAAACATTTGTGAAAGTTCTGAATCTTATTCGATTTAGTTCGGCAAATATACTACTTTTTCCAGTGAAAATCGAAATATTCTAGTTTTCGCGACGGAAGCCGAAACATGCCACTTTTCGTAGCAGAAGCCGAATCATGCTAGTTTTCGTGTCGAATATCGAAACGTGTTAGTTTTCGTAAAAAATTTGAATCGTGCTACTTCTCGTAGGCAGCGTCGAAATACTCTAGCACGCGCGAGGAGTAAATTTCCTCCTATTAGACACATTTAATTTTTTTTGCCAAAACATTCCCAACTTCGAAGTTCTGGCGAACATAATAAATTTTAATACCAAGAAAAAAATTAAAATTGTCTCTGGTTAATTGAACGCGTTAGGACAGATACATACGGCATGGCATTCAACTTGACTTCGTGTCGGGGATTTGACGACAGTGCTGTCGTCGCATTGCCGGCATTGGTAACGTTTGTCGTGATAATAACGGGTGGACTCGAGGGATTAATGTGACTCGTTACATTGTGCGAAGTAACACCGGCGTGGCTCGTCATTATCGGTGATACAGGATGCGGCAGCATGTTCGAGCTCATTAGATTCGTCGTTATCGTATTTTGCGCTGTGTTTTGTATCAGAGAATGAGACGTTACGTTCGATGGTATTGTCGCGTGATGATTTTGATTCCCGTCGAGCTTTCCCTGACGCGCTGGCACTGACACGTTCGGGTAGCCACCACCCGCATTGTGATAAGTTGGCATTACTGAGAGACGAAATCCTTTGTCTAGGCAGAATTTATCAACCTGTCGAACGTGAAAGTAAAATAAATTTTATTATTATCATTATAAAAATATTGCTTTTTATTTTTTATTTATTTTCGTTTATCTCATATTTTCGGGTAAAATTTCAATTGGAATTTAAATACTTTCACAATGAGAATTGTGTCCAATGTTTTTCCGCAATCTCGATTACGTGCGAAGTTCAATTTTTAAAAAATTCACCATCGTTTATAATCATCGTAACCTACTACGAGAATATAAAATTTCACTGTTATTCTCAAAAATTTCAATGAAATTCGTAATAAATCTAAATCGTGTCGAGTTTGTTAACTTTTGGATACTCACGACGAAATTCAATGGTAACTAAGAATCTAATGTCAATTTCACGATTACTAGCTCTCGACATATCTCCGTCACCGATAATTTTTCTCGGATTATCATTTTTTTACGATTTACTTCAAATGTCTCATATCCTCATGTTTTCCTAAAATTTAATTAGAAGTATGAAATTCCATTGAAAAAATTAATAAAAATACTATCAAACTGTACAATAATAATATCGTACTAGAAAAAAATAAAGTATCACTATTAATTGTAAAATTTCATTCGCAATTCGTTGGAAAGTAATTCGTGTCATGGTTACACCATTTTTGGATAGTCTCCGAAGGGAAAAGAAAAAAGAAAAATTGAAAATCGTTAAACGTAACGCCAATTTGATGAGTAATGATTCTCGACACGTGCGCCTCTCTTACAGATACTTTTACGGGTATGATTATACGCGACTAAAGCACATAAGGAAACAACATCGCTTAGAGCTACATCCTCACAATGTTTGTTTGCTCGCGTTTATATTCTCACTCTCTCTCTCTCTCTCTCTCTCCGGGCAGTAAATCGGTACAGTATATGACTCGAGCTATCCCCCCCGAGCTAAAGAGCAAATCCGTTGCACACGAGCAAATATTGAATAATTCAAACGGAGTTTATCCTTGGTGGTTGGAAGTCTGTGACGATCCAACGATGTCTACAACGACGATTGCTTTGTGTCACGTTAAGAAATAATAAAAATAAATAAATAAATAAAAAATCTATACCAAGTAGCCAGTCTGTAGTTGAGGTCACGTATATAATATATGAATTGACGTTACGTAAAAACACAAATGTTAATACTCTTGACCGGTGGTCTTTGCACGATTACAGTGCACGATTCGAAGTGAACGATTTTTTTTCTCATCGAAATAATGATAAAAGTAAAAATAAAACAAACGAAATGTTTCTCAATTGAAAATGCGAACTCTGAAGAAATTTAAAAAAAATGGATTTTCATCGAGAATCTTGATATTCATCGATCATCTTTTTTGCTCTTGTAGATCGTTTTTAATTCACGACGAATCGTTCCATTGCCTCATGAGAATCCAAAGTTCTAAATCATATTTTACAACATCGCTAGTCCATTTGTTTTCGATTTTACATTTTCTGTTCTTTTTTTTTTCCTTCTTTCTTTCATTCTCCTCTTTTTCCTCGTTGTACATTTACGACGCTGGAACGATAAATTATTCGAGCGTCGACGTAAATTCTCTCGTCCATGATACTTTTCTGTTTACTCTCGCATCAGTTTTTTTTTTTCCTTTTTCTTTCTGTTGCACTGCAAAAAACGAGACGATGCTCCTCGTATGATATTCAATGCTTTTGGACATTGGGCCGTTGCACCACACGGTCTATGAGGTAAAGTGACATCACCGAGACTAGCCATTCAAGGATGCATCTCGCGACAATGTGCCGAGTGACTTCGCTCAAAAGCGACGTGTGAAAATGTATTATTTCCGAAAGTTTGCCATTCAAATTGTTTTTCCAACGTTCAGTTTTCGAGGATTAATTTTTCTTTTCGCACTCGTCACTTCGTGATTCAAAAAAAATCGAACATCGCGATGACGTTTGTACGAACGACGTTTTCACGTTGCTCGCAGAAAACACGTTACGCTCTCATACAGAATTTTTACAAGTCCATTTTTGTCTTTTCCTTTCGCGCTTTTTTTTCTCCCTCGAATTTACTCGATTCTCGTGTTACGAAATGCAACTGACACTTCGCAAACTCTGCAACGTCCACGTGAACGAGAAATATCTTATTATTCAATTTCTATCCCACTCGTTTCTACATGCTTTCCGTCATTGCGACAGAATTGCTACGCGGATTATGATTCATCCTCGTTATTCGACGAATATTATATTTTATCCGAGAGAAAATATCAAGATCCCTTGATAACGCGTGGAACTTCGTTTTATTTTCTTTTATTTTTATTCAATTTTTTTCTCCAACTCTAGGTTAGTGAGCAAGTTGATCGTTCATTAAGATTTCTAAAGTACCACGTGCTAGTCAAATGAGCGTTACATTTTCTTAAATTGATTAATTTATTTTTTTTTACGAATTTCCATAAAATGTCCGACGGTAATGTTTTTTTTTGCAATACAGTCATTGTTCTTAACAATTCAAATAATGAACGGCGTTATATTTGCAAATTCGAGATTAGACCGGAGGCATTTTTGTAGTTGAACAAAACTCCACTTTTTAAAAAAATGAGCACAAATCAACCTCGACAATAAATCCCTGTAATTATTTTTCAATACGAGAAAACCAGTTTTATTGCAGCTCACCGCGTAATTACCGTCGAATCGTTAAAATTATGCAAAAAAAAAAATGTATCCCTCCTTTGACTGGCACACGACTCGAGATCTCAAAGAGCTTGAGACGTGTGGTTTTTTTTTCTTCATTCATCGCTACCACGGTCTTTCATCGATGTAATATACATAAATGTACGTGCGTACAGTCAGTATACATTTTAAATGCTCGCATTTAATTAATAGAGAAGGCAGAAAGTGTGAACGAAATGCTTTGAGAGAATTATCCAGCTCTACATTGACCATTTCAAGTCTTACGTGATTTTATTTTATTTTTTTTTTTTGCTTCTCAATCCACCGAGCGTATGGAGAAGTTGAATAAAAGAAAGAAAAATAAAAGAAAAAAGTGTCGATGTTCTCGAAAGATTGTGGCAAACGCTGACGAAGCTCGATGCGCCAGTGTCCAAGGAATTTCTCGTACATTGCGTGGGTATACTTGTATGTTTCGTTCGTGATGTCTAGCATGACGCCCAATGTACTTATACGAATAATGAAGGGTTCGTCCGATTGTCGTGATTACTCGGAAATACCACCAGTCTTATTTCCTCTCTCTCTCTCTCTCTCTCTCTCTCTCTCTCTATCTCTCTCTACCTGACTATTTTTGTCTCTCGTCAATGTGCACGCTTCGTCGACGCATTAATGAAGTGCCAGGGCCCATGCTTGTTGCGTTACAGTCGGAAAATTCACAACAGATTCCACACCTCCGTCGTTCACGCTTCGTCCATGCGTATTTATGCGTCCTGTGTTTTATGTGTGTGTATGTATTCTTAACAGTACACGTTACTGTACCATGACCCATGTACGTTGTGAGTTTTTTTCCCATCTGGTGCTTCGCGACGACTTGACATAAAAACCAACGTCTTTTTTTTTCTTTTATAATACAATTCCCTCAATCGCACTCGTCCGCAAGATCCACGTCACTTTGCACCCAAGCTTCTATGGTCTGACGTTTCGCTAAAAAAAAAAACAATTGAGAGAAAAAAATTACACATTTCAATTAAAGAAGGTTCAAGTAACTATCGAAAGACTTTTGGAACGTTGACGAGAAATATTAAGAAAATATAAAAATTCATTCGACATTTTCGCAAGTAGATACCCCCTAGGTTCAACGACTTTTCGAGATCTCGAGATAAGTTTTTATTCGACGCTCGAGAGAGCAGCGCCTGTACGGTGTGATTCTGTATTTTATAGCGTAGCGCGTTTTGTCCGAGCGAAAGATATAAAAAATATTCTTGCGTCTCAGCTATTTATAAATAATATACTAATCAACGAAAATACGTTCTTGAGTGTGTTAAGGGCGAGGTAAGGGTTTTCACTTTCGAAAAATCGAATTTTCTCTTTTGTCTTATCTTATTGTTTAACATTTCAAGAATATGTCCTTAAAATTTTTAACCCAACTAAGCAATATTCTTGAAGTTATTGTCTTATTAATCTCCTGGCCTTTAACGATATACCTCTAACAGCTGCGGGCGGTCGGACTAGCAGTGCCAACTTTAGACGCGTTTTTCTCAAAACTACTTTTTCAAAGTCCGTGTTCACTGCCATTTAAAATCTACTTGACCGATTCATTTCAAACTTTGTACACATTTTCTACATATAAAATACCTCCCCCCCAACGTTTAGTAAAATTTTTTTTTTTTACGTTAAGGGTGTTTCCCACCCACAAAATGGCGGAATTTTTCGTGGAAAATAACAGGTCACACTTTAGATGGCCGCCAAAAATTTTTAAATGAAAAAAAAAATTATCAGAGTACGTTGGGGGGAAGATTTGATTATAATTCGACTAAATTTTCATGGTTTTTCATTTTCAGCTAATTTCCGGCCGAGTTATAGTGAACACCGCAAATTGTTTTTTTTTTTCCAAGACGTTCTGGGGGAAGTTCTGTTACGGGCTTATGCTTCAATATTTCTGCATGAAAAAATTACACAACATTGTCAAAAGTATGCTCAATAATGTACAAGAGGTTCGAATAAAATTGCTCAATCCATATTTGAGAAAAAAAATCGCAAAAAAAGTGTTTTTTTTTACGCTGAAACCCTTACCCCTCCCTTAACGCTGGCTCTAATGTCTCGGGATTAACAGATGACTAATAAGACGGTAAATGGCTAGAGATTTGCCATGTGTGCCTAGTTCGAGCTATTTCCGCGTGTTTAGCTTGCGGTTTTTGAAATTGCAATTTTTAATTGTGGACAGAGGCACTTGGGTTTGCTAGAATTTTTATATAAAGAATTTTATACGAAGAATTTACTTCTAACGAATCGTATTTGCATTTTTGAGTTTTTTTTTTTCTTCATTGAATCAAGCAACTATACTGTAATTTTCATAGAATGGACGTACAGTCATGTCCTTGAAGTATTGAATTTATAAATATCGTTTCGACAATTTTGTCAGATGCACATTGCATTGATTGTTAAATTTTTTTTATCGATTTTCTCTATGTTCTAAATTCGTTGAAAGATTCTCTACGATTTTACGAAAAAAATATGTCGAACAATATTAACAATTGATAAAAAAATGTTTGATTCACAATTAATTTACTGTAAACAAATGTCTTTTATTTTTTAACAATGAATATTATTCAACATCGGCATCGCTACATTCATAGAGTATTTTTCAACAAATTAACTATGAAAAATAAAATAAAAATAAAAAAATAAAAATAAATTGGACAATTATTGTGGATCTTTTGAATAGCCAAAAAAAAATGAAAATTAATCTACGAGGCAATAAATCAAAAGATCTTTATGTAAACCTCGAGTCTTCATTGCCCATTAACTCTAACCTCAGCCGTTGAATCTTCGAGAACTCGAGTTTAAGTAAATTTCAATCGAAACGTCAGGAGTGAAAACATTTCGGGAAGTTGACTTCCGGTACGATAGTATATAAAAATCGTAAAATATTCATTTCAAACTTTTTGAAAACGACCGTAAGTCAAAGTACATTCTCAAAATTGCAATAAAATAAATCAGCGTCATTTGAAAATACTAAATTCCAGTATTTCCATTCTTTTTACTCCGTTTTTGGTTTTTTTTTTCCTTCGTTAAATCCATTCCAACTGTTACAGTAGCTGATGTAAACTCAAAAAAAAAATCTGCTCAACATCAAGTCTTCTTTTTTCCATTAACTCTAATTTCAGGCCGTTGAATCTTCGAGAAACCGAGTTGAAGTAAATTCGAATCGAAACGTCGGAGGGGTGTCAACATTTCGGGAAGTTGACTTCCGGTACGATATTATAATGGCGAGGCTTGTACCAAAACCCTATATATATACAGTATTTCCTGCAGTGAGTTTCCGACCAGCTGACTGGTTACGAGTGAAGGCTCCGCGCCGTTTCTCGGCCGTGTCTCCGATATACACTTGGATATTTTTTTTTTTTTTAACTTTTTTCTTCTTCTTCTTCCTCTCGTCTCTCTGCCGTGTCTCTTTTTTTGCGCAAGCACGAGAAGTAGGAGTTAAAAGGGCTCTTCTTCGCGTGTTCGTCGAACTGTGGTTCTCTCGCCGGTGTATATAACGATAAGACGACGAGGTTTCTCGGCTCCGTGGACAAAACAAAATACTCGCACACGCGAATACACGGATTTGCGTTGAAAAAAATCGAAAAAAATTCGTGACGCTCCGACGCGAGGAGAAATTTCGCAGGTAGATTGAACGAGATTCGAACGTGATGAGGGTGATGCGAATTTTTTATTCCCAAACGATTGTTTACCTAGATCCTCGATTCACAGTCCATCCTCCGAGATCATTGCTCCGCTGTTCCCTCTCTGAAACAAAAATAAAGGGAAAATAAAACGGTTTTGATCATTTGAAATTCTTGTAACGTCGTTAATTTCCACATTTTTTTTTTTTCACACTCGTTTTAGTTTGTTACTCTTTGTACACACAGCTCTCCGCCGAAGAATCTCGCTGGCAACGCATACCACAAATATTCACCGAGGACTCTCCCCAGTCGAACGTCTCGTATGCTTGAAGTGCAAGTCGAGGAGATGGCCAAGGAGAGGGAGATTTGTACGTTCTTTACGTTGTTTGGTACTCTCGATCCGTGGCATTCCTCGTCCGGCGAATGAAACTCGTGTAACGAGCATTAAGAGAGAAAGAGATAAACCGTAGGAAAACCGAGCCAAAGTGGAGGCCGGTAGATAAAAATCAAGTAGACGAATTAGTGAGATTTTTTTTTCTTCTATTTAAATTAACATTAACATTTTACGTTTAACGAGAGTAACTAAATGTTTTTTTTATTATTATTGTCGGAATTTAAGGTAGTAGTCCGGTAACTTAAGCCGATTTTCATGTCTTTTTTGTAGAGCGTTTTTTTTGTAGGAAAATAAAAATTAATCGTTTTTGATATTTAGGATGTTTTTATTTACATATCAAAGATACAAAAAAAAATTTGTTTGAAAAAATTTAATAGTTTATTATTATTATTATTATTGATCGAAGTTGGCACCTCGAAAAAAAAAGCGCGTGGGTGGCCCCGGTGATTTTGGCTCTTGATTTTATCTGAAATCAAAAATTCTTGATAATTCTGAATCTATAGACATGTCATTCTGGTCGGAACTACAGAAGTTAAATTTCATAAATAAATAACAAAATGGCGGACTTTGGAAAAAAAAAGTTTTTTTTTCCAAAGTCCGCCATTTTGTTATTTATCCATGAAATTTAACTTCGGTAGTTCCGACCAGAATGACATGTCTATAGATTAAGAATTATCAAGAATTTTTATCAAGAATAAATAACAAAATGGCGGACTTTGGAAAAAAAAATAAAAATTTTCCAAAGTCCGCCATTTTGTTATTTATCCATGAAATTTAACTTCAGTAGTTCCGACCAGAATGACATGTCTATAGATTAAGAATTATCAAGAATTTTTTATTTCCGATAACATCAAGAGCCAAAATCACCGGGGCCACCCACGCGCTTTTTTTTCGAGGTGCCAACTTCGATCAATAATAATAATAATAAACTATTAAATTTTTTCAAACAAATTTTTTTTTTGTATCTTTAATATGTAAATAAAAACATCCTTAATATCCAAAACGATTCATTTTTATTTTCTTACAAAAAAACGCCCTCCGAAAAAGACATGAAAATCGGCTTAAGTTACCAGACTACTACCTTAAAAGATTTTTACAATTATGCTTTACTGAGACACTTTTTTTTTTATTACATGCAAATGTTTATTTGTTAACAATTTAATTAAATTTATTACTTATCGCTGAAAGCTACTTTGTGAATTTTTTAATTTATTTTTCCAGAATATATAAACTAAGGAGCGAACTAAGGAGAAACTAATTGGCAAATTTTTGTTGAAATTATGAATGAACTAGAAATACAAATTTTTCTCTCTCTCTCTCTCTTCATCTTTTCTGGTTGATGAAATTACCCGTGTGCGAACACCGGTAATCAACGGATTGGCATAATTATCGTGCATATAGAATTAAAAATTGCCCCGGGCTACAATTACTCAGCAACTTGTAGTTATTACACCAAGGCGAATATAATTTAGTCGCTTCGCTTTAATTACGCCTTGGAAAACGATGCGCTCATCCCCAGCTCTCCCAGACGACTATGATAATTAACCATAGTCGGTGGATGTAAAGTTACCTATCTACGAGAGCTGGTGTAAAACCCCTTTCTCCCCTCCGCCCTCGTCCCTCCCTTGAGAAACCCAAGAGATGACTTCCGGCTACGAAGACGTAATTCTCACGCCCCCATTTCCGTAATTCTACCATCTTTGGTGTGTTGTACCTCGCCCGACGAACTCTGAAAACCCGAGAACCATTCCCCGAATCCCCGCTCTTCGTGTCTCTCTCTCTCTTCCTCTTTGTATCTCTGTACTTCACCCTGTGGAGACCGTGATCGATTTATAAATATAGAATTGTCGTTGCGAATTCCAACGTGATATACTCCAAATTATATCAACATTTCGACGAAACATTTCAGATTATCTTCGCGCACTAGCGAGAAAAAAAAGAAGACAGAGATACCAAAAAAAATTAACTGTAATCGTTTCATAATACCCTCTATCTCGAATAATCGTTGCCGATTATATACAACGTACGATTCAAATTTAGCTGTGTGCTTAATTGAGAGCAGAGTTTAATTTAATTTCGTAATATTTACGAATAACTGGAAATAAGTTATTATGAATTCTAAATAATACGAATTTTGAATGTTCACTTCGTTGATTTATCAATTTTCTTCAAACAAACAAAATGTACTCATCCAAACCCCCGCCAGTGGAAAATTATAATTTTTTTTTTAATTCCAAATCACTGCCATAAACTGAATTATCTTTTGGAAAATTTTATTTCATTTATTTCCAATAACGTTAATACCATTTTTGTCACAGTAAATGTTTGAGAAAGGCACCCAAAGGTACCTGTGAGTAACCGCACGATTTAGCAATATTTTAAATTCAATAAAATAAAATGTAAAGTCACTCGACAAACATGATTAAATGAAATTTAAAATTTCATTTAGAGAAGAATCAATTCACGTGATAAAATTGCATAAATATAATTTAGAGAAAAGAATCAATCGTTATACATTATTTAAGATTTTTCACGAAAATTTCTATAACCCAAGACCTTTATTATCTTAAATACAACAAAAACCTTAATCTTAAAACAACAGAAACATGCTCACAAAACAATTACAAGACTAAATTGCAATCATTTCGTTATCAGCATCAATTATGAAATTGTATAACTCAGAATGACAGCAGTGAAGGAAAAAAAAAAAACTTATCGCGATCTTTGCCATTATGATTCGATTAAGATTTATTCAATGAGGATTTAATGACTACGCCTGCAATTGCTCGTTCGCCAATGAACCGTATACAGTCATCCGTACCGGAGAAGCCTCAACATTTTTTTTGTTCACTTTTAAAGCCCTGCCTCGGAGTATTTTTAATGTTCAAGGCAACTACCAAGCTGCTCCGTGGCCTAGCTCTATTACGTATTTAGCATAGTTATGCTAACGCAACTCGGCGATGATTATTGAGACTAATAGACGGCGAAAAAAAGAAAAAAAATTAAAAGTCGACACAAGAGTCATTGCGGTACCGTAATAAAAACACATTGTCGAGGATAACATTTCACCGGAGAAAAAATTTAGATTCCAACTTCAGCCGTGACTACGATGTTTTCAGATGCGACGTCGATTGTACTTTGTTTCTTCTATACAATCATGTTTTGTCAAATCGTAAAATAAAAGATTAATCTTAAAAAATGTCTTATCCATATGAACTATGGAACATGTGTCCGGGGATAGCCAGACGGTTTTTGCAGACACAATTGTCGAGCTGCCAACAAAACTATTAAAAAAATGTTCTCGCAAGCACAAAATATCATTATGATTTTCGTGGCAAACGAAAATAACACTTTCACCCTCAATCTTGAACGCTTGTGTTACTTGCCATCCAAGTGTCATTGGTCTTGAAGACTAAAAGCGTGCTCCGGAAAACAAAAAAAAAAAACAACACAAAATTCTGGAAGCGTTGCCACGGACGAAAATACAAGGTGTCGAGACAGTTTATCACAGAAAAGGACGTAAATGAGAGTCGAGAAATGTCATTATTCTTGAGAGTCTCGGTGAATCTTAAGAAAAATTGGAATTTGATCGTGATAATGGAAAAAAATGTTGTACAGACACAGGATTTGTAGGACATACGATCGAGAGAGAAACTTTCTCACTTACACACTAATTTCCGTCGAAACTGCGTGCCTCTCCGCCGACGCTCACCAAGGTTGACGAATAATTCCTTCGTTTGTTTGTTATTTCGTCCGAATTTTCACTGTCACTTGTGTCACTCGAAGCGCCGCATATCACGGGGAAAAAAAACAAAATTACGAAAAAAAAAAAAGGAGATATATATATACAGATATATGTATTATAGAGAGAAAAAAAACTTCACAGAAGGACGACACAACACACACAACACAACTTCAATGAGGAACGTCACACACTGGACTAGTGGTCAGTCGGCCATTTTGCTATACAATACCAGCAGCCCCGCACACAGCCGGGAAGCCTGCTCCTCTTCTTCGCAACAGAGAGACAGCCGCACGCTAAACCTCTCTAGCACTCTCTAGTTCAGGATGTTGTAATAACTAAACCGCGAACTCTTCGAGGAGGGTGGGGGAGTTGCAATTTTACGACAGTTTCCGATTTATCGTGTTTTTATATGCGCGCCGGACACAACCACATGCACATGCACACCGTTTCTCCTTTCTGGATCATTCAAGGCTTACGCGCAACGAGCGACAAATGTACGCGGCGTTAACGTTTTGAAAATTTCACAACTAAAAGAAAACGTACATCTAACGCCTGAAATTGGCAAAAACAAGAAGCAAAATCGTACGAAAATATAGATCGTCAGGAGTAGTTTGCAGTTTTGAAGATAAAAAAAGTTATTTCTCTTCAAAATCTCGAGAGACACTTGTGAAGTCTTTTTACCGCTCGTCGAACTTATGAATTTTTCCTTACCAACCGTCCGGTAGTTTCTCCACAAATACCGGCGTTGTCCGTGAGAGGGCGACACACGAGAAGCGACTATACGTTTGTAGCTATATTCAAATAAGTTCGTGAGAGAGGTGAATAATATTCGATATATATTTATTAATAAACTCAATGTTTAACAAGAAAACTTGACGTAGTTATTATAACAAAGAAGGGTGTGGTCAAGAGAGTCGATGCGTGTTGATGCGTCCTTTGTGCGACTATATGCGTCTTGAAGCGCTAAAGCTGTAGCGTGTGTACTTGTGTATGGTCTGGTATGGTCGGAGACTATCTGTATGCGAGAGTATAGAGAACACTGTGTGTTTCTGTCGTTTGGCCACCAGAGGCATGACGGTATCGGTGTAGTAGCGCCAATGTTTCGGACGGTGGCCACACGACAGTGGCGACGTCAGTGAACTACAGCTACTACAGTATTTCTTCACACTTGCACTTAATCTTTAGTTTGTCATTTTTAAATCGTATCGTTCATTAATAACGGTATTTTTTACACAATAATTGCGAATGAATTGTCTCTCGGTAGATTGGTAAATGGAAAATTATTGCTTGCAGACCGGACGAATTGAGCGGCGCACGTTTTACGTTCATTGAAATTTGTTCTTTTTTTTTCAGCCCGTTATAGATGGCGCTCGATTGCACGATTTAAAGCTGAAAAAAGACGTTATATTTATGCCCTCCAGTTACACAGGCGTGAAGCAAGCGTGTGTATACTGTGTTTTGTGTGCGGAACCGCTGTCGCATATCCCAAACTTACCCATCAATTATGAGCATTTTTGGGAATTAGTCGAGTGTTTCTCTTTTTCTTTTCCAGTTATTTTGTTTAAGTTGTTATTCCCGTGATCACTGGAAGCGTTAAGGGCCGTGCCTTAAGCGTGCAGTGTTAATTTTTTAAATTTCTTCACATATATTCCAGTTTTGTGTTACCAAATGGGACTGTAGTGCGGTTAAAACTGGTCGAAACAAGCGTTTGGCGTTATTTGCATGAATTTGCCCGCCATAAATATCCTGTTTTAATATACGTGAGTTATCGTGTTATTCTTCTATCGCCTAGTAAGTTCACGTGTTTCGAATTATATCGCACCAAGAAACTAAAAAAACCAAAGTTCATAAATCTTTTGACAGAATTTGTAAGAAAAGGCGTTTTTTTTTTTTTTTTTGTGTATTCTGTGATATCAGCAACGTTTCGCGTTGCAATAAGTTTCCACGGTTTGTCAACTTTGCTCGCTTTGGTTAATGTAACTAATATCTTTTTTTTACTCGGATTGATACTAAACAGATTTATTTTCAATTTTATCAATTAAAAATTAAGAATGAAACGTTATTAAGTGCGCTCGTCGCTTATTCGAGTCACTGCGTTACAGGCTATTGTCAAAGAAAAAAAATTATGTTTACGAGATTCGGAGCTTCTCATAGTCGTTCTTTGTCTTAGAAAGTTGCAATGTTAAAAAATCAAAAGGCACATTGAATATAATTAACAAAATGTTTGTATTGCAGGTTTCATCATGAACGGTTGGACGAAGGATTCCATAATAAATATACTAAAAGACAATGTATTGCAAATTCATAATTGTGCCGAAGAATTTGAAAACGCATCTAAAGCTAGTGCCAAAGAAACGCTGGATTATTTACAAAATCTTATCGAACAGATACCAAACGCCGTAATCGGCCCTTTGATACCGAAAACTCCGAAAGTACTACGCAAAAAGGATATAAAACGTCCTCAAACGATACCGGAGGATGATGTGGTGGAAAACGAACGCAAGCATTCGGGTACCCTCGTTGAGGATATCAGAATTGACGAACCCGCTTGCGATGAAATTCCAGCGCCGAGAGCGAAAAGAGCCGCTTCTCAGAGAGCAGCGCGTAGTATCAAGGCTCAGCAGAACCTTCAACTCGGTACAAAATTGCGCAGACCGTCGGTCGACGACGACGCGCAAATGGTTGAGATACCAAAAGTATCGCGTGCGAGTCGAGCCAAGAGAACGCTATCGGTGGCTGAAAGTTCGGACGAGGATATCAAGAGACCAACGAAAAGCAGAAAAATTAAGCAAAAATCCGTGGAAACATCCGTTCGATTAGTGACACCCAAGGTAGAACCCGACGAAACATACACTCGGAGCTTTGACAAGGATGAAACGATACGTAATTCGAAAGAGCATGCCACCCGTAACAAACGTCAGCGTGAAAAGTCTTCGGCTACGTTGATTAGACGGAATAGTCGTTCGGAAGGTGGAATGCGCGAACCCGTGGCCAAGAGAGCAAACATTGAGGACGATACAATGGAAGTTCCTGAGACCGATATGACCGTAGAATCATCATTGTACGAGGATGCGGTAGGAAAATCTATACCCATGAACTCAACCATGAATGCCAACACCACCGTTACGTTTGATCGTAAAATGATGAACGTGACGGTGGTTCTCGAGGCGATGCAATTACCAGGAAAAGTTAACGAGACCGTGACGATTCAGAGATCAACGAGCGATCGTAATTCCCGAAGGGATACAACGACAAATGAGGAACCGTCCGCTTATAAAGTTGTGCCTGGATCACCGCGTGGCCCGGCCTCAGTTCTTCAAACAAAGATCAGTCTTCAGGATAAAATGAAAGCACTGAAGGAAACATTGGCGAATCAAGAGTTCGACGCTTTGATAACCGAGGACGAGTCATCGCCCGAACTCGAGGATGTAGTAAAAACGAAACAACTGAAAAATAAGTCACGCGACAAAGAAACGAAACGTACAACACGTTCGAGTTTATTGAGCGAGGAGGACGATGTTTTTGACGTGACAATAACACCACCGAAAAAACTTTTCCGCGATGTCAACGGCCCGAAATCAATGAAAAATTCGTACAAACCAAATGCACTGTTCAGCCCGTATTCCAAAGAATCGGTGAAAAAACGCGTCGAAGCATTCGAACAAGCTGGTCTCAATAGTCCACAAACCATTGAGATCGACGCACCAGCGAGATTAACGAGAACAAAAACGCGAGCAATGACCGCTGCCGCGAGTCAAACTCCGATTGGTCCCACTGCTGCACAAAAAGCAACGAGGAAATCTCTCGCTAGAGCTAAACAAATTGCATTGACGAGAGAGAGAAAAGAGCACGACGAGGGCAAAGAGGTGAGTCGAGATTTTTTGGGAATTCGTCGATGGCCATATTTCTTTCCGTTTGGAATTGCATTCTTCATTTTTTTTTGTATCAGCTTTTATGCGATATTCGTTCTTCGAGCGTTGAGAAAAAAGCATATTGCGAAAAAGGAAGTAGAGAGGAACGAAGAAGTAAAGATACTTACGTTTAATCGTTGCATTCATTTTTACCATGTTTTTGTCACGAAGTTTTGACGAAAACTTCGTTATTGTCAGGAAACGAAAAATCTTTTGAAAATGATTTTGAGCATATAATTATTTTTTTTCGTAACGAATATTTTCGTTACATTCGTTTTTACTCCTTATCCGCTATTTCCGTTTCAACGATAAACATTTTCCTCGAAAACTTCAGCAATTTTTTTGTTTGCTCGTTATTGCCTAAATAAAAAACTTACAATATGTGTTGGTGCATGTATGGATCGGTTTTGGAAAACAATGAATATTTAATAAATTATAGATTAAGTGGAAGAAACAGTGGTTATTTAAGAGACATGGCCATCTCTTTATTCACGATATAACAATGCAAAAGTGCGCCTAACTAAATTTCAATTTATCAGCTAACAATTAATTGATCTTATCGTTCTTACGATTAAATCGCTTTTCCTTTTTACACTATCAAAAGCTTTTTTCCCTTTTTTTTTTGTTTCCAATTCTAGAATAACGACCTAAATTCCGCAAAGAAACCCAGTAGGTTATTGGCTCCGAATGACAAGTTAATTCAAAAAGCACAGTCAAGAACAACGCCGGTTGGCAAAAGCCGACTACAAATGCCGATGTCCGTAAATCGCATTCATCATACTCCCGCTGGACCTCAAACCGTCAACGTAAGACTATGAACGATGATCTCTACTTTTTTTTTTATGTTCTCTCTCGCACCTCCGCGTCGTTGCTTGATGCCAAGATTTCGAAGAAAAAAAAACGTACTTCTCCCACCCTGATAACGACGATACGGACGGTTCTTTCTTTTGTTTGTTGCTATTAGCAAAACAAGGCATTGACAGCATCGAGAGCGAATATCGTAACGTCGGTGGAGAGCTTTTTGGCACCTGCGAAGATAATGGCAAAATCGACTTCTAACGATAATTTGGCCGAGAAGAAGCGAAAAGTCAATGATGAAGATGTACGACGAAAGAGAGAAGAAACGCTCAAAGCAATGAGCGAGGAGAAGAGAAGGTAAGTGAAAGAAAAAGGGTTTTGGCCGAAACCTTCGATTATTTCCAGTCTTTTTGATTGTATCATTGTTGTTTTTTTTTTCATTCACAGAAAACGAGAGGAGAAGGAATTAAAGAATAAATTGGCTAGGGAAGCCAAAGAGAAGCTTGACATGGAGAAGAGAATGAAGCAGGAGAAGGAACGAGAGGAGAAGGCTAAAGCTGCTCTTATCTTGCAGGAAAGACAGCGAGAGGAGTCCGAGAGAAAGAAGCTTTTACAATTGCAACGAGCGCAGGTTTGTCAATTTTTTTTTTACATGTAAAATTGATTACAATTTTAAAAAATTGAAAACCCAGATATATAAAAAATATTATTCTCAAAGCAAAAAATACTTATCTCGAAAAATTATCGGTGAGAAACTTTTGCAATCCAATCGTAGGTTAAAAAGTGGGGAATGAAAAAATAATTCTAATGCTATTTTCTTTAGCTAATTAATTAATTAAGATTTTTTTTTCACGTAGAATTCAACCAATTGTAGATTGAGCATTGGGCGAAGAGGATAATTTGTTACGATCAACGTTTCAATAATTTTTGTTTGTTTTTCTTTCTCTCAGGAAAAGGAGGAGAGGCGAAAACAAGAGGAACAAATTAGATTGCAACGTTTGCAAGAGCAGGAGGAAGCTGAGCGCCAGCTTGCCGAGCAAAAACGTCGGGAACAGGAGGCCGAGAGACGAAAGCTCGCGGAAGCGAGAGCCCAACAAATTGCCGCTTCTGAGGCCGCCAGACTGAAGGCACACTATATCGCGAAGGTATGAATAAAATTATGCGAACATTCTTCATAATCCCTCGGAAAGTTGCCCTCTCGAATATTTTGTCCGATTTGACAATGTGTACCGTTGAATCTTGACAGAAATATACGTGAGAATGACCTCACTAATATCGTTAAATCTTACGGTACATTTTTTTCCATTGTTTTTCTTTTCTTTTTTTTTTTTGGTAAAAACAATTTTCTGTATTACAGGCGAAATATGCCAACAACAAGAATCAAAAGTATCCAACGAGTTACGTGTTAGACAGCGAACCCGACGAGGATGAATCCGACGATGAGTCTAAACCGAAGCATGTCATTCCTTATTGGGCACAACGTAAGATTAAAAAAAAAGAGTTTTTCCTTCACTTAAGGGAGGGGTAAGGGTTTCAGCGTTAAAAAAACACTTTTTTTGCGATTTTTTTTCTCAAATATGGATTGAGCAATTTTATTCGAACCTTTTGTACATTATTGAGCATACTTTTGACAATGTTGTGTAATCTTTTCATGCAGAAATATTGAAGCGTAAGTCCGTAACAGAGCTTCCCCCAGAACGTCTTGGAAAAAAAAACAATTTGTGGTGTTCACTATAACTCGGCCGGAAATTATCTGAAAATGAAAAACCATGAAAATTTAGTCAAATTATAATCAAATCTTCCCCCCAACGTTCTCTGATAATTTTTTTTTTTTCATTTAAAAATTTTTGGCGGCCATCCAAAGTGTGAACTGTTATTTTCCACGAAAAATTCCGCCATTTTGTGGGTGGGAAACACCCTTAATGTAAAAAAAAAAAATTTAACTAAACGTTGGGGGGAGGTATTTTATATGTAGAAAATGTGTAGAAAGTTTGAAATGAATCGGTCAAGTAGTTTTTAAGAGAAAACCCCGTTTTCTCTACTTTTCAAGTAGAGAAAAACCCGTCTAAAGTTTATGAAGTAAAAAAGTGTAGAAAATTTTTTTTTTTTCCAACTCACACAGAATCATCGATTCCAGCTCGTTTTTCTTTTAAAATATTGTAGTGTATAGTATACACTATATACTATATACACAATAGCAATGAATAAACTATACCTTTTCGACAGCTGCACTGCTAGCCCGACCGCCCGCAGCTGTTAGAGGTATAGCGTTAAAGGCCGGGAGATTAATAAGACAATAACTTCAAGAATATTGCTCAGATCGGTTTAAAAATTTGAGGACATATTCTTGAAATGTTAAACAATAAGATAAGACAAAAAAAAATTCGATTTTTCGAAAGTGAAAACCCTTACCCCGCCCTTAAATGCCTAACAGAAATTTCTGTCGCTTCCCCTGTAACTTCTCGAATGTCACATGGCACCTTGCTACAAATATTAAAAAAAAAAATCGTGGCTGCAGCAAAATTTCGTAAATTATGAAACATTCTTTAAATACATTCGCGTACTCGGAAAAATGAACGAATTCATTTCATAAGTGAAAAAAAGTTCACCGACGATTTTTTTAAACGATTTTCTCAATAAATTATTGGCATTATTATTATTATGCAAAAATCAATGTTCTTAGCGTCTTTATTATGATTGTTTTTTTCTCAAATTTCCGTCGTATCGCAAAGTATCGAAAATTTGTATCGAATTGAAGATTTGATTGAAATTGTATGCGTGAAGAATCTCTAATGAGTGATTGAAAATTTTTTTCTTTTTTTTTTTATCCAGCGAGCATCAGAGCTCATCAATTGGCAATCCAGGAGCACATACCAATGAGCGTGGTTCTAACATTTTTCGGCGCAAAGAAATGTACCCCGGATCTCACTGATCTATTCACGGGAATAAAGAAGGAACGCTTGCAACGCACATCGAGCGCTATTTGGAAGACACCACCTCGTTATTCCATGATGACCAGCGAATGAGATGATCGTCGCGCGTTTTTTCACCGTGAGACGTTCGTTCATTTTTTTTTTTTCGCAATGTCCACTATTGATAATTTTTTATTCAAGTAACATCGGGAAATAGTTCGCCTAGCCTCAATTTTTCTCTTCTCATTAGGTCACCTTTTGTAAAACAGTGTTCGATACGATGAGGAGAATTGTGGGTAAGGGGCAGCGCGTCATAATAATATAATCTATTAAGTTGTAGCATTTCCGGGATCGTAGAGTAAAGCATTGTGTCACGATGATTTTATATTCTGTTTTTATTTCATCCGATGTCTGCAAACTCGCTGTGACGCGTGTGATCGACCTACGGTACGCCATACCGGATGTACAAAAATGTTTTGCACAATACGGATAAAAAAATTATAATAATCAGACGTTAGAAGTTACGGGAATCACGAAATTTCGTCATAATCGTAAAGTATTTCGAGAGTATTTGAATAAATTTCGTAAATGAAATAATTGTTATTTATAATATTGTACGATCGTCGCGCGACGACCGCACCTCAACTGGCATTGAGCTTTTCGCGACGTCAGTACCTTTCTTGTTCCTTTGAGGCGTTGAAACTATCTTCTTCAGGTTCGAAATCGCTCTGAAAGGCACGATAAAGACGAAAAAAATACAATAATACCTGATGGACTTTCGTAAATTTGAATTCCAGAGTTTTGTTGCTTCGTACTTACATCATTAGAGTTCGAACTGTTGGTTGTTTCTTCAAAATTGCCGGTTTTATCGGACTTTCGATGGTATTCAGATCGTGCGTCGTTAAATGAGCATAGACGGGTATCTGATCGGAAAAATTCGTTGAGTGGGATTGTTTTTTTTTTCCCCTCAATTACATAGATGACGCAAAATTGAATATATCAAGTACATTTGACAAACTAGAGCTATAAATTTTCATCGACTAAATTGTCAATTTAAGTAATACAGTTTATAGACAACATTTCTTGTCCGCAACGTAAAATCGGATTTTTTATTTAAACAAACTTCGCACGATAAAAATTGATATTTCACTATGTCTGTGTAATTGGAAAATTCATTTTTGCTGATTTTTTTCGTGAAATTCATTCGACAACGTACGTATGCGAGAGAACTATCGAGAATCGGTGTTTCCTCGTAAATTCTCTTTTTCGACGGTAAATCGTGGTGCTGCTCGAAAATCGTAGTATCAAATGGCATTCCGTACAAGAGATTTCGTTCGTTTTCCAAAACCTCGAGATTCGCGTCAGCCTCCTTCAATTTACCGTCAATCTTTTCTTCCGTCGTGCCACCTCTCAGAACCTACGAGACACGAATGTTCGTTTTTTTGTCTTTTCTTTTCGTAACGAATTTCTGCTGGTCGAGTTGAAATACGACTAATTACTTTAAGCGTCGTTGAACTGGCGATTTGCTTGAGGTCCGGGGGTATACGGTAATTTGTTAAATAATAATTCGCCGGTGTGTCCGGTAATATCGTTGCCCAAGGTTTGAACGTACCTAGCGTCGATATGTATCGTCCACTCAGGGTCCATAGCCGAACTGTGTGATCGTCGCTACCACTTTTTTGTTTTTGTAATGAGAAAAAAGAAATCGTCAAACATGCCACTCGACAAATAAATCAAAAAAAGTAAAGAGACATAAAAAAAGCATAGACACGTGTGAATGACATCGAAATGATTTGGAAAAATGTATACAATGAATTTTTAAAAATCATTTAAACGTTATTTAAACATAATTGTAATTAAATTAAGTGATTTTAGTTTATAAATTAATTTCATTGATTTTAAATTGAGTAACGTAATTAAATAATTTTTTTTTTTTTTTTTTTTTACGATTACAGTCGCATACGAAACTTTGAAAAATTACTCGAACGTCATCTGGTTATTATTTTAATTCGTTAGTTAAATTGATTAATTTTAAATGCGATAATTGAATAAATTTTTTTTCGAAATGACAATTTTTGTCTCGGAACTGTCTTCAATTCGGCGACAAACCTGACGACTATTCGGGCCGCAGGTATAAATTGTAAACTGTTGATCGCTCTGGTGTGACCTCTAATCGACGATAACAACATTGGCAAACTTTGATCCCTAACTGCCCTTTTGGCGCGTCCCATTATTCGATCTTTCCACAGAAATGAAAATTCCAATGTCAACAATGGAACTGAAACCTTTGGCGGATTTGGCAGAACGTAATTTTTAATCAACCACACTTTTATGTAACCAACAGCGTGACCTGAAAAAAAAAATACATACAACATTTTATGTTTCTGTTAGACGATAACACGATTGCAATTATATATATATACTAGGGGGGCTCTGCCCCCCTGGGCGCTTCGCGCGCCACCCCCCCACCCACGCCCACGCTCGATCCGCTCACCCAGCCTACTCGATCCCGCTCGCTCTCCTCAACTCTTGTACACGGCGGCGGCGGCGAAATATTTATATAATATAGAGAGATATATTAGGGTGGCCCTTAATATGGGTAAAAAAAAATTGATCGCGCCGCCCTTCAAAGCGGTTCCGAATACTAAAAAAAAAAAGACCTACGCGAAGCCCCAGCTATGTCCGTTAAGAGGAAGACGTGGCTGTAAGCATGAACTTAAATTTAAATATCAATTTTTCTTCATGATTGGAGAAATTTTGATTTTTTTAATCAAGTTTATGTGTCAATTTTTTTTTAACTTTCCGAAGCTATTGTATATTGGTATTCAATATACAGATCAAATAATATGGTCCTCCATACTAGATTTGATGAGCGTTCAGGTCTGCCATCCTATTATTTTGGAGCAATGGTTTGATTTAGCTGCTGTCAAACGTTTTTAATCATATCAAAATCAAACGTAAAATTTACATCTTGTCAGAAAAATCTAAGAAGGATATAAATTCACGATAAACCATTCACATCGAACTTCCGGATCGGCCAGAATTGTTTTTTTTTTTTTTCAATCTTGTCAGAAATATTCCTTGTGTGCTGAGATGCAAACATATTAATATTTCACTGAGATCAGACTTCCAGTGATGTGGATAAAAAATATATTTGAAAATTACTTTCGCAAAAATGCATAAGGATATTTTAAATTTGGCGAGCTTGTTCGTTTTATTGAGAACAAAGAAATTATTTATTCGCACAAGTCATCCAATTGGTCGGAAAAAACATAATATTTTTTTCGTAATATTTTTTTCATAATAAGTTCGATGTGAATGGTTTATCGTGAATTTATATCCTTCTTACTTAATAGATTTTTCTGACAAGATGCAAATTTAACGTTTGATTTTGATATGATTAAAAACGTTTGACAGCAGCTAAATCAAACCGTTGTTCCAAAATAATAGGATGGCAGACCTGAACGCTCATCAAATCTAGTATGGAGGACCATATTATCTGATCTGTATATTGAATACCAATATACAATAGCTTCGGAAAGTTAAAAAAAAAAATTGACACATAAACTAGATTTAAAAAATCAAAATTTCTCCAATCATGAAGAAAAATTGATATTTAAATTTAAGTTCATGCTTACAGCCACGTCTTCCTCTTAACGGACATAGCTGGGGCTTCGCGTAGGTTTTTTTTGTTAGTATACGGAACCACTTTGAAGGGCGGCGCGATCAATTTTTTTTTTTACCCATATTAAGGGCCACCCTAATATATATATAATATATATGCCTGTTATGAGAAATTCATTGTCGGGATCGGTAGCCAACGATAAAGCATAGTCTCCGTCTTTATGTATGACCGTAAAAGCCGTTAAAAATCCGGCAGCAGTATGATGCGTCCAAACTTGAATCAAACCCGATTCCAAGGAAACAAGTAGACTTCCGGTTTCCGCGTTTAATTCCCGAGACGTCAGAAATATTATCGATCTCACGGGAACGATTCTCGTTATTCCGAGTGCCGATTTTTCAATCGTCAAATTCTCGTTAAGAAGAATCGTCGATGACGGTGGTTTGATACTTTTACTAGTAGATACGTGCTTTCTCACAGATTTTTTTCTCACGCTCCTCGGCGACGATGACTCGTGCTTCGGCAATTTTTCGTAAATTATCTTATAGCTGTGCGGAAAAAAACGTGTGAAATCGACTTCTTTCTTTCTGCTACGCGCGCAGCAAATTATCGTAAATTATCTGTAAATTCATTACCGTCGCGTTGGATCGCTAACTTGATATATTCTGTACGGTTGCCCGGTCTCGAGACGCCAAAGTACGATCTCACCGTCGTAAGATGCCGTCGCTAAGGCCTGCGGATATCTCATCGACGCGCAAAGAATGTACTCGCCGTGACGAATCTCCCAACTCTTTTTGTGTATTCCCGTTTCCGTATCCGCAAATTCTGTCACGCGTCTGTTACAACCGGTGCACAAAATTCGATTTTTCAACCATACGACACTCGTTATTTCGCTGCTCGAAGGAACAAAAAATATATATTCAGGGATTGACTTTCACGATGCTTTTCGACTTGTTGAAATAAAAAAAAAAATCTTATCGAAAATCTCAAACGATCTATCGTTGGAAATGTTTCTAAGATCAGATGAAAATATTCAGATTGAAATCTGAAAAAGTGTAAAAGATGTATTTTTTTTTAAATACAGCAAACATTCAATAGATAAAACTTAAAAAAATTTTTTAGCATACCGATCTGAATATTTTTCAACATAACCAGACGAGCATTTCGAACAATCTCTCTTTTGCGATATTTTCGCGAGATTGTTTTTTTGCCAATTAAAAAAATAAATAAAAAAAATCGTTTTTTCTCCACTATTGGTTCTTATATTAGGTGGTTTCATTTTAAGTTGACAAATTCGTTCGTACCAATTTTTCTCAATAGCCATGTTTCTGACGCAAGTTCCGGTGTTGAAGTTCCACATCTTGAGTGTACCATCTCTGGCGCCGGTTATTAACAATTGTTCCGTTGTGTCGAAGCACGCTGCTGTTATTTCAATACCAATTTGTTGCCCAAAGTGCAATTGATCGTGAGCGTTTTTCACGAGATGCAAACGACGTCCGAGCCACGGATCCCATACTATTATGCACGAGTCTCGACCGACTGAAACTATCTGTCGAAAATTAATAGATCAATTTGTTGACTGTGCTTCTTTTTATGAACAAATTTTTCTTTACGAGACACAAGGTAATGTTGAAAATGTTCCAAATAGCCAGAAAATGATATTTGGAAAAAAAAGTGTCGGAATCTATGTGGGTATGTTACGAGAATTCCAAAGATTATTTTTTTCTGTTTTGAAACTGTAAATCCTTTAAATTCAACGCAACATAGTTGGGCAGAACTAGACCTTCTACATCGATAGAATAGTAATAATGAAGGTAAATATGGAGCAAAGGGGACCCACTTCCGATTGACTTGCCTTTAATATATGTTGTCTAGGGACCCTTTCTGAACAACTTTTTCCTCTGACACAATTGGGGGTCGTTATTTATTAAAAAGTTATTAACAAATAAAGTTAATAATTCATATAACTATTTTCCTTATAGCAGCCAGTCCCAATCATCTTGTCCTTCACATGTGTTGTTAAGAATACCCCCCTGAGTAACATACCAAAAGTTTTATCCGTCCTCATTGTTTGTTAAAAAGTTATTAACAAAAGAAAATTCATAAATAGAATATAAAATACTTGCATGGTGGCCAGTACACGTATGACCGAAGGGGCTGCGGCCCCCCTGCCCCCACCGCATACCAGCCTATAAACAAACCAAAAACAACCCAAAACAACCCCAGTAACCTAAAGAAACAAACAGACAAACCCAACACACAAACAAACAAACCCAAAACCCAATAAACTAACAAACCCAAACCCAATAAACAAACAAATCCAAAACAAACAAACAAACCCAAATAACCTAAACAAACCAAAAACAACCGAAATAATCCAAACAAACAACCCAACTAAACAACCTAACCTAACAACCTAAACGAACAAATCCAAAATAAACCCAAACCCAATAAGCAAACAAATCAAAAACAAAAACCCAAACAACCTAAACAACCCAACCCAACAAACAAACCCAACAAACAAGCCAACCAAGCAACCCAACCAAATAACCCAACCAAGCAACCCAACCATACAAACAAACAAACTCAAAACATCCAAACAAACAAACCCAAACGAACAAAGAGGACAAGATGATTAGGATTGACTGGTATAAGCAAAATAGCTATATGAATTATTAACTTGATTTGTTAATAACTTTTTAATAAATAACGACCCACAATTGTGTCAGAGGAAAAAGTTGTTCAGGAAGGGTCCCTACACAACATATATTAAAGGCAAGTCAATCGGAAGTGAGTCCCCTTTGCTCCATATTTACCAAATTATCAAGTATTTTTTTACTTCACCAATCGTTCATCAATTCAGATGAATCTTTGATTAATTACACTGATAAATTATTGAGAAAATCGAATCAGGTCGCAAAATGTGCCTACAATTAATTTCCAGGTTGATGTTTATTAAACATTGAAACTAACCACTTTAAACAGAGAATTGTAGAGAACACAAGAAACCGGTTGAGTATGGGTGAAACCATCCGAGGCTTCCTCGTCGATCACTCTTTCGCAAACTATCACGGCGATCACCATACTGGCTATTATCATTTTGTGAGTAATATCGTTGTAAATAATCGAGAGCTCTGTGTGTTCGCCGAGTTCGCTGGGTAGACCGTTGTAAGTCTGAAGAAAATAATTTTACGTGAAATAAATTGCAGGCACCAATAAGAAAATATGGCTAAATTGTCGTAAAACATTTTTTCGTTTTTTTTTTTTCAATACTTGAATACAAGATTGTGCTCCGACGTCCCAAACTTTGATGCATCGATCTTTCGAAACTGTGTAAAGTCTTTTGCCAGATTGTTGTACAACAATGGCGCAAATAGCCGCGTGATGACCACGAAGTACCATACTCGGTTTTGTCGTGACGAATGGATTCCATATACGAATTGTACAATCAGGACCACCGGTCACCAACAATTGACTCTCTGACGAATAACTTTTTCGAGTAAGTAATTACGATCGATGTTGAATAATACAAAAAAATCTCGTGACAAACCTTCGCAGAAGCTGAAACACGATATTCCCTTGTTAACGCTAAATTGATACTTCATTTTTGTTCCCGTTGGATCACTCACGAGAAGAGAACATTTGCTACATTTGCTGCACGAGATGATTGCACGAAGAGTCGCGTAATAGGATACCTGATTCAACCAATTGCCATGGACATTTCGGAATTCTGTGACTCTTAAGCCTTTGAAGTCACCCTTAAAACAAAAAAGGTATGAGTAGAATTTACATTTTGAAACAAAATCACGAAAAATTTCACACATGTTAGATTTAACTGAAAAAAAAAATCGTTATTTATATTGATTGTTGTAATTTTTAAGTTTCACCGTTGTAGGAACTTTTTTTTTCTCCATTAGATTGAGCTAGAGTTTAAAGAAGAGAAAAATCATGGAAATTGGAAATTGTATATTGCTTCATTTTATGGGCAATCACATTTTTTTTCCTCAATGAGCAAAATGCTTTTTCAATTTTCGCATCACCGTGGACGAAGCTTTGTGTATTGGCAAAAATGATGATGAAGCAATATGCAAAATTAAATCAACATAATGTTTCTCCCCCTTAAATTGATAATACGTTACTTCGCATGCACATCCGCGCGAGTGTTTTTTATAAACGTGTTTTTTCCAACGTTTTGACGAAGTTTCTTCTGTGAGAAAACGAAATACTGGCATTTCGTAAGATAGAATGACAAAGAAATGTTTAACATCAATACCGTTAAAACTTTTCAATTTCATGGGTGACGAAAAAAACGTTTCGTAATTGCGGGATCACTCTTAATTCATGGATTGTTAATTTGTTTATCGAAATTATTTAGATTTTCATACTTTAACGACAGCCTCGTAACGATAATGAGCAAGGTCTTGCCGAGGTGAATGTTTGAATGGTCCTTTCTCAATGGAATTGAAACACATGACGATAACGGATCCGCTCGTATCACCGAGTATGATGTACGAGTCTTCTCTTATATCGACACTAAAGTAATAGTTCATACAGACGACGGCACACTCCAGGTTCGATATCTGTTGAAGGTACATCTTTAAATTTTATTTTTAACTTGTCGTCGTTACAATTTTATTTATTTTTTTCCGTCCTACCATTACTCTTAGATCAAATTTTTTCGCCACCGTGTCGTAAAAACGCAGATCACGCTCGATCGAGCTGGTGCATACAATTTGAACGTCAGGCATTGCAATAAAATCCGTGATTATTGTTGGACGAATTTTTCTGTAAGCTGCAATAAGCAAAACACGAGAATTGGTAAGTATGAAATGTGAAAATTGGAATAATGACAATCAGGATAATTTTTTTTTTGTCTGATCAAGACAAGTACTGACGATTTACAGATTGAACGGTGCGCTCATAAACAAGATCCAACGACCAATAATTTATAATTCCATCTTTGCTAGCTGTCATGTAACATCCTCGAAGAAAATTTGATGTTCTGTCCTACTACAAAAAATGTGTTCAACAAAGGAAAAATAATTTACTGCAGATATGAAAAATTCATAATATTTCAATTACATACGATGAAATTTTCTTATCTAAAAAATTCCCGCGCAAGAAAGAAATGCAATTTTTAATGAATGTACTGAGAACAAAATCGCTTTTGCGATATTGTCCGCTTATTGGAATCGGATGAACGATAATTTTCATACCGGAAGAACTTCCGGACAAAATAGAATTCTCGATATGGGAGAACGATGATGAGTTTTCAGAACAATCGGTAGTCCGGTTAATGGTGGCTCCAAAGTTTGCCACTGCCAACTTATGTCTTTGTCTTGAAATTCCAACAATATATGTGACACGAATTCGTCCCAAGTTACAAAACCATTTCTTCTCGAGTTTATCTGAAATCTCACAAAATTTTAACGAACATTGCGCAGTTATGAAAAGATTAATTTTATTAAGGGAGGGGTAAGGGTTTCAGCGTAAAAAAAAACACTTTTTTTGCGATTTTTTTTCTCAAATATGGATTGAGCAATTTTATTCGAACCTTTTGTACATTATTGAGCATACTTTTGACAATGTTGGGTAATTTTTTCATGCAGAAATATTGAAGCATAAGCCCGTAACAGAGCTTCCCCCGGAACGTCTTGGAAAAAAAAACAATTTGCGGTGTTCACTATAGCTCGGCCGGAAATTATCTGAAAATGAAAAACCATGAAAATTTAGTCAAATTATAATCAAATCTTCCCCCCAACGTTCTCTGATAATTTTTTTTTTCATTAAAAAATTTTTGGCGGCCATCCAAAGTGTGAACTGTTATTTTCCACGAAAAATTCCGCCATTTTGTGGGTGGGAAACACCGTTAATGTAAAAAAAAAAAATTTTACTAAACGTTGGGGGGAGGTATTTTATACGTAGAAAATGTGTACAAAGTTTGAAATGAATCGGTCAAGTAGTTTTTAAATCGCAGTGAACACGGACTTTGAAAAAGTAGTTTTGAGAAAAACGCGTCCAAGGTTTATGAAGTAAAAAAGTGAAGAAAACATTTTTTTTTCCAACTTACACAGAATCATTGATTCCAGCTCGTTTCTTCTTTTAAAATATCGTAGTGTATAGTATACACTATATACTATATACACAATAGCAACGAATAAACTGTATACCTGTTCGACAGCTGCACTGCTAGCCCGACCGCCCGCAGCTGTTAGAGGTATAGCGTTAAGGCAGTAGTCTGCTTTAGAAGCCGAAAAAAAAGCGTTTTTTCAGCAATTTTTTTGAAAGGGAAGGAAATGATTGCGGTAAACGAAATTTTGAGACGATAGTGTATTATATTCAAGCTTTAAAAAACAATTTTTATTATTAAAAATTATTGAAATTTTCCAAAGTTGTAACGATTTTTCTGGGGCGCCTGGAGTCTGGACTTGTAAATCGGTGCCGGTGATGGAGGTCGTGCGATGCATCTGAAACAGTCGAACCAAATTTTTTTTTAACTTTTATAAGTTCCTTTTCTATATGAACTAAAAAAATACCGAAGAAATGATGAAATTCCAAATTTTTTCGAAGTTGGAAAAATTTGGAATTTCATCATTTTTTCGGTATTTTTTTAGTTCATATACCGAATTAAAAATACCGAAGAAATGATGAAATTCCAAATTTTTTGAAACTTCGAAACAATTTGGAATTTCATCATTTCTTCGGTATTTTTTTAGTTCATATAGAAAGGGAACTTATAAAAATTTAAAAAAAATTTGTTTCGACTGTTTCAGATGCATCGCACGACCTCCATCACCGGCACCGATTTACAAGTCCAGACTCCAGGCGCCCCAGAAAAATCGTTACAACTTTGGAAAATTTCAATAATTTTTAATAATAAAAATTGTTTTTTAAAACTTGAATATAATACACTATCGTCTCAAAATTTCGTTTACCGCAATCATTTCCTTCCCTTTCAAAAAAATTGCTGAAAAAATGCTTTTTTTTGGCTTCTAAAGCAGACTACTGCCTTAAAGGCCAGGAGATGAATAAGACAATAACTTCAAGAATATTGCTTAGATCGGTTTAAAATTTTAAGGACATATTCTCGAAATGTTAAACAGTAAGATAAGACAAAAAAAAATTCGATTTTTCGAAAGTGAAAACCCTTACCCCGCCCTTAATATAATTGTTTAATATTACAATTAATTTTTGTATTATTCCGTACTGTACCTTTGTGAATACAGTGTGTAACTCCTCGGGACTCGAATATATCTTCAAGATAATTTCAAACGCTTTACGCAATTGCGATTCGTCCATACGCTCGTCGTCCGCAGCCTCGGACAAAATTGAAATAAGTTGGAGTAAAAAGAAAAAAAAACAGATCTTCACTCTCAAATATTTTATACTCTTACCATAAAAGCTTCGTGCAATTCCTCCAGACTCTCTTCGGTGCACTGTTCTTCAATATTTTTCTTGCTAAAAAACTCGTCAAATTTCTGTTGGTTGCTAATGAAGTTGAGAGGAAAATAAGAGATTTTGAAATCGCTATTAAATATACGTTTAAGCTATATAAACGTGACGATGATTGGTTAAACCTGGTACGATTTTCGCCGATAGAACCCATTGTCTATTAGAATTTTTTCACCGTTATACGTCAATGTCGTTGGAATTTTGAAAAATGACAAGGATTTATAAGAAAAGTTTTGTTCGTTCGTCGAACGAACAAAAGAATTCGAACAAAAGAGTTTTCTATTGAAATTTCACGTTATGCCAACTTTTCATTATAAATTTTACTACCAACGATTTTATCGATAAAAAATTGAAAAATCTTCCGTCAGCGAAAAGTTTGCAAATCGTAGTTTCGAAAATTTTATTGAAAAAAAAGGATTTTTCACATTCTGATCTCAGGGAATGGGCATTTACTAAAAATACGCAAAATTCAATTTGCAATTTACATTTAAAAACTACATTTTTCATGTTTAAGCAAAGTTTTAAAAATGTCTGTTTGTTTGCCGATGAGAAGTGCTATAGGTAACCCCTACGCATTGTCGAGTCGGGGAAAATAATCAATATTTTCCTACAAGAGAAGTAACAGGTAAAAAAACCCCTGGTTCACGTTTATACACTTGCCACTCTTCACCTGTCCCTCCATACTGCGGGTCGATGTTGAACGTTACACTTTTCGCCTCGAATAATGGAGCTTTTTAAAGCTCTGAGTTTGTTCAACAGACGAAAGTACGAAGAATGCACAACGATATGTACGAGTTTATTGATAAAGAGCCCGCTGGATCAGGTAAGAAAAAGAAACAACGAATCTTCATTCTTCGATTAATGTTTTACTGTCCTAATTCAATAACAACGTTATCAGGCTGTATGGGTTTTAAAAATGCGCGCATTAACGATGCAAATTTACATTGACGACATCGAGAGCGAGGAGGAGGGCATTGCCGAAAGTCTTTTGGACAATTATACGATTGCCTCGATGCCAAGACCCGGAACGTCATTGAAAAATCCTGGCACGTCTATCACCGGTCAAGGCTTTCGTCCGAAAACACAATCAGGAAGACCAGTTACCGGGGTCGCACGACCCGCGACGCAATCCGCCGTTTCACAAAGCGTCGAACAGGCTCTTAGAACACCGAGAACGGCTATGACTGCGAGACCTATAACGGCTATTACCGGACGAAGTGTCAGGTACATTTTATGAATCATCTGGGAAAAAAAAAAAAAAAAGAACTTACAAAGTCTGCAAAATTACATTTGCTTCCTTGTTCTTTATCTTCGTTCACAAAGTCCTGTTTTGTGAGTGAGTGTTTTCATTAATTTTGCTTCCCTATAAAGGACGCTCTTGTAAGTGACTAAAAGGAACGAGGAAGCAATGTGTAAATGGTGTTTGCAGGTATTTCTTTTTAGATTGATCGAAATGTTGATATTACGCATTTTTAATCTCAGCTCAAATAACAAATACACACATTATTTGATTTTTTATCTATTCAAAGTGAAACAAATGTGCGCATTGCTTTCTCATTTGTTTTGCCATAGTTCACAAAGATTTCTCGATGACCAAATGTATCGCATATAACTTCCTCTTGAACTCATCGCCGTTTATCTTTACTCACGTAAATTGTTCATTTTATCGTCAGATTGGGCACAGCTTCGATGCTTACCGAGCCTGATGGACCATTTATTCAACTTTCGAGACTTAATATACCAAAATACGCGAGTAAGCCAGAAATCGCTAAACCGCTATTCGAGTACATTTATTATCACGAACACGACGTTAGATGCGTGAGTATTTACCATTTATTTATATAATATATTAAATTATTATTAGTGCACAATATTACCAGAAATAGGTGAAATGAGATTTTTCTGTTACACTTAAAAATTTAAATATTAATTTTTATCACTGCATTATTAGAATTCTTAATTATCATACGAAATGTGCCAATTCATTTTCACGGGAAACTTGAACCTTGCACTTTTTCACATTGTAATTCTAAAAATTCGATTTCACAAATGTCTGACTATTCCTGTAGAAATAATTATTTATGTAGATTTAAAAAAAAACATTCAGGCACTCGATCTGGCTGTTCATGCGACTCAATGTTGCCAGTACAAAGACTGGTGGTGGAAAGTACAATTGGGAAAGTGTTATTACGCGCTTGGATTGGTGAGAGACGCCGAGCAACAATTTAAATCGTCTCTCAAAGATTGCAAGAACATAGAAACGGTTTTACGATTGATAAGAGTATACATACGTTTGGATCAGCCACTGGCCGCTTTGGATCTGTGCAAACGAGGTCTTGAATATTTTCCCAATGACGTTACGATTCTCATTGAAATGGCCCGTGTATTCGAGGGTCTCAATAGCGTGCCGATGTCGGTGAAATATTACAAATGTGTTGTTCAAGAGGACTCGTCGAATACCGAAGCGATAGCTAGCATTGGTATGCATCATTTTTACAACGATCAGCCTGAATTGGCGTTGCGTTATTACAGGTAATTTTCATCGTTTATCAATGAAGCAAGCATAAAACTTATTATTTTATAAAAAAAATAACAACATTTCATAAATCTGGTGGAGAAATCGAGAAAATTTACCAATTGGGTTTCAGTCACGAGTTTTTTCGGATCAAAATTCAGTTTAATGTCTTGCCGGTGGTGTTTCGCCTTTTATTGATCCTAAATATCACGTTATTATTAAATTTTTTAAAGATTCAAAAAAATTCTCATAAAGAAGCGTTTTTTAAATGTTGGAAACTACTCATTAAACCGTTTTTTTTTACGTAAACCTGAAAAAAAAAGTTGATATTAGAAAGCAATTTTTCTCAATGCTAAAAAAAATAACGAGAAATTTTTATCGGTATGCTTTTAACTTTGGTTCAAAATACAAATTACGCAAATGGCACGAATTTTCTGATTTCGTGACAATCGAACAAATCTAAAAGTATCAAATCGCCGTTTTTTCAGGAGACTCCTTCAGATGGGCGTCTACAATGCGGAATTACTGAATAATCTTGGATTGTGTTGTTTCTACGCGCAGCAGTACGATCACACGTTGTCGTGCTTCGAGAGTGCACTGAGTCTATCGAGCGACGAGAATATCGCCGACATATGGTACAACATTTCTCACATCGCCATTGTAAGTAGCTCTGCGCTTTTTTTTCTTCTTCTTTCATTACTGAAAAAAATTCTCGAGACAAAAGGATGTTTCAACGACCTTTGCAAAAAAAAAAAGTGTTTAGGGGATTTGATAATGGCCGAGGAGTGTCTGCGATTGTCGACTGCAGCGGACAACAGACACGCGAATTCCTACAATAATCTTGGTGTTTTGGAGATGAAGAGGGGAAACGTGACCGCTGCACGTACGTATTTTCATGCAGCGGCCGGTATCGCCAATTACATGTACGAGCCACATTTCAACAGTGCCAATCTCGCTTACGAGGTCGGTGATTTACAGACGAGCTATGTCGCGATCCGAAAATCCCTTCGCGTTTATCCCGGTCACTGCGACAGTAAGGAACTTTTTAGGAAATTGGAACGATATTTTTTCCACATGTGAACGTCACTAATGACAACGAGCCTTATTCTAACGGAAAATTGTTTTAAAAACTTTTTTCAAACCAAATAATAAATTGTTGGAAGAACAAAAGATTTTTTTTTAGAGATTTTCACAATAATTAATGATGTTTTTTGTGCTGAAATCATTCCAACGATTGGAACACATCTCTGATGAGACTTCTGTTTTTTTTTTCATTTTTTTCCCTTTAATACTCAATATCGTCTATACATAAATATTATATACAATGTACATGAATACCAAACATGAATGTGATTGCGATTTTGGTAAGAATATTATTCTTAACTCGGCATAAATACTGGCTAGATGGCTTGGTGTAAGTGTAAGGAAAAAAAAAACACGAACGAAAAGGACCTAAAAATCGCCTCTAACATTTGTTCTTTTTTTTGTGGACGTGTGTAAGAAAGGAATTGTTGGATCACGCGAGGAAATGCAGATTCTGTGAATAAATGAATGCGAGCGATATTCAAGGACCTTGTGACGTCACTAATTGACAATTGGAATGCGAACGACAAGTTCGAATAACGAATTTCTTTGGGAAGAGATTTGAGATTATTTCGTCGGGACAATCCGAAAGCTTTTCACGAGTCCCGACACATCAACGAAAGTAATCCCGTTTATACGTCGTAAAAAATATTTTCTCTTCGAGTTTGAATAAAAATTGTGTTAAGTTTGTGCTGGATTTTCCTTTTTATAGGTTTTTTTTTACAGTCCCTCAGCGAAACCTCGAATAGTTTCATGTTGAGTGAGATATAACTAACCACGAGATTACGAAGTAAAAAAGGAATATTGGATAAACGGCCAAAACCTTCCTACCGGGCGGTTGACTGTCTCCCAGAAATGCCATAGACGCTGAAAATAAATATTCACTGAGTACAGATATCAATGTCCTTAGAAAAAATTAGAGATAATTCCGTTTTTGAAAAACCTACCGTAAGTAGCCCAAGCAAAGCCAACCATTGCTATAACGAATCGTAGTATAAACAAGAACGTTGTCTGATCCATCAGCAATATTATTCTACACGCAATAAGTGCAATTGTTGTTGGCAATAGACAGTAGCCCAAGACGCAAACACTTTGGAAAAAAGATCTGTGAATGTAAAAATATCGTAAATGCTTACGTTTCTCGGAGCTATCGTGAAAAGAATTAATTTTCTTCAAATTTCACAAGTCCCTTACATATTGCCACCGAGGAGCTTAGAATTCAAAGTTACAATCATAGAGCCGATCCATACTATCACAAAAACTTCGGCAAATTCGGGACCACCATCGTTTGAATTAGGTGCGTCGGAAGAACCTTGCAAAATCCTAAATATTTATTCAGTTATTATCACTCCAATAGAGACCTTATTTTTTATAAGATTTTCGAATACTCTAATACTCAATGAAATCATCAATGATTTAATAATCATTAAGAATTAATTAGATTATTTTATCGTGTTAACACAATTTAAAAACAAATTAAGCATATCTCACATTGCCATAAATGTGCAGAGTACCAATGGACCCCAAAGATCCCCTATAATACAGAAATATGAGTGAATTTGTCAATACCAGTAGCAATTATTACTCATAGACGTTATCTATAATACGTACATTCTTTCAACAGACTTTTTTTCTCTTTTGGATAAATAACGACGTAGAACTTTTTCCCAACAGCTCTGACATCCCTGAGCTGTATTAAACGTTAATCGAATAAAATCTAAATAAATTGTGGCTAATGCTACCTAAATTGTACAGAACACTTACAATTGTGTCGCTGATGGGCTCATCCAATGTATTAAAATCTGGCTCTCCGAGATTGGCTTTTTGTTTAGTTGTACCTACAGTCATTTCGCCCTCTACGCTTTGTGGATCAACGCTGTACATGGCGTCATCGTACATCTACAATATTGTGGAAATTTAGTGAACGTTACAGACGCTTAAACCTTCCGAATCAGTGGAACAAATTTTACTAAAATTGTGCTGCATTATTTGTTCTATTGAAATTCAAGTTGTGTCCGTAACTGTGTTTTGATAACGTAAAAGTCTACATTGACTACGGTCTTTTTTTCGAATCTTTTCTTATCTCATTTTCAAAAAAGCACTTCTTATCACAACATACCTATGACGAATAATAAATAACAAATGTTCCCGATGTTTCGAAGTAAATTGAGGTTATGTTTGCAATATCGTCACTAAATGACATCAATTGTTCGTAAGGAATTAGAAAAAGATTCAGAATTGATAGGAAAATATTGCCACGTAGAAAATAATGCTGATATAACGAAAAAAAACATAGTTTAAAGGACTTACATCGAGTTTTGCCTCTTGCATCGTTGCCATGATTGTTGACGTTTCTCTCGAATAATTGCTCCAAATTCCAAAATGATAAAATCCAATATTTTTATTTAAAAAATGTTGAATCTATCCGCTCCAGTCTGTCGCAAATTATGTCGCGAAAATGTTTTATTTTCTTAATAATCCATACGCGGAGGCAACGAGTGGTTTCACGCAAAAGTATACACTTGTACAGAATGACGCGACGATTTTTAAAACTAACGACTATTGAGTATAAAAATAAGCACAAGAACAAATATAATCTTCCTGAACCAGTTTCGGCAATCGAATTGTTGTCAGTAAATTATTGTTATTTTCGTTTTAAATAAATTCTTCGTCATTTTGACAGACGAGTTTCTCTAAATCTCCAACCTCAACCATCTATGTGGCCAGATGGCGCAAATTTCAAAATGGCTGATCATTGCAATACGCAGGTTGTATGTTTACGAAAATTTATTGGTAAACATCACATTCTTATTAGTGTTAAATCTATCGACAATTATTCCATTATTGTTTGACTGAAAGTGAAGATCGCTGAGGAAGTATACATGCGAAATTTGCTCTAAACACATGGCTATGTTGTCACAATCGTTTATTATTCTGGCACTCGTGTCAGCTGTACCACGTGTTGCGCTTGCGCAAGAACCGGCGATCGAAAAAGAGATTCATAATAATGACGTTCCAATCGAAAGTGGAGTTGTCAATGAACGATTGTGTATCCTTTTTTCAAATGTAACATTATTAATATAAGCTTATTGTTATAAGTATTATTCATTATTGTCATCATTAATTATACATTTTTCTCATTGTTGCATCTATTTTTTTTATATTTTTCCTTAAATTCCTACGCAGTTATACAATTTTTTGTCAAACGTCGGAAAGAACACTTGGACGTTGTGCAGAAGATACGACAAATGGAGATTTATGAAAAACGTTATAAAATGGTATCGATGCTCGCTGAGAATTCATTGAACATCATCGAGACGAGTCGGCCTTTCATTGAGGACATCAAATTCTTATCCGGAGACGGTGAAATATTGAAAAACCTTACGATAAGACACGGTGAGTCAAAAAACTTATTTATTCTACTTCAAATAAATATCACAGCGATCAGCGTTATACAAAATTATTGACACTGTAATTTTTATTCAGCATTGTCCACGATCCTGGAAAATTGTGCGCTGTTCGGTGATGTAATTTTACAAATACCGGATATAACATCCAGGGTGATTAAGAGGGAAAAAAATTGGACCTCAACGCTTCATTGGGGCTTAGAATTTGCCAATGAAACTCAACATCTTCTCGATCAACCCACAATCGAAATGTTCGATTTGGTTCGTCAGGAATTAAAAATTAAACCTCGTGATCCAACCTACATAAATCCCTACTGGACGAGAAATAAGAGGGAAACTACGAATGATAGAGATAGAAAAATGAAGAAGGTTTTGAAGGAATCTAAAAAGAGTAAAGCTCCGCGGATGGTGAATATTGAATTGTGATGTAAAGTAAAAAGATATCTTTTCATTCTCATGTGTTCATCAATTTCAACATTAATCTCTGATACTTTGAATGTTCCGAAGAAGAATGTGGTACTTTTGAATGTTCCGAAGAAGACTCAAAGACAAAATGAAAATTTAATTCAGATAATAAAGAAAAATCTATTTTTGACGGTAAAGAATGTATGAATATACTTAATGAACGAACACAAGTAATTTAAAGAATTAGTCCTTTTTTTATTCAACTAACTATATGCCTCCAGTGCAGATGAATTCTTCCAGTGCAATTTAATTCTTCATCACTCAACAGGCAATTAAATCTTTCACGCCTCAACTTTATCTATCTTTCATAAATATCAAATCATCACAAAGATATAAACAGGTTTTGACTGGATATTAGAACATCAGAATTTCAATTTGTAAATTAAATAATTTTACTACTAAACTACTTTATTTAGCAATTCTGGCCAATCAAATTCTGTTGTATTCTGACTTCACTCAACAGGAAATTAAATCTTTCACACCTAGATTGTATTTTATCTTTCATAAATATCAAATCATCACAAAGATACAAACAAGTTTTGACTGGAAATAAGAACATCGGTATTTCAATTTGAAATTTAAATACTTTTACTACAAAACTAATAAAATTCTGACTTTAATATATTTGCGATAATTCAGTGTGTCAATTTCATCCGTATACGATCATTAAGAGTGGCCACAAAAAATATTCCTTTGTCTCGAATTCTCATTAATTTGAAAAAACTATCTAATCGTGTTAATTGACAAATTTACCCTAATACAATTTATCGTACAGTAAAAGAAAAATACCCCAACGGATACAAATATTTTTCTATCAAATTGTCGAATGATCTCACTGAAAATTCCTCAAGAGATCACAATAACTTTTCGATCCCGATATGCGTAGACAAATAAGTGAAAATAAAAATAAAAAAAATTTAAAAAAATGAAACAAGACCCAAACACGATCAAACGGGTTACGCCCACTGTGGCCGAAAGTGTTCTGTAGCTCCAGACAGCCGGTTTCTCCTGTTCCTAGTGTGTGCTAAGGTCGAGAGACGAGGGAGAGAGATTCACGAGCATAGAGCGGAGAAGGACGATTGTACAGGTGCATTGAAAACTCGACAGTTTTACACTTTCGTTTGAACAACGAACGACACCGGGAATCAATAAAAAATCATTAACGATTACCATTAATTACAAACAGAAGACCAAAAGCATGATTATTGGATAAGAGGGATTTTTCCTTTTTTTTTTTTTTTGAACTTTCACCTCAAGTGTCAACAATCTCTGTACACTCCGTTTTTTCTTCAAAAAGTCTCATACGTTCTCAAAATCTTCTTCGGATATACGTGAGATTTGAATTGATAAAAAATAAAGTCTCGTTAAAATCACACACGCTTCCAAGCCCATTGACCTAGAAATTATTTCCCAAAGTTCATCATCATACTTTCACATTTGCTCCAATTCCGCGAAGAGGAAAAATAAATAAATGCGATTTGCAACGTTTAACAATTTTGCCAAATGGATTTAATCCCCGTGCATTTAAATATCGGTCGGTGTTGGGTCTTGGGCGCGGAATAAAAAACATATAACATTTGCTATTTTTTTTGTTCTCTCTTCTGGGAATGACGAACAGAGCTAATTCGACGAAGATGAGAAAAAGAATCGAGTGTATGGGACTCGTCGGACATCGAAATAAATAAAGAAACTTTTCTCTGGCTGTGGCTGGTGGCGAGCCGATGGTATAGAAAGTGGTCAGCCAATCGGGCTGGGTTGTAAATTTTCAAGCTGCTCTCCTCGAGTGGAAGAAAAGGATGATGATGATGATGATGCAGGACAGATGCAGAGGACGATGAAGAAGGAAGCCCCGTTTAAAGAAGAATCTTTCCGGCCGAGAATAGCTGTGTGTGCATTTTATATTTGTGAGAGAGCTGTTTTCTTGGTGTTCCCATTGGCATCGAGGCAGATGATACGAGCTGAACGTTTTTCAGTATTGCTCTTACGAAGCGTTAAAGGCCATAAAGTGTACGCGGTGGTGTCGACGCGAACTTCCAACAAACTCGCTCTCCGTACGGGGAGAAGGGGATTTTTTTTTTTTTACAGCTTTGAGATTTCCCTGGTAACACTTTGTTAGTTGTTAATATGAAGTTGTACGGGACGGTGATCGTCTGCGCCGTTTTAACGGTGCTCGCAGGTAGGACACGTTCGAAATATTGATAGAAGAAATAAAGAAGAAAACGAAATGTTAACTCTCGTTATTGTTCGCAAATACTTGGTTTCAATATGCTCACATTTTTCGTTGACTCTTTGTGAAATTTTCGTTTTTGTGTTTTCGTTCGTGAATTTTAACGGATTATTATCTGTGTTTATGAGATTATTGATATTTTACACGTTCAATCATTTTTCATTGATTCATTTTTATTCTAAAATTTAATCGAAAAATTCTCAGATTTCAGATTACACTTGTTAGATTTTTTTTTGTTCGTGTTCTGTGTTTGTGGATTTTACGGAGGTGCGTGAGAGAGGTCTTTTAAATTGAAATTTTAAATCATAATTCATCATTATTCCGAATCCCGAAAATTAATTCTCAATTGATAGAAATTTACAATTTCCACTTTAAAACCTGTTTTTTCTCTGAATTATTATGGAATCTTCGGAGTGTTTTGTTTCCAAGTTTACCGTTTAACGTAAATAATCTGTATACTGGAAATTAAATGATCTCTTCGATTATCTTCCTCCTTCGAATATTCGAATTTTTTATAATACATTTTTGCGAAATGACGTAAACAAATTCGTAATAAACGAGGATAAGCAAAAAGCAATAAGAACTTTACGATCACTTTCATTCCGTGAAAATTATAGCAGTACTGTAAGAGTGAAAACAAGCGTTACGTGTTCTCGCGCGAGTATCGTGACATTTTTTTTTTTCATCTCTCGTATGCAATGGACCTTATGATTGTAATTTTTTTTTTGTGATATATTTTATTTCGACATACGTGCAAAAATCACAGAGAAAATATATTTTTCTCTGAGGATCAGTGAAAAGTAAATGGTAGATATTGTCGTGAGATTATCAGTTTTCAGTGAATTATGGAAAAACTATAAAAAACGTATCGTTTATTGCTTTTGGTTTTTGTTTTAACAAAAACCCTTTGTTTTATGGTCATATCTCGGCGAAGAAATTGCAACTATGATAATTGTTTATTTATATAAGTGTATCGTCTGGCGTTTACAGAGCAGTGATGGCGAGTGCAGCTAACACGCTATTACAACTGTGTACCGAGAGGAAAAACTTGGTACAGTAAAATGTCGATTAAGCGACAGGTTGAAGAACAGATATTTAATTAATTATCCGATTTGGGTACTCCCGGTTAATTATATAAACGGAGAAACAACGAGATCATTGAGTTCTAACGAAGAAAGGAAAGATTAAAAATAAATCCAAACTAATGTTTAAACGAACGTGACTAAAATTAAACGAAGCAATATTTATTTATAAATATATATTCAATTCAACGATAAAGCTCTGTATTTGAGTGTACAATGAAAAAAGAAATATCCTTTCAATTCTTCGTTATCAAAAAAATTCACAATCACCTTCGTAGATTTTTGATTCGACAAAATTGCCAAAACAGCTTGTTTGTTAAATCAATCACAAGATTTTGTAAAATCTGCCAAGTTTCATTTTACCAATATAAATTTCTCCATTCTACCACATTACTTTTTACTGTGTGCTGTAACGAACAAAAAAACACATCTTATCAATTCTTCGTTATCAAAATAATTCACAAACACATTAGTAGATTTTTGATCCTACAAAATTACCAAAGCAGCTCGTTTGTTAAATCAATCACAAGATTTTGTAAAATCTGCCAAATTTCATTTTACCAATATAAATTTCTCCATTCTACCACATTACTTTTTACTGTGTGCTGTAACGAACAAAAAAAACACATCTTTTCAATTCTTCATTATCAAAATAATTCACAAACACATTAGTAGATTTTTGATCCTACAAAATTACCAAAACAGCTTGTTTGCTAAATCATTCACAACATTTTGTAAAATCTGCCAAATTTCATTTTACCAATATAAATTTCTCCATTCTACCACATTACTTTTTACTGTGTGCTGTAACGAACAAAAAAACACATCTTATCAATTCTTCGTTATCAAAATAATTCACAAACACATTAGTAGATTTTTGATCCTACAAAATTTCATTTTACCAATATAAATTTCTCCATTCTACCACATTACTTTTTACTGTGTGCTGTAACGAACAAAAGAAACACATCTTTTCAATTCTTCATTATCAAAATAATTCACAAACACATTAGTAGATTTTTGATCCTACAAAATTACCAAAACAGCTCGTTTGTTAAATCATCCACAAGATTTTGTAAAATCTGCCAAATTTCATTTTACCAATATAAATTTCTTCATTCTACTACATTACTTTTTACTGTGTGCTGTAACGAACAAAAAAAATACATCTTTTCAATTCTTTGTTATCAAAATAATTAACAAACACATTAGTAGATTTTTCATTCTACAAAATTACCAAAACAGCTCGTTTGTTAAATCAATCACAAGATTTTGTAAAATCTGCCAAATTTCATTTTACCAATATAAATTTCTTCATTCTACTACATTACTTTTTACTGTGTGCTGTAACGAACAAAAAAAAACATCTTTTCAATTCTTCGTTATCAAAATAATTCACAAACACATTAGTAGATTTTTCATTCTACAAAATTACCAAAACAGCTCGTTTGTTAAATCAATCACAAGATTTTGTAAAATCTGCCAAATTTCATTTTACCAATATAAATTTCTCCATTCTACCACATTACTTTTTACTGTGTGCTGTAACGAACAAAAAAAACACATCTTTTCAATTCTTCGTTATCAAAATAATTCACAAACACATTAGTAGATTTTTGATTCTACAAAATTACCAAAACAGCTTGTTTGCTAAATCAATCACAACATTTTGTAAAATCTGCCAAATTTCATTTTACCAATATAAATTTCTCCATTCTACCACATTACTTTTTACTGTGTGCTGTAACGAACAAAAAAAACACATCTTTTCAATTCTTCATTATCAAAATAATTCACAAACACATTAGTAGATTTTTGATTCTACAAAATTACCAAAACAGCTTGTTTGCTAAATCAATCACAACATTTTGTAAAATCTGCCAAATTTCATTTTACCAATATAAATTTCTCCATTCTACCACATTACTTTTTACTGTGTGCTGTAACGAACAAAAAAACACATCTTTTCAATTCTTCATTATCAAAATAATTCACAAACACATTAGTAGATTTTTGATTCTACAAAATTACCAAAACAGCTTGTTTGTTAAATCAATCACAAGATTTTGTAAAATCTGCCAAATTTCATTTTACCAATATAAATTTCTTCATTCTACCACATTACTTTTTACTGTGTGCTGTAACGAACAAAAAAACACATCTTATCAATTCTTCGTTATCAAAATCATTCACAAACACATTAGTAGATTTTTGATCCTACAAAATTACCAAAGCAGCTCGTTTGTTAAATCAATCACAAGATTTTGTAAAATCTGCCAAATTTCATTTTACCAATATAAATTTCTTCATTCTACTACATTACTTTTTACTGTGTGCTGTAACGAACAAAAAAAATACATCTTTTCAATTCTTTGTTATCAAAATAATTAACAAACACATTAGTAGATTTTTCATTCTACAAAATTACCAAAACAGCTCGTTTGTTAAATCAATCACAAGATTTTGTAAAATCTGCCAAATTTCATTTTACCAATATAAATTTCTTCATTCTACTACATTACTTTTTACTGTGTGCTGTAACGAACAAAAAAAAACATCTTTTCAATTCTTCGTTATCAAAATAATTCACAAACACATTAGTAGATTTTTCATTCTACAAAATTACCAAAACAGCTCGTTTGTTAAATCAATCACAAGATTTTGTAAAATCTGCCAAATTTCATTTTACCAATATAAATTTCTCCATTCTACCACATTACTTTTTACTGTGTGCTGTAACGAACAAAAAAAACACATCTTTTCAATTCTTCGTTATCAAAATAATTCACAAACACATTAGTAGATTTTTGATTCTACAAAATTACCAAAACAGCTTGTTTGCTAAATCAATCACAACATTTTGTAAAATCTGCCAAATTTCATTTTACCAATATAAATTTCTCCATTCTACCACATTACTTTTTACTGTGTGCTGTAACGAACAAAAAAAACACATCTTTTCAATTCTTCATTATCAAAATAATTCACAAACACATTAGTAGATTTTTGATTCTACAAAATTACCAAAACAGCTTGTTTGCTAAATCAATCACAACATTTTGTAAAATCTGCCAAATTTCATTTTACCAATATAAATTTCTCCATTCTACCACATTACTTTTTACTGTGTGCTGTAACGAACAAAAAAACACATCTTTTCAATTCTTCATTATCAAAATAATTCACAAACACATTAGTAGATTTTTGATTCTACAAAATTACCAAAACAGCTTGTTTGTTAAATCAATCACAAGATTTTGTAAAATCTGCCAAATTTCATTTTACCAATATAAATTTCTTCATTCTACCACATTACTTTTTACTGTGTGCTGTAACGAACAAAAAAACACATCTTATCAATTCTTCGTTATCAAAATCATTCACAAACACATTAGTAGATTTTTGATCCTACAAAATTACCAAAGCAGCTCGTTTGTTAAATCAATCACAAGATTTTGTAAAATCTGCCAAATTTCATTTTACCAATATAAATTTCTCCATTCTACCACATTACTTTTTACTGTGTGCTGTAACGAACAAAAAAACACATCTTTTCAATTCTTCATTATCAAAATAATTCACAAACACATTAGTAGATTTTTGATTCTACAAAATTACCAAAACAGCTCGTTTGTTAAATCAATCACAAGATTTTGTAAAATCTGCCAAATTTCATTTTAGCAATATAAATTTCTCCATTCTACCATATTACTTTTTACTGTGTGCTGCAACGAACAAAAGGAAGAGTACTCACGAAAAAAAAGAGACTACAATAACAAAAAAAAAAACGATAAAGTGTCGATACGTGTTCTTTTTTCTCGCTCTAAAATCAAGAATACCGATTAACTGTATATTGTATTCTTTGGTCCTGATCTGTATTACGAATAATCGAGACTTTACTGTATTTACTAGGTTGTACATGTATATCCATCGGTATAGTGCAAGGAATGTTGTTTCTCAGGCAGAATTCGCCCGGGTACCTTCACTTTCCACCGCGTCGACGAACATTACGATTTTAAGCTCATCACCGAGACCACAATTAATTAGAAAAAAAAAAAACTCAAAAACATTGTATAATTCATGTTGAAGAGAGGAAAAAAAAAAAATTCTCATTACGAAAAAATAATAATGAACAAACGTAACTGTTCGGGCATCACCGCGATTGTACAATTTAATATTTCTAAGGTCACCTGTAATTATCAGTCCTGTACTTTCACTTGTAACTCTCGGGCAGAAGCGAACATGTCTCGAGTCGTATCACGCTTATTAGACGCAAGATTATTCCATACAATTTATCATTACGCAGCCAAAGTCCTTCGTGTGTGACTTCCTATAAAATTTTACCGTTATTGTAGAAAGAAAGAAAGAAAGAAAAAAAAAAATGTTGCAACTCGTTCTCCCATAGCTTCAATATCCTGCTTGCTAAATTGTCAATCGAGTCACGTTTCATTTTTTTATTTTCTTTTCGAACGGTCGTGGATCTTGATCTTCGATTGCTTTTTACGTGCTGCTGCCAGAGAGTAGCGCGTGAAACTCGATTTAAATTGGAAAACAAGAGGCGTACTGTAGTCTGATGGATATTTTATTTGCATTTATGGGCGTGTTTAGTTCAAATGGCAATGAACTTAAATTTTTTTTTTTTTTTCCATTAACTCTCCACTGAAAAATCTTTTTTGTGCATCTCGAAAAGAAAAAAATTGAAGTTCACAAAATGTCAATTTAACAAGCGAATTTTTCGTGCTACAAGTTGATAGAATAAAATTTGTAAAAATTCTGCAGGTTTAGCCAAAAAAAAAAAAAGAATCCTTCACAAAGACGTGACATTTATAAAAGTGCCAATTAAATTTTTCTTCGATTTCATACAATTTTAATGTGCAATTAATAATATAAATGAATGTTTTTCTTCTTCGTGAAAATTACACGAGACATTTTATTTTCAGGATTATACGTTATTCCGTTAGAAAAATATTTTTATGCGCAAAAGGATCTTTTAACATTTACTTCGCTTTAATTTCTCGTTGAATCATCAATTTAACGTGTTGTATATCTCTGCCTCGAGGCAATCTGACAATTTTATAAGCGTCAACGCTTTTGAACGTTTCGTTCGGTTGGAATGTCTCGTGGCTGTACCATCGCGCTTTCTCAAGACTCTTTCTTGAGGACCGTGTGTCTCACGGAATTTCTCCCGTTTATTTTCTAAAAGCAATCACCCGTACCCGGGGATATTCTTTTTCTAGCTGTAATTTTCATCTGTATTCGAACGACGTAATATTTAGTTTTTAATTCTTCATTGTTCTTACTCAATTTCTTATAATTATCTTTTATTTTTTCTTCTTACATTCACGTAAATTATGATCGCGAGAACATTAATTGTATATTTAATTCGTTATGTTGGTATAGTGACGTGGGCTTAAAAAAAAAAAAACAGAGGCCAAGTCGTGAATTTTGGGTTTTTATGACTCGTAACATTTGAAGGCCAATGTCCAACTATTTCCTTACATAAATCTTAACGAATCTCACGAATGTTTCATTTTTAGATAATTTATTCTTAAATAATGAAAATTAAATTGAAATGTATAAATAATATATTTCCCGAATATTTCATTAACAAAGATTCATTTCAACTGAAGTTTTTCATTTTTTAGCATTACTATTTTTGAAATTTTAGATTTTGTACAATTTTTGATAGAAACGATTTGTTATCAAATTTCGTTACTCATTGTGAAACACGATAATTCGCATTGATTTTTCCTTTTGACAAAACGTTTGCTCAATGAGCGAAATATTTACTCATCTGCCTATGACAGTTTACCTGATTTTATCGAATTTTTCCCTGAAAAAAAAAAAATGTTAAACAGAGAGACTTATGATTAAGAAAAATGATATTGAGGATAGTCCGAGATTGGCAATACACGAACGAATAGGATATTCGAATGTTCAGCCAACCTTGACATTTTTCATCGTCCACCCCGACGAAACGTGCTTCGCGATTAATTTTAACGTTTCTTTTTTGCCTTTGCTATAAACTCTCGCTCTCTCTCTCTCTCTCTGTTGCAACTACTTGTATTTTATATGTGGTTTTGCAAAAGAGAAGGCACATAGAACTGTAATTTATTCCTGTATCAATATATTCAATAATATTTCCACAGAGTTGACTTCCCCTTCGCAAGAGAATTACAGTTCGGGAATCGTTTAACGCAGAAAGAGAGAGATTGAAATTGAAATTCTTTTTTTTTTTTATCGTCGCATAATTCTAATGCTAATTTATCGCTTTTTTTTTTTTAGTCAATTGCCAAAAGAGCAAAAGTGACGACAAAAAAGAAGAGTTTACGTGTCCGGAGGGCCAAGGAAATGGCAATTTTGCCGATCCGGCAACGTGCAGAAGATTTTATCAGGTATAAAATCAAATTATTCGATAAATTTTCTACTTCATACCGATTTCATCGTTTTTATATTTGTATTTTTTTTTAAATTTAGTGCGTCGATGGATATCCATACTTGAACAGATGTCCATCTGGATTGCATTTCGATGATATTAGCAAATTTTGTACTTTCAAGAATGAGGCTCGTTGCGGACCAATTCCAACGAGTAAGCATATTCACGAATAAGAAAATTAAAAGAAAAAAAAACAAGTAATTAGAGAGTAAGTATAGAATAATTATATTGAAATTTATATCGTAAATGTTTATTTTTATTGCAGCACCAGCCCCCATAACCGAAACTCCCACGGATCTTGCAGAAAGATGCGACACAGGAAATTGCGTACTTCCATATTGCTTCTGCTCTCGCGATGGTACATTTATCCCCGGTGGACTTCAGCCGGACGATGTAAATTTGTTGATTTTACCGTTATCGCACGAATTGAGAAAAAAAAATGAAATAATTCACGCAGTAGCGAATATAATTTTAATATTCAATTTAACGACCGACAGTATTAATTTAAATTATTAATTTCACAGACACCTCAAATGATATTGTTGACATTCGACGGAGCGATAAATCACAACAATTTCGATCATTATCAAAAGATATTCAATCAGGATCGTGTGAATCCAAATGATTGTCCACTAAAGGGTACTTTCTTCATATCCCACGAGTACTGCAACTACAATATGGTTCAGAGTTTCGCTCACGATGGCCACGAAATGGCAACGGAGACAATTTCGTAAGTGTAACCAATGTTCGATTGCAAAGGTTTATAAAAAATAGTTTCTATAAAAATTATTTTACAAACGTCGTACAATGATATCGAAAAATTGGAAAAAATAATCATACTTGAAGTTAGTAAAAGAATTCAAAATTTATATAATTTCATAAAATGTTGTTTTCACTCCGAAAAAAGTTTAAATAATTCGAAAACCTGTATACTATAAGAATGCGACAAATGTTAAATTTCTCTAATTTTATATTTTGTGGCTTTTACCATTAATGTTTGATTTTTTTTTCTGTCATTTTATTACAGTGTTCTAAGATTCATTGTAATTTCGTCGTGTTATTGAATCCAAATCCGAGCATCGTCAAAAAGAACTGAGACTAATAACGATTTTGTAATTTTTTTGTCAATTTTTATCAAAGGCTGCAGAAGGGCTTGGAGGACAAGAGTTACGAAGATTGGACCAGCGAGATGATAGGGATGCGAGAGATACTCAAGCACTTTAGCAACGTGACAACGAGCGAGGTAGTGGGAATGCGAGCTCCTTACTTGAAACCCGGTCGTAACACGCAGTACAAAGTTATCGAAGATTTTGGTTATATCTACGACAGTAGTATCGGCATATCACCGTTAAAAATTCCAATTTGGCCTTACACCCTGGATTATAAAATTCCTCACGAGTGCAAAGCCGGCACATGTCCTACAAAATCGTTCCCAGGTAATTTTATTACTTTTTTTCTTTTGCTCGCTCGCTTATAGAAAAATCTCTGTGACATTATTTACGTTTTCACGTTTCGGAAGCTGCGGTACTTAAAAACATTTAATCGGTACAAAAATGAAATTTTAGATAAAAATTGTTTGACTTCTGCTAATTCGATAAAAGTCGAATTTTAATAAATCAAAAAAGACTTGAGCTATCGTCCTGAAATTTGGTTCAGTGCTTGAGCTTTTACTATTGTCCATTCTGGTTTCGTGAAATTTGTTGAAACCTTCGAGTATTTCAGATATTTAATTTTTTGCAAAGTCCCTGTGATTGCTCTGAGACGCGTAATTTTCTCGCTGTCAACTTTTGACACAGATGTAGTAACATTAAATGATATTTCGTTGTGAATTTTGTGATAATCGATAGAACGATTCTTTGGAATTGGAAATTCGTCGAAAAACAAAATCGTTCCCAGGTAACTTTATTACGTTTTTCTTTTGCTCGCTCGCTTATAGAAAAATCTCTGTGACATAATTTACGTTTTCACGTTTCGGAAGCTGCGGTACTTGAAAACATTTAATCGGTACAAAAATGAAATTTTAGATGAAAATTGTTTGACTATTGCTAATTCGATAAAAGTCGAATTTTAATAAATCAAAAAGGACTTGAGCTATCGTCCTGAAATTTGGCTCAGTGTTTGAGCTTTTACTATTGTCCATTCTGATTTTCGTGAAATTTGTTGAAACCTTCGAGTATTTGAGATTTTTAATTTTTTACAAAGTCCCTGTGATTGCTCTGAGACGCGTAATTTTCTCGCTGTCAACTTTTGACACAGATGTAGTAACATTAAATGATATTTCGTTGTGAATTTTGTGATAATCGATAGAACGATTCTTTGAGATTGGAAATTCGTCGAAAAATTGTTAAAAACATTCAATCTCAATTAAAGCTCAGAGTATCAAGTGAAAAATCTGAAAACAAGCTTTCCAAGTAAATTTCCACATTACTTTTCTCGTCACTCGGCAAAATGTCCTCTATGATATAATACAAATTGTCAAACTTCCTTTACATTACGACAATTTATTGAAACCTCAACCTAACCACCTCGTTTTTTCATTCATTCATATGTCAGGTGTCTGGGAATTGCCGCTGAACGCTCACTACGTCGAGAGTTACGAGGGTGGACACTGTCCGTATCTCGACCAATGCGTACTTCACAATCACGATCCCGAGGAAGTTTTCGAATGGCTCCAAGAGGATTTTAATCGTCATTACGAACAAAATAGGGCTCCTTACATGATGCCATTCCACACTAATTGGTTTCAGATCAAAGAGCTCGAGCGAGGACTCGCTAAATTTCTCGATTGGGCGGTTACGTTGTAAGTGACAATTAAATTTTTTTTTTCCAATTATTATGATCGAATTAAATTTGAATGCAAAGTCTTTTGTTATTATTGTTTTTTTCTTTTCATTTAAGACCTGACGTATATTTCGTGACGGCTACGCAAGCGCTGACTTGGATGACCGATCCAAAACCGCTGTCACAACTCAACAATTACGAGGGTTGGTCGTGCAAAAATAAGGGTAATATTCCCGGACCACCGTGCAACAATCCCAACAAGTGTGCCCTCGAATTCAAGCCCGCCGATTCGAATTTCACGACGACACGGTAAATTTATAAAATGTTATATAATTGAAACGATAAAGTAGGAAATTAAGAATTTGTCTGCCTTTCGTGACTAACGTGATCATTACTTTTTCATCATTAGATATCTGGAAGCGTGTAGAGAGTGCCCGAACAAATATCCTTGGCTCGGTGATGCCAAAGGATCTGGACAATTCAACGATAATTATAATCCAGAGAGAAAGTAACGGTGTGAATTTGTCGATTTAAAAAAAAAAAAACTCGAATTCCGCGTATCCGACAAAATTTAGACAATAGAAACGATGAAGATCCGTCCGTTATCAATTGATAGCTCAATAAGATATTTCACGTACGTTATTATTGTTGTATTGTGTAGCGCCGCAGTCATTTCCCATTTGGCTAGAAAGTGTAGCGCAATCGTCTATGTGCATCATGTAAGATCCATATTTGTGTGTGACTTGGATTTTTGTGTGTTGTGAATGCTTGCGTTGTGTTTTTTTTTCTTATCGTATAGGTAATTATCATCAATTGTCCGAGGTTTGCGAACAATTGCATATTTCATTGTTCGAGCCGCGAAAGACAATTGCTTAAAATTTTGTGAAAGCGACTATCGATTAAAAAAATAGATTTTACACAAAAACGTCGTTTTTTTCTATGTTTTACTTTTTTTTTTTAATGACAGTGTATTTTTTTCTCGTTTTTTCGTTTGTCGTTACAGGACGTATTGTACAGAGGGTGTCCATCTAACGTTTCCATCTGTACTCGGGCACGAGCCAAGGGGGAAACAATGATTTAATAATAGCTAATGAAATAATTTTATAATAATTGAACGTCTAACGAATGGGGACCCAAGCTTCAAAGATGTCGGCAAACTTTTTTCTTTCTGAAATGATTGAAAAAGCGTTATTTTCAAATCTACTGTCGACGATATTTCGAATCGAATGAATCGTGGATTTGCATCGTTCGAATGAGTAAACCATTGATGGAGGAATGTTATTACGAAGTCATTTTTCAAAATTATTATGCAAAGAAAAATTACGAATTTCATTGCGAGTAATAATGAATCATTTGGAATAATTATTGTTTTATGACAGATAGAAGGCATTCCAGATTAACTCATTATTGTCATTAACTTTTCTTGAGTTTGGTCAATCATTTTTTGTTTCATCTATAGAACTAGCATTGTGTAGTTAAACATTTTTTTGATCACCGCTATTTACTAATGATTTTTTAAAACATACATTAAGATGAAAACAAAGAGCCTGCTGCATTAGAAAAAATTTGGAAAAATGCTTAGAAATTCTCTGCGATATTGAATTTTTCAATCTACTCCAGTCATGTAGCGTTTGCTTTTTTTTCATACAAAAAAAAAAGAAGCTGTAATTAGCCCACTCTGCGATCAAGTTTAATATATTTTGTGTGAGAGAATTTGTGCAAATTTTTTCAATTTCCAAAAATTTGCACTCAATAACTATTAGCAGATGTCCGCCGATGAAAAAATCTGTAAGAATTCACATTCTTGTGGTAGTTATCAATATTTTTTATTCTCGTCGCGGAGCAGGCTTTGGCTTTGAATATTTATCCATATTTTCCTTTTTCCCTACTTTCCAAAGACTAATTCAGGATATATTTCCTCAACGAAGCCGGCCCGGGCTCAAACTGACTAATAAAAAATGTTCTACCACCATAAATGCCTATGCAATATCTCGTTAAAAAAAATGTCTAAAATTCGTTTTTGTTAGTAAGAATATGTTGATTCCAAAAAATTCTGAACAATAAATATAGCCTTTGAGAAATTGTTGGTTATTGTATGAAAATCAATAACAGCAGAAAAACCTGTCATTAATGAATATTCATTCGAACTTTGCTCATCTCCGAATGCGACATAGCCTTTGTTGTTACCGGGAGGAGGAAAATCTTCTGGATGCAGTCTGATATAATCGCGCAGTATAGCATCTCTACGAGCCAAGACATAACGATCGCGCTCCGTCAGAAGGTGTCCTATTCCAAATCCTATTACTCCGCAAATGACATGACGATGAATACCTTTAAAAAATAAAAGAAAAATCGCCGAATCAACGAGTGCGGCTTGACTGTTGCATAATAATGCAAAATTTGAGGTTAAATTTTGTAATGTTTTGAGAATTGATTTTTCTGTCAATGACAATGCTTCTTTCAATGTGACAATTGACGAAAAATGTTCTAGTTTCTTGTAATAACACGCGACACTCAAAGTGACAGTCAAATTGTCGTGGGATTAGCAAAAAAATAAAAGAATATTTAGAAAAATTTAAATACACCGTACCAGCCCATAACGGTCGTTTGAGGAAGAGATTCATGCTGGTAGGTCCAGCAATCCCTATCAGAGGCGCCCATATCTTTGACCAATGTTTCGCGAGAAAACTGTCTTCGATATCTGGATCACGTTCCAATAATTTTAACGCCCAAGAATTATCAGATTCCTCGACGGACATATCGCAGCAATTGTAAACGATTAAAAAAAACAATATTCACTGCTCTTCACCGCGGTAGTTCCTCGTTCTACACGAGAGGGCGGCTATACTCACCACTCGATTGTTGTACAATCGATTGTTCTTATCGAATAATCGAAGTCGAGAGAGATAGTGTTGTTGTTGTTGTTTTCGTTAATGACGTCACGTTAGATATTTACAAATTTTTATTTACTGACGATTTGTTAAACAATGTTTTAAAAAGTATTTTATTGATAAATTATTGATGTTATTATCATTCGAAATCAATGTAACCGAAGTACTTCAATAATTTGTCATCTAAACCAATCTATTCGCTGTCTACACTTAGTACATTGTGTTGTTTTGAATTACATAATGAAAAAAAATATTGATCGTCCTGTAAAATGATGAAAGGTGGTGAATGAACATGCATTTACTGCAAAAACTTCATATAATCTTAAAACTAAAAGAATAAACCACAAGGAATTTACTAGGCCTTCCGAAACATTCCTCCGGATTCTGTTTATTGGCAGCGCACTTGTTGTAACAGTCGCTTTCACAAAGTTAATAATTTGTTTACTAATACAATCTACACTCTCGATGTAATGCATAATACGTTATTTTAGTTTATACATTATCCTGCTATATGACATATCATTATATATACCTCACGTGTTACACATAAAACCATGTAAAATAGTGAGAATGCAAATTTACGTTTATATACTTTCATTGAATAACTCAACACTTTGGAGGAAATAAACGATTAATGATTATAGAAATTCTATCAATATCGTATAATATTTTAATATATATATATTATAAGTTTGCTATTGGAAAGTTAATACCACAATATAGGATGGGTGCTTCAGTGAATGACTTGTCGTTACTAACTTATCACTTCAATTAAAGAATAATAATAATAGGATGCATTCGTCAGCAGTATGCAAACCGTTGGTAATTCTCACGGTAAATCTCTGACTCCGATTACGAAGTTGCTTCAACTCAAATTTCATTTTGGTCGTGAATGTTGAGATTTCGTTTTTTATTCACTACATATCACAGCAGCGTTGAAGTACGCAAAAGAAATTAAATATTGCTCGATGGCCAAGAGGAGCCTCATCGACGTTTAATTTTCGTTTTATCCCTGTCGCCATTCACCAGTGATTTTAACGTAAGCTCTTTTCTTTATACCTTTTATTACAATATATTCTTTGACCTTTCGAGAATATAATTCAAAGCACGATATCATTTAAACGTGTCATTCACTGCTGCATTCAACCCACTGCACAAAATATCGAAGGCGATGGGAATTATCTATATTAATAAATGAACAAAGTTCCATTCGAACTCGTCATACGTACAAAAATATAGTTACAAGTTGTATCGATCTCTAATAATTACAGCGGGATCTCTCGCTTGGTATTAGCTGCGTCTCGTCATCCACTCATTGTTTACTCGACGTTCTGTTCATCGCGACACGATAAAATATCACGATTTAATCACAAACCATTACGTTCGAAATAAATGGCACGATTAACAATAAAATTTCACAACGTACATGAACTACCGAAGCGTAAGCTACGAAGCAACTATTACTCGGAGATTCGCCAGCATAACCATTGACGGTAGCTCGTTAAGAATGTATTGCCGATACAGTGAAGTCCAAAAAAATACTAAATAAAAAAAAATTATTACTAATCACGCCAAGTGCTGAGTTAATTAGCGTTCGTTTGCTGCAATGAATATGAATTGCTAAATTGATCGGAATTGCCTAAAAGATTATTTTTCACTTAGATTTCTATTTCTTTGAAAAATTCATAATTATCTGATGTGTTTTAAACTGAATAAAATCTTAATCAACGTAAATTGCTTATGGAAGTATTGTAAGATTTTTTCTACTGATTATTTTTTTGGACCAATGTACGTCGAATAAATTCTTGCCGGGCTTGCTGGAGCTAGAGATTAAAAATTGTGCGTACCTATATATGTAGTTTCACGAATCTAGGAAACCGTAACGTCTCAATAATCTTTAGGAAAATACATGGTTCTCTGTCGTAAATAAGAAGAGACGAAAAAAAAGAAGAATAGCAAATACTTCAGTCTCCTCAATTAAATTAAACGAAAAGACAAAAACGAAGTCGTCAAAAAAGCGGTTTTTTTTTCAGTGGACCGCGTAATTTTTGTAGATTTAATCGATAAATTTATTTGTAACTACCGGAATTACTTTGGTTCTCTTCGGCGTCTCGTCTCGCCAGTCGTCCGGAAGCTGACCAAACTCTCGCGGCAGGCCTGTGTCACGCGATAAATTCGTGAAACAAACATTGAAATCATATTGGCAAAGAATTGTTATAGAAAAGTATATACTACGAACCTTAGACACTGTTGGGGCATTGAATTTGTCTGATACCACAGATAAATCGCTAGAATTATGCTCCATGTTCTCAATGGACATAAAACAGCAGCGAGGGTGCCATAGGCCAGCCAAAAGAAATATACCATTGACGATTGCATAGTTATTAGTAATACAATTGGCAGATGTCTCCAGAGCAAACGAAAAATGGTCGGTGGCTTGCTCGGAGGTTTTTCAATAGTGTCGAGCCTGCGAGATGAATTAACAAGCATAAAAATATGAATTTCACGTATCCCAGATAAAATGGAACGATTTTTGATCGAAAGAATTTTTGTTAATCATTTAAGACATCTATCGGAACAAAAGTGAGATCCGAATGAGAATTTTGCGTACTTCTTGCGAACTTGCATGCTTACAACAAAAACTTCGGAATGTCTGTTCCGGATCTTTTTTTTTTGTAAGCATAATAAAGCGTTTCCGAAATGTTATTTTACCAAAAATCGTGCCATTTCACGTGGGAAAACCGATGAAAATTTTTCCTTTCGTTATTCAACACCGACGTACCGTCGTTCGGCTTGATGTGCGAGAATCATCATCAACGGCAGATGAAAGGAAAACAATTGAAAAAATCCATATGCATAAGTGAATGAACCGGGCAAATAGACGTTCCCGATAAACATTCCCCAAGCGAACACAACACCCGTTTGATTTTCTATAACTTCGCCGACCGACCATGGTCCTATAAGAGAGACAAAAAACAAAATTCAGAAAATGAGTACAACGTACTATCGACACGATGTAAAATAGCGCAAAATTACATCAAATATTTATCTTACCGACAGTAAGATAAAGAGCGTAAAGTACCAGTGGGAAGAACAGACGATCGATTGTCGAAAGGATCCATAATTTTCGGATCCACCAGCCAAATATTGGCGTCCGTAGTCTCGGACGTTTTATGCGATTCCGTTCGCAGAGAACATGGAGGAAGCGTAGTATGCAGAGTGGTACAATTAAAATAAGTAAGATCGTGCCGAAAAACAGCTGAAACTACGACAAACATGATTATTCGACAAATGAAATAATAAAATGGAAGAAAAAAAAAAATCTTTAAAATTGCCACAGATCCAACTTACGATAGTGCTGGCGTTCGACATGAGAAGTAATCGAGGCAAAACGCGAAACGACAATTGCGTACCGTCCAGCGTAAAAGGTTGTAAAATTTCCTTTTCCCTGGCATTGTCGTCAATCACACGGGCCTAAAAGGAAACGAAATGCGAATTTTCACGAATCGTCGTTAATTCGGTAAATTCGAACGAGTAAGGTCGAAAACAAATTTCTCGCTAATACGTATCGTTACTGAACTCGAATATGATGAATTCCGTGGTTATAGTTCAACGGATTCCATTCGGCCGCGTAGAGCGGTCCTTTAACGTGATAACAATTCCGCCAGGAACCATCGTCAATTTGTATCTGAACGCTTTTTATCGGAGCCAGGGAGAAAGCCAATAATCTGTAGGACAAAAAAAGTAAAAAAAAATAAACGACCTTCGAATTATATTTCCTCGTATCTTCCACTCGAAATCAACTCGAAAATCCAAGTGAAATAGGAGCAAAAAAATATATTTTACAAGGAAAAAGCTTAATGCGGCTGCAATTACCTTATGTGCGTGGATTCAGCGATAGACTGTGAATTTTCTTTTTGTGGCATCGCGTATAGAGCGTGTTTTGGATTGGTGACTAATACCACGGGCCACTCTCGGTGCTTTATGTCAGTGAACGAGAATTGGCCATGGTCTATTACAGCGAGACGATACCTGACAATATGCGTGGGTCAGAGATGCTTCTTTATCTACCATTAAGTTTTTTTCTTTCGTAAAAGCTGTTTGTTAAATTTAATTCTAATCGTCGTTCATGCGGTCACAATTTAATTTTTCTTTCAGTAAATTTGGAGTATGTTTTTCGTTTGTTTTGCTATCTTTAAAAAGCACGTGTGAATGCGATGAAGGATTTTAATCGCAGTTTTTCGTATATGCATAGGATAAAAGTATCGTTAGATTAGCCTTTTAGGAATTTGCCAAGATTCAATATTCATATGTGATCGAATTTTTGAAGCATTCACCAAAATTTCTCCGATTTTTTCACCAAATGGGACTCTTATCCTATATATTCGTTTATATATATTTTCAAGCACGACAGATGAGGATAGTTTCAAAACAATTAAGCTCATACGTGTACTCAATTTCTCTCCCCTTAAGCACGCATCACCGTACTCACATTCGATTATCTTTCCAATCGCCCAGCTCGAGTTCGAGAAAGCCGGCTTGTTGCAACGTGTACATGTTAGGTACAAGTCCACCAAGCATGTGATAATGGCCGCACATGTATACCATGCTCTCCCTGTATCTCCCTATTTGTGTATTTTTTTAATCAATTACTCGTCAATATCAATTATTGTGTAAAAGCGCTCGCAGCAAGGTTCGGGGGGGGGGGGGGGGGTAATAGCAATATTTGGTTAGTAGAAAAGAATTATTTCCTACCCATCAAGCTTCTTACGCCCTCGTCGCACTGTGCAATTATGCAGGACGTCGGATAGTGACCGAACCAAAAAATATAATCGGTCTTTTTGTCACGCGACTCGGCAACGAGACGATGAATTTTTGCAATTTCACTTGCATCAAGAGCACCGACAAAATTGAACGGACGCCTTGGACCGGATTGCAAACACGCGTCTACGGCAATAAAAGTATATTTCTCTTTGCCAACAATTACCTGACGCTTGTACGATCTCGGATAATGTTTTCCTTGTATCGAATAGTTGGAATAAAAATTATCCGTGGAATTTATATTGAGTACATTGAAGTTATCTGAAATATTAAAGTTTTAGGTGAACACATCGTCGCTGTGATTATGAAAAAAATAAATAAAGAGCGCCTCTCACCATGATTTCCTCTTACATCGAGCCATATGGTCTTTTTAGTTACTTTGGTATCGTCGAGTATTTGCTTGTAGTGCTTCCATTCTGACAACATTTGCCTGGATCCCATTCCATCTTTGGTTTTGGCATCGGTCAGATCACCTGTTTTGATTTTGCCACAAATGTGTAAGAGCAATGCGAGCGTGACACAGTGGAAGACATTGAGAAATGGAAAAAGAAACATTTTAAATGATCATGCAGCAGAATAAGTACAAGTTTTGTGACGGAAGCAAAAGCTTAAGTGTTTTTTTTTGTTTAACGAAGTATCAGTGGGAAAAAATTATTCTCTGGTGCAACTTTATTATTTTGTTTTTGACATTTAGTCATTATTTTCATCTTAAATGTTTTTCCATTTGAACAATACCTATGACTGGTCTGGCAGAAAATATTAAATTCATAACGTATATTCTTAAGGACTTGCCGGATGCAACTACGACGGAAGGTGCTAAAGTGCCGACCGTCAAATCGCAAAATTCCTTAAGCTCGGTTATCCTGGAAGGTTCCCTAAATATGCTTATGTGCAAATCCGATATCTGGAAAAATTGAAAAGATAGCACGTTGACTAGGCGACAAATTAGACAACAGCGACGAGAAATGAAAGTTCTACATTTGTCGTAAAATAAATTAGTGAGCAACAAGAAGTGTTGATAAATGGTCATTTTTCTCACTTGAAGAAACCACATGAGATTATTCGTCGAGTCGCCGATATGATATTTCCTTGGTTCTGTCCACTCCGTTGTCGCGTCTTTCGCATAATTGTTCGACGGTTTATCATGCGCGTCGGGTGAATTAACATTTATGAGATTGGCAACGTTGGCCACAAAAACAGAGAGCATCAGTACGAATACCAGGAAGACCAAAGTAGATTTTGCTATTCTCATCTCCAAATAACAGATCTTCCAATCGTAATCACCAGAATTTAACAAATTTCACAACTATTCAGTTTTCCGACACCCGTTATATCGATGGGGGTTTTTTTTTCAAAATTTAATTTTTTTTAAAATACTACTATTATCGTTATATACTTGTGTGCTTCGTTGGAGGTTGCACCTGCTCACATCGGGCGTACGAACGAGTGCACAAACACGACGACAAAACAGAGACGATTGATTGTAATCGCGAGAGAGTTTTGATTGAATCAAGTCCAATTCCAGACGGTCCGATGCGAATATCCTTTATCAGCAGGCATAATAACTGGACGTCTGTTTTGTCCGTTCAATCACGAATATAAACTTACTTTTGACAATAACGAAAAAAATGACATGTATCTCGAGACCCCGGGGCCAGGGTGAAGATTTTCGAGGAATCGAAGTAAGCGCAGATCGTGGAAAAATATAGTTAAGGAAAAAAAACAAAAGTACGATTATAGTTGTGTAGCTTTATCCGCTGTTGGAAGTGAAAGTGCCAAGAGGGTGTTACCATTGGCGAACAATTGACAATCGATAATTGTAGATGGCAGCGCTGACCGGAGACATGGACGCTTGAAAATGACATTTTACACGACAGGGATAAGGAGTAATATTGAAAAATCGATATAAATGAATGTGAATTATATTAAACTATTACATAATGTGGATATAGACATAAACATTATTATACTACAAGAATTTAGTACATAAATATTGAAGAATGATGTACAACTTTCTATTATTTAATCTATGATAGTTTTTAAGCAATTATATACACATGTATACACTTAAGAGGATGCATCAGTCGATCAGTCGCAAGAAAATTTCGACGCGGCCCTCCTCGTCGCGATAGTGCAGAGCTCGTAGTATTTCACTACGAGCCGCTGCTAACTACCGCTAGATGTCACAGCGCGCGTCTTCTATGAAGTTTCGTTGCACCGCGTAACGAAGCATCGAAGCCGAATAGCAGACGGTTGCTGTGATTGCACATACTTATTCTACATATGGGCTGTGTATACACATATGAAGCGAGGGGCTCTCGCCGCTACTCCGGTAGCGCTTGGACACTGGACACACCATAGCGTATGCAGCTCGTATCAGCTGTTCCTACCATCCAGCAGGGTAGTTCATTTCTCGCTGTATGTTAGAGCGGCAAAGTAATTAATAATAATAATAATTTAAACAAATAAGCTATATTATACTACGGATCTCCGTCGCCATGCATCGACGGGTGGTTCGACAAGCGTCAAACTTTCGAGCAATGAAGATTGCTCGTTTCTCGCTCTATATAAGAACGGTCAAAGTAAATAATAATTATTATTATATAAACAAATAAATTATATTATGCTAGGGATCTCCGTCGGCATGCATCGACGGGTGGTTCGGAAAGCGTCAAACTTTCGAGCAATAAAGATTGCTCGTTTCTCGCTCCATATAAGAACGGTCAAAGTAAATGATAATCATTATTATTTAAACAAATAAGTTATATTATGCTAGGGATCTCCGTCGGCATGCATCGACGGGTGGTTCGACAAGCGTCAAACTTTCGAGCAATGAAGATTGCTCGTTTCTCGCTCTATATAAGAACGGTCAAAGTAAATAATAATCATTATTATTTAAACAAGTAAGTTATATTATGCTAGGGATCTCCGTCGGCATGCATCGACGGGTGGTTCGACAAGCGTTAAACTTTCGAGCAATGAAGATTGCTCGTTTCTCGCTCTATATAAGAACGGTCAAAGTAAATAATAATCATTATTATTTAAACAAATAAGTTATATTATGCTAGGGATCTCCGTCGGCATGCATCGACGGGTGGTTCGACAAGCGTTAAACTTTCGAGCAATAAAGATTGCTCGTTTCTCGCTCTATATAAGAACGGTCAAAGTTAATTAAAATCATTATTATTTAAACAAATAAGTTATATTATGCTAGGGATCTCCGTCGGCATGCATCGACGGGTGGTTCGACAAGCGTTAAACTTTCGAGCAATGAAGATTGCTCGTTTCTCGCTCTATATAAGAACGGTCAAAGTAAATAATAATCATTATTATTTAAACAAGTAAGTTATATTATGCTAGGGATCTCCGTCGGCATGCATCGACGGGTGGTTCGGAAAGCGTCAAACTTTCGAGCAATGAAGATTGCTCGTTTCTCGCTCTACGTTAGAACGGTCAAAGTAAAAAATCATAATTAATTAAACAAATAAGTTATATTATGCTACAGATCTCCATCGATATGCATCGACGGGTGGTTCGACAAGCGTCAAACTTTCGAGCCATGAAGATTGCTCGTTTCTCGCTCTACGTTAGAACGGTCAAAGTAAAAAATAATAATTAATTAAACAAATAAGTTATATTATGCTACAGATCTCCGTCGATATGTATCGACGGGTGGTTCGACAAGCGTCAAACTTTCGAACAATCAAGATGGCTCGTTTCTCGCTCTATGTTAGAACGGTCAAAGTAAATGATAATTATTATTATTTAAACAAATACCTTATATTCCGATACGGTTCTCCGTCGATATGCATCGACGGGCGGTTCGAGAAGCGTGAAACTTTCGGGCAATGAAGATTACTTGTTTCTTGCTCTACGTTAGAACGGTTAACTACAAAATTACATTTATCACGCTCATTAACGATTTAAAATGTATTTTTTATTATAACATTGCAATTTTCTCTAGTTGACTACACAAATACAACTATTCTGCACATCGGCACTTTCAAATCCAACCCGGATATTCAATTAAAAAATCAAGTAACGTACTCCTTCCAACAAAACAAAAATCACCAGCTGAAACAGCTACACGTGCCCTATCTGAGTCTTTTCGCTTTCTCTCTCTCTCTCTCGCTCTCTGTCTTGCACTAGTGCTATGACTGCCGGCGTTCACGGCGCAGCGCAAGCTTAAATACGATCACCGACGGGTCTGGCGGAGCGCGGGAGGGACTACGCACGGGGTCCTAGGGACGACGAAAACACGAGGTCGACGAGGCACAGGTTATACATATATATATATATATATATATATATATATATATATATATATATATATATATATATATATATATCGGCTTCATACAAAGGGGCATGCTATGCGGTACGGAAACTTACGTCCCTTACGTTTTCTCTTCGTGCGGTGTTTCGTAGGTTGCCCCTGCGGCGTTGCCGATGGTGCTCGGACATGATCGACGTAGCAGTTTCATATTATATTTGACATTATATTACATTATATTTGATATTATCTACATTTTTACTAAGTTTCGACAATAATAATCTTAAGAAGTTTTCAATAAAATGGTATGAGAAAATGTTGAATTGTTTTAAAAAGGGATTCCCTCTGTTATAAATTTGTATTTGAGGTTTTTGTAAATATATACATATACCATTTTTAGAGGATAAATTTGTTCTTTTATTAAATGTTAATTTTTTTGGAAATTTGAAATTCCTCTCGAAAATTGTGGGTAACTATATTTTTTGCCATGGTTTAGAAGAATTTTAATATTTAAATTAGTATCAACGAATGCTAGTTCGCGCATGTTGGATATAATGAAATTTTAGAGGTTAGGTGTGTTTATCAGCTGAGTCGACAATCAATAGTGTGAAGTGTGTTGACGTTGGCTGGCCACGTGATTAAAGTCATCCTCTCTCATTCGTCCCCTTATATTGTCTTCTTCACTTTTTCGATATTAATGTATCGAAGTTCGATCTTCGAGTGTCGATTTTTTTAAGGTTTGACACATACTCAAACGTTATTAAAACCTTGTTTTTTTTTAAATTAAAACAAATCATTCTTTTCCATAAGGAAGTCAAAGTGTCAACTTTCATAAAATTTTTACAAGCAATTCTATAAGGATTGGTGTGACCTGACGTCGAGCCGAAAAAAATACAAGATGGATGTTAACGACACATCAGAATCGAATTATCAAATTTTGCACAATTATTATCAGTCCATAAAGAAGGTATCGAAGATCGGTGATACGGAGAATGAGAAAGATATTACTGCGGAAGCTAAGAAAGAGACGAACGATCTCATAGATTGTGCAATAAAAAAAATTGATAACACAATGACGAAGCAAAATGATCATAATATTCGACTAATTGCTATGAAGATTACAATGTTTTACGAGCGTTCGAAACTTTTGATAAGCCTCGGGGATGAAAATCTTTCACGCGAGACTCTGTTAACCGCCCTTCAACTAATAAACGACATTGTGTCTGAGGCGGAAGTAATATTTCTCGGATTCAGAATAATCAATCATTACGCTTATTTGCTAACGAAACAAAGTGATTTCGTGACGGCAAGAAAAGTTTTGGAATTTGGCGAAACAATTTACACGAATAAGAAGAAAAAAATGGCGATTATAAAATTCTTCACGAGCGACGATCTCTTCGTTGCCGACGATAATGCCGCACCCGCACCGGAAACTAGCAACAAACTCGAGCGTCTAGTCACCAACAATCTACAGATGTTGAGCTTTGTTTATAACAAGCTTGAGCTTCATGACAAATTTGCCGAATATCATCACGAAGTTTTGCGCCGACAATTGGAAATGAACGACGAGGAAGTGACAATGTGGGCTATCAAAGCAGCGAGGCTAGCTTCGTACTTTCTCAGTAAAAATAGATTCGAGTAATGTGACATTTCATATATTCTTCTATACGTAATAAAATCATTGATTTATTTCACAATAAATCATGGTAAATCGATTAGTGTAAAATAGTTTAACGGATGTATGAACGTGAAATGTATACTGATTAACAGAGAAGCGAGACATCATTTATCAGCTGCTATTCACGTGCTCCACGAATACGAGAGAGATCTCAAAGCGTTGGAAGTCTCCGACAGTACGATCGAAAAGTGAGTGTGTATAAACAAGATTTTTATGATAAAACGTCTTTTTAACAAGTGATAATTCTTTTTCTCCGTAGATTGGAAGATCTCAAACGTAAGTTTGCTGACGTAGCGAAATGTTGGGTGAAGTATGGTCTCTTTTTGTTCAGCGTGTCAAAAACAAACATGGTCGCCCAATTCTGCGGCGATTCTAATCAAGTTTTGGACAGGCTGTGGACAATTCCTTTCAGTAACATGGATAATAAAAATATCACGTCGAACGTCGAGGAAACGACATTGCAAGTTGGTAACAGTGCCAGAAGAAATATGTCTTTCTGCGACGTTCATCGTAACCATGTAAATTTTCGATCATTCGATCAATCGGCGAGATCAGCGACATCTGGTGATTTTTCGGAGACGCTGTCAGAATTAGTAAACGACGAGCAACGGTGCGATTCGATTAATCGATCGAGAGTAAATCCGGAAGAATATCACGGTATAGAAGATATTTGTTGAAAATAGCGAATGAAATAATAGTACAATCAATAGAGAATGTTGTGCCGAAAAAATTACAAGAGTTATTTTTTTTTAAATTAGGTTCAGTATCACGTACTGAATGTAATTGAACAAAATCCTTACAAATTAAGTGACCGCAAGTGACCGCAAGTGCCGCCATTTTGAGGAAAACCGTATCGACCAATATCTCCGTTACCGTGCACTTTAGGCCAAAAATGGTAATAACCTTTCTTGTAGATAATTGAATTTCCCATCTTTTTTTTTCAACAATTTTTCTTGTATCACTTACCGTTTACGACTTATACGACTGTTAAAATGTATTTATTCACTTTTTGACCTGTATCTCTCTTAATAATAGTTTAAACAATAAAATGCTAACAACTTATCTTTTAAATCCACACATTTTCCACAACTTTTATTTGAAACTTTTTTGTCTAAAATTAATACTCTCAAAGTTATAACGCGTTTTTATTAACCTTGCACCCAGTAGCGCAACATTGAACGCGTTATAACTTTGAGAATATTAATTTTAGACAAAAAAGTTTTAAATAAAAGTTGTGGAAAATTTATGGATTTGAAAGATAAGATATTAGCATTTTATTGTTTAAACTATTATTAAGAGAGATACAGGTCAAAAAGTGAATAAATAAATTTCAACAGCCGTATAAGTCGTAAACGGTAAGTGATACAAAAAAAATTATAAAAAAAAAAGATAGGAAATTTAATTATCTAGAAGAAAGGTTATTACCATTTTAGGCCTAAAGTGCACGGTAACGGAGATATTGGTCGATACGGTTTTTCTCAAAATGGCGGCACTTGCGGTCATCTAATTTGTAAGGATTTTGTTTATTTACATTCAGTACGTGATACTGAACCTAATTAAAAAAAAAATAACTTGTAATTTTTTGTGGAATTGACAAGAGTAACGGGTTCCCTATTAATTATACTATAACATCCCCACGAAATTATTACAGATAATGGATGATTACAATTTTTGTTTATCGCAGTGCCGTATCTCGTGTTCGAGTCTCTGACGAATCTTGCCGAGTATGAGAATCAAGTTGGCGCCACTTTTGTGGAAACAACCGCACAAGCAAGGGCACTATTTCTCCACGCTCATGGTTGGCTCAAAAGAGTAAAAACGTTTTATAACCTCAAAGAACATCCGATCGAGTATGTAAACGCGATTCTTGATCTCAGTGAGCTCTATCGATATCTTGCGTTCTACGAGGAAGAAATAGAGAGGTAAAAACAACAAATGAAACAAAAAATGTAAAAAAAATTAATTTAAAGGACAATCAGTAATAAAAAAAGCTTGCTAATCGATTTTGTTCTATAGTCAGTACGCGGTACAAAAGTTAAGAGCTGATGCTCTGGAGACTCTGAGTACGGTTCTCCGAGAGATTCGTCCTCAATGTTACATTGCTGTTTCGATTGAACTATTGCGCGAACTCGCCGAAGTTCAGTTGGAAATGATGGGACTTAATTTGAGAAGAATATACGCGGCGAGGCAAGACGACTCGGCGGGAACGAGGGACGCGACGCTTCACAAGACGGACGCTCTTGCTGATGTTCATTCAAGATTGGAACAATTTCGTGACAATTTTAGTCGCAATATCGACGAAGTCGAGAGGGGATGCATTCCCGAAACCGTGGAATCCGATAACGTCACTCAACTTTTCGTCTAACAAATGTTCGACAATTATCGCAGTTGAAAATCAAATATGCAATTTTTTCAAAAAATATAACGGAGAAACAACGACATGTTTTATTTCAGACGTTAGTTTATGGAATTTCGAGTCGTCGACGAATTGTCGGCTTTTTTTTTTAACGCGTACTCCCATTAGGTTTAATCCACTGTTTAAATTAACATTAAAATTAATAATTCGGTTTTTAAAATGGGGCAATGAGGGTCACTCGTTTTGATACAGAGTAAAATATTTTTATAAAAATGTAAATTCATCTGAATTATCTAATGGTTGTTATGTAACAGTCATAACAAAGATGTAAGTAAATGTAAAATATTAAAAACGAATGAATAATTTTAGGGGTGAAAATGAAACATGTAAAGATCGAAAAATCGGCATGCGAGGACTGACGCCATAATGTCAAGATTCTGATCTTCGTTACCCCACCGAATCCTCTGCTTGGCAAAAAAATATTTTCAGCTGGTATAGAAAATTGTTACCGTCCTGCCAGGAATATATATTAATATTTTTCTATCATTTTAGGACAGGGGAGAAAAGCCTTTACAACTAAGTATGTGTATTTATCCAAGGGTGAACTTGAATTCTCCGAACCTGTTCAGGAGGATTCATCGACGAAACCTATGCTGAGTCTTTAATTGTCACAGCAGGTACTTGGTGGCGGTAACGGCCTTTTAATGTGGTCAGAATGAAATGTACGATTTTATAACTTCATTGATTCATTCACGGAATTGTATTCCTTATATTTCAATTTGACCACTCATCAGTCTCTTCATTGTGTATGACGCACGGGTCGAGCCAACGTAGCAGGTACCTGCCTTCAATGCAAAGGGTTGTATTTCGGATATTACAATCTTTAGGATTCTCTACGTTGGGGTATTCTGGCAAATAACGGACGAATTTGTATTGTAGTTTTATGGTATTATTGGGGTTATCATTGGACATTATTGGGACTTACTATGGAATGCATTTCTTAACTTTCACTCTCTTCATTGTGTATGACGCACGGGTCAAGACAACGTAGCAGGTACCTGTCGTCATTTCAAAGATTTGTATTTAGGATATTACAATCATTATGATTCTCTACATTGGGGTATTCTGACCAACGAATTTGTATTGTATTTTTTATGGGATTACTTTACTATGGATAATAAATACCGGTAAATGTAATGAACCGTAACGAGGCGAATTTTGTTTTAAAGAATCAAATGAAAACGTAACGCTTGAAATTGCTGTACCATGATCAAGCATAACAAACTATCCTCAGGAGACCCATTTGCAATTAACTTGCTGTTACGGGAACATTCCAGCCTTAAGGGGGGAAATAGGGTTAGGACAGCATTCTCAATGATTTTCATGAATTTTTTTATAGTATAAAAAAATGAATATAATTTATTGAAACTTTGAGAACATTTCATACATATATTTAAGTATATACTATAAAATTTGTATACATATATTTAAGGGAGGGGTAAGGGTTTCAGCGTAAAAAAAAAACACTTTTTTTGCGATTTTTTTTCTCAAATATGGATTGACCAATTTTATTCGAACCTTTTGTACATTATTGAGCATACTTTTGACAATGTTGTGTAATTTTTTCATGCAGAAATATTGAAGCATAAGCCCGTAACAGAGCTTCCCCCAGAACGTCTTGGAAAAAAAACAATTTGCGGTGTTCACTATAACTCGGCCGGAAATTGTCTGAAAATGAAAAACCATGAAAATTTAGTCAAATTATAATCAAATCTTCCCCCCAACGTTCTCTGATGATTTTTTTTTTCATCTAAAAATTTTTGGCGGCCATCTAAAGTGTGAACTGTTATTTTCCACGAAAAATTCCGCCATTTTGTGGGTGGAAAACACCCTTAATGTAAAAAAAAGAAAAATTTAACTAAACGTTGGGGGGAGGTATTTTATATGCAGAAAATGTGTACAAAGTTTGAAATGAATCGGTCAAGTAGTTTTTAAATTGCAGTGAACACGGACTTTGAAAAAGTAGTTTTGAGAAAAACGCGTCTAAAGTTTATGAAGTAAAAAAGTGAAGAAAATTTATTTTTTTTCCAACTTACACAGAATCATCGATTCCAGCTCCATACAGCAGTTTCTTCTTTTAAAATATTGTAGTGTATAGTATACACTATATACTATATACACAATAGCAATGAATAAACTGTATACCTGTTCGACAGCTGCACTGCTAGCCCGACCGCCCGGCAGCTGTTAGAGGTATAGCGTTAAAGGCCAGGAGATTAATAAGACAATAACTTCAAGAATATTGCTTAGATCAGTTTAAAATGTTAAGGACATATTCTTGAAATGTCAAACAATAAGATAAGACAAAAAAAAAATTCGATTTTTCGAAAGTGAAAACCCTTACCCCGCCCTTAAGTATATACTATAAAATATTAGCGACCCCATATTGCAGGTCACAATCAGACTCAGCATTTTGCGTACATTCTGGAAGCCGCAATTTTCATCTGAAATCAAACGAGGTTGGAATTTACTTTTATTATATGTCTCTCTTCTATATGAACCTAAATGCTATAAAAAAAATAGAAAATTGAATTTTTTACAGGGGTTAAAACAAAAAAGCATGATTTTTTGCCATTTTTTACAACTTTATTTGCAAAAAAAAAATTATTTTAAATAATGATAATATTCCGATTTTAGGTTCATATAGAGCGCAATACTATGAAGAAAGTAACTGCCAATTTTCAAAACGATTGGTTGAAAACTATTCAAACTAGCGTGTACGCAAGTTAAAAAAAAAGTCGTTTTCAGAAAAACGCGTTTGAAAAAATAGTACCAAGAAAAACAAGCAATATGGGGTCGCTAATATTTTATAGTATATACTTAAATATATGAATAAAATATTCTCAAAGTTTCAATAAATTATATTCATTTTTTATACTATAAAAAAATTCATGAAAATCATTAAGAAAACGCTGTCCTAACCCTATTTCCCCTCTTAATGGTTTATAACAATAGAACGAGTCGGAATTTTCATTTTTAATTTTGGGAACATATTTTTCAATTGTTTTACTAACAATTTATGAAATTAAAAAAAAATCGATTTTTTGACCGTATAATCCTATTTCCCCCCTCAATGAGCCGTGTTATCTCTATCCCGTAATTTTCTTCTTTACCGACTGCTGGTCTTTGGCAAAACCTTCGAACAGTGCAATATCTTGGCACGTGGTGCGCTTCAGCGCTTCGCACATTATCGGCATTTCACATATGACATATTTCACAATGTAAACAAAAGTTCTGACATAATCGAGAAAAAAAACAATAATTTACAATGGAGGATAAGAACTATTTTGGCAAATATACACTTGCTCGAACGACATTGGACAATTTGAAAGAAATCGAAGTTCTTTTGCAAAGCAACGATCGTCCGGCGGATTACGACGAGTGGAATATTATAAAACCAAACGTACGTATGTCGTGAATCTCGAATATTTTGTTAATATATGTTCGAAAATCTCGTATGTTTGTCGATCGTAGAAAAAGGATCGTCAAGCAATAAACTTGAGTATTGTCAAGCACGAAGTGCAAGATGATAATGTCGAGGAAAATAACGTGGCGCGATCGATCGCCCAATCGTCGACGCAATGTTTCTTCAGTCAAAGAGATCAAAGAATGACACCACCGTCCGACGATACCGAATTAATTATACTAACCAAATGGTTGGACGTCGCCGAATCGTTGCGCGAATCTTTGGAAAGTACAAATGACAAATTGCATCAGCTCGAAAATCTAAAAAATTTGTCCGACGACGAAGCCAAAAGCGTAATAGAATTTTTGAGCAGAAAATTGACCCTCAAGGGTACTTACAATCTTTGCCATTCCATATGCGCTATGAACGTTGAACAAAGTATGGTATACATAAGAATGACGTGCAGCAACTTGTTGCTGAAAAAGGTACGTGCGCCAGAGAAATTTTTGCGAAAAATTTCCAATAGATGTGCGAACATGGTGGTAGAAAAGTTCGAGCGTAGATGGCAGCACTATTTATTTAAATTGGCGGCTTATAATTAATCATCGCTTTTTGCCATTATGAAAGATTTGAGTCATATATTTTTTTTTCTTAGTTTTAGTGCCTTCAGGAATAAACACAGAACAGAAAGTTATGTACTTTACTCTACTTGACTGGCTAGTATTTCTTCTTTTTAGATAATCGATCTGAACGCGCCATCACGACTAATGACTACCGTGATACACGAGTTGGTCGAAAAATTTCCCGAGGATGTACAAGAGTTCATATACACTCCTATGTTAAATGAAGAAATTCAAGATACCACAGTATTCTCAGCGATAATCAACGGTTATCCTTCTCAACGAAAAAACGATTTGATCCTGTAATTATCATTATTATAATACCGATCCGATAGGCTGTGTGTTTAGAAGTACAACGGATTATAAGTTTCCAAATTTGTTGCAGAAATTTTCTTACTGTAGTCGCAGAGCTCAAGGAATGGCACATTGGCGTCTTGTCACAATTGATAAATTCAAAAATAACGGACAACGTCGCGAGGGACAAACTGCTCGATCTGTTGTTGAACAAAGCATCCGTATATTCGCGCGATAAGAATTATGGAAAATTTATTCTCTCCTTTATCAAGTTTAATGCTCCGTTTAACGAGACGGGAAAGAGAAAATTGGGCGAAATAGTGGCGACGAATGAAACCATATTCAAGAGGGTAATGGAAAATTTGTTGACAAATATGTACCTCTACGATGATTTGTGGCACATTGCGTAGGATTATGACTTATACATACAAGTTGTACAAAATATATTTTGTTAAATTGATGATTATTCTTTTGTATCTGTAATTTTTATAATAAATTATTATTTTATAATAATGAACAATTTTCGAACATAATTTAAAAAAATACAAATCCTCAAATGTTTGCACTGGCAGAATAAGCAAGTTAAGGGGGCGTAAGGTTAATTCGTACAAAAAAAGGCATGTTTTTGTGATTTTTTTGTGACGACGCAGTTAAAATCTCTTTATAAAAACTAATGGTACAGTAAAATATGACATTCGAAGAATATTATATAAAATGTTCACGAAGAAATATTAAAAAATACGGCAATGGCAGCAATTATTCGGACGTGTCTCGGAAAAAAGTAGAATTGCGGTGTCCCTCATAACTTGGTGCTGGATCATCTGAAATGAAAAAATGAAAGTTCATTTGTTAGATAATAGTTTTCCCCAGGTAACGCTCGGAGGGTTTTTCGAAATTTCAATTTTTCAATTTTTTGGAACATTTTGAAGGGAAAAACGGGATTTTTACGAAAAAAATCGGTTAATTTGTTATTGTCAAATAAAAAATTATTAACAAATTTGAAAAAAAACTCTCCAGCGTTACCTCGTAAATTATGTACAGAATTAGTGTTCAAAATTTCAAAGGGATCGGTGTTGTAGTTTTCAAGTTATGAGGGACACCGACTTTGAAAACGTGAGCTGTGAGTAAAACGCTTTAAAGTTTTTAACACTAAAAAATCTGGTATAAAACGTTCATAAGCGAATTTTATCGGCTTACCTCGCACTGAATCGTCAATGCCAGGTCCATAAAGGATTTTGCTATCATCAAAGATGTCTAAAGCACCTTTTTGCTTATATGTAGTGTATAGTATACACTATATACTATATACACAATAGCAATAAATAAACTGTATACCTGTTCGACAACTGCACTGCTAGCCCGACCGCCCGCAGCTGTTAGAGGTATAGCGTTAAAGGCCAGCAGATTAATAAGACAATAACTTCAAGAATATTGCTTAGATCGGTTTAAAATTTTAAGGACATATTCTTGAAATGTTAAACAATAAGATAAGACAAAAAAAAATCGATTTTTCGGAAGTGAACAACCTTACCCCCCCCGTTAAGTGGGTTTTTATTTATAATGCAAGTGTTTGATAGGATCCCAGAATGCATCGTGCTGGGTTCACAAAGTACGAATAACAGTCTGTCATCGTTTTCTGTGTTCCGTGGCCACTTGTATACACATTCCTACATATAACCTTAATTAACCTATAACTTTAATACATGCTTAATTATTGGAATTGCTCGAGAGTCCAGAATGCCTGTAAAACTTTATATTACGTTTTTCTAGCAGTCTCTCTTTCAGTGCTCTCCATCTTCGCATGCAAGTTCGTACGAAATATACCATTATACCTGACCATATATTTAGTGCAAACGTAATTGAATGAACTGATATTTTTCACAATAATGTTTCTACTTAATGTCATTCGACTCGTCAGAACATCAGGAATATTACAAAGAATTTTGACACATCGATTACTCGTTGTGGTATGCACACTGACAATCTAAAAAAAAAAATTTAACATTTCCCACAATATCGCTACATTGCTTTTCGATGGTACATCACAATGGAATTTATTCAGGTTCGCAGTGTGAATATTTTGCCAAAAAAAATCATCCTTGGCGCACCGTTAGTAGCCCACCTTGCCAATTTAGATCCGACGTTGGATGCCGGTGTGAAGGAAGAAATACTTTTTGAAGTTGATGCTCTTTTTGAACAAGGACATTATCTAAAGCTCTATGAAAAATTCAAGGATTATAAAGTAATTACTCTGAAATCTATGTCGGCAAACATTGATTCTAAATTTCTCGATTTTATAAAAATCCTTTCGAGATGCCTCTATGATGTACGAAGGTATTGAAAATTGCTTCAATTATAAAATTCAAGGACGGCCGAAGCGCAGAAATGTTGTGGCGTCTTTCGCGAGCACTCTACCACATGTCGAAGAGTGCCAGCGACAAGGAAGCTAAAACAATGATTTACGAAGCTTACGATCTTGTAGCCAAAGCGTTGTCTCTCAGAGATGATAATTATGCGGTTCACAAATGGTACGCAATTCTCTTGGACGGTAAATCCAAATACGAGGGTAAAAAATCACAAATTCGACAGCTACAAACTGTGAAGGATCATATGCTGGTAAATTGACAAAATAGTCGCGCCATTTTGAAGAAAATATTTCTTCGCCATGTTCGTAATTGTTTTTTTGCAATGAAAAAAAAAAAACTTTGTTACAGAGATCGCTCGAATTGAATCCGAAAGACCCAACAATTCTGTACATGCTTGGCAATTGGTGCTATCACATATCCGATCTTGCGTGGTATCAGAGAAAAATTGCCGCGACAATTTTCGCCGAACCGCCGAACTCGTCGTTCGAGGAGGCTTTGCAATATTTGCTCAGAGCCGAGGAGATTGATCCAAATTTTTACAGTCACAATTTGCTGTTGATCGGCAAGACTTGCTTGAAATTGAAGAGAAAAGAGGACGCACGGAAATACTTGAAAATGGCATCGGAATACCCGGCAAAGAATAACGACGATCACGAAGCGAAGCAAGAGGCGACGAAACTACTGAGTAGTATGTAAATAATTGAATATACATCGGAAGTTTCATTCTAAACCATTAACCTTTAATCGTTTGAGATATAACTGAGATATGAGTACAACAATTTTTTTTTTTTGCGACAATAACAGATTTATTTTTGTACATTTCCACACAGCATATTATATACCTATATATACATATTATTCTACACTTTTTCACAATCTTTATGGAAAATAAAATTTATTCAATATTCTCGAAATGTACGCTGCAATACGAGAGAACACGAATCGCTTCACAAACGTCTAGCCACAATATTTTGTTGATTCATCGATGATCGCTCGTTTCACTCATTTAGCGTTCGGCCTCGTCGTCAGAGTCATAGAAAATACCCTTAAAGTGATCTCTCTCGGACGCTAAGGTGCTTAGCAATTGCAAATTTGCGAGAAGCGCGTTTTCGGGATTCGGTCCATTGAGCCAATCACCATCAGGCTCGACCAATTGATGTGGCTCATTTTCCGGATCTTCGTCATTTTCTGGATTCTCGAAACTCTCCTCGTCCTCGTTATTCTCATCGTTCATTGCATAATCATTATTATTGTAGTCGTAAAATGGTAGACGATTCACTTCGTGCTCTTGGACGCCTTGTCGGGCAATGTATCGCTGATAATCACGCAGAGTCACCGCCTCTACGTGTACCTGTCTGCCGCAAGGACAGGGATGATATACCATGAAAAATGGTTCCGTCGGTAGACGCTCCGGATAATTATAAGACACGACGGGCCGTTCCCCATCTCTGACTCTCACACAAACGTGATTATCCATATTGTCGGAATGTCACAATTTCGTTTCTTCAGCTGCAATAAAAAAGAACGTCGTGGATTAGTTTTTTTTTTTTTTTTCAAAAGTTGCAATGAAAATTGAGACGAAAAGTTTGGATCTTTTAGTTAAAAGATGTAAACTGTATTGTTTATTCGTTATAAATAATAAAAAATCAAGGCGTTTCGTTTAAATTAGAAAATTAATTAATTCGAAAGAAAGCAAGCGTAGTAAAGAAAATTGAAGATAAATGAATTTCAATTGTGTAAGTAATGAACAAAATTGAAGTATTAACAAATAATAAGAACACATTTTTATGAATCTTCGGTACTTACATAAACAAAAATTGTAGTTTTCTCGATTCTTCCTTGTTTCCACTCGATTATGAGTTGCAGAGTCAAGTTACCAAAATAGTCGTTTCAGATGCGAAATCAATTACTAGAGTAGGTATTTCAGACTGTGTTGCGATTATCGTGTATGTACTCGATTTACTTCCTCGCTTCGCAATGCGTCTCGAAAGATTGACAATTTTGTGGTGGACGATGTCATCTTTTATAGCAAATGACAAACAACCCCGTCCGATGAAAAATCGGTGGAGGGATTGCCGCCCCTCGCTTGACCAATGATGGCCAGGTATCCGATACTCCGATTTCTTCGTCGCTCCGATTGGCCCTTCAGCGCCGAGTAACTTCTTCGCGAATCCCTGTTTACGGCATCGATGACGCGATTACTCCTGGAAAGGGAAGGTCAAAGGGATAAGAAGAGGAAGAATACCGTTAAGGACTGTTTCAAGAAGAACAGTCATTTTCTATGTCAAAATATCACGTACAAATTTTATTTATTACTAGCTGACCCGACAGACGTTGTCCTGTCTGAGCTATGAATATTCAATTCGAACGGGAATAAATAATTTAAAACAAAATTATTTCAAAAACATCGTGTTTATTGTAACTGACAATAAAAAATTGACTCCCTTAGTGTTTTTGTATAAGCATGTATACCACGTGTTAGTCTATAAAAACTTACCAAAAATCGATATTAAATTAAACTTTTAATGTAAGCCGTGATTGCGGTGAACTAATTGCGATGAACAAACACTTCTCAAAAAACTCACTCAACAAACTCAAAACTGGATAAACGTTCAGATCGAATGGACTGTGCACTAAGAAATGAATAAATGAATTTTTTGATCGATAGATGCCGACCGATGCATCTATTAAATCACATTTGCTTTGCGGGAACTGTCAAACGCGCGAACATTAAATAGTCGTTAAGTTTTCTGAAATTTTACAATTTTCTGCGCAATTTTCTTAATTTTTCTTCCCGTAAGAACCTTCTACACGGTATTAGAAAACTTGAAAAAAAAAGATGAATGAAATCGGTAATGTCGTTCTCAAGTTATGGCTTGACCAAGGGAAATAGGGATTCATTTTTATATATATAGACTAGCCGACCCGACAGACGTTGTCCTGTCTGAGCTTAAATATTCAATTCGAACTGGAATAAATAATTTAAAACAAAATTATTTCAAAAACATCGTGTTTATTGTAACTGAAAATAAAAAATTGACTCCATTAGTGTTTCTGTATAAGCATGTATACCACGTGTTAGTCTATCAAAACTTACCAAAAATCGATATTAAATTAAACTTTTAATGTAAGCCGTGATTGCGGTGAACTAATTGCGATGAACAAACACTTCTCAAAAAACTCACTCAACAAACTCAAGATTTGATAAACGTTCAGATCGAATGGACTGTGCAATAAGAAATTAATAAATGAATTTTTTGATCGATAGATGCCGACCGATGCATCTATTAAATCACATTTGCTTCTGCGCATTTTTCTTAATTTTTCTTCCCGTAAGAACCTTCTACACAGTATTGGAAAACTTGAAAAGAAAAGATGAATGAAATCGGTAAAGTCGTTCTCAAGTTATGGCTTGACCAAGGGAAATAGGGATTCATTATTATATATATAGATTAGGGCGATTTTTTTTTTTCGACTTTTTTTTTTTTTTCAGTCCTCACCCGAAATTTTGTTGGATATGTCGAAAAAGAAATTCCCTGAAGGTTACAGCCCTTAATATTAATTCTAAGTACTTTCCCAAAGCGTGAGAAGATTTTCCATCTAAAATACACGTATTCGATTTTTTTTTTAATTTCTATAACCCAGCCGCATTTTATGCTATCATATTGTTCTTGGTTTCGATTTACTCAGAATAAAACAATCTAAAAAAGTGCCTTTTGCAGCGAAAGTGTAAACTGTACTGATGAGTTGGTACGGGTCACTGAAGTTGATTTTTACCCAAAATCCTCGTTTTTTTGCTGTTATCCCCGAAACAATTAACTTTACGAAAAAATTGTAAACGGAAAATTTGTTGGAAATTTAATTTCCTATAAAAAAGGTCCTATCGACCCAATTGCTTAGATTAATATTTCTCGAGATATTGCACTTTTTTTATTTATTATTTTTTTTATTATTCAATATTTTATCTATATAAATAAAGATCAATTGCCGCATGCATGACGGATCATCGCTTCCGCATTGGACATCCGAGTGGTGGCAATTTTTTTCAAAGAAACAAACCACGAAATGACATCGCTTTCAATTAAATTCTTTTTCGCAAAATATCAACATTCAATGCGGAATTTGTTGTTGTTATGAAAACAGAACTTTCAAACTGAACGTCACATTTTTTTTTCGTTATGAAACATGTGACAGCAGAACTTTCAAACTCAACGTCACATTTTTTTTATTGAGATTTTCATATATTATATCCATATTTTTCATATTTTCATATTTTTCAAATTTCCGACTTTTCAGGTGGATTTTCCAAAAAAATTCCTTCATACAAACCTTGTTCTGAATATTACAAACACAACAAAAAAAAAATCAGTCAAATCGGTCGAGCCGTTCTCAAGTGATGATCCGTCATACATGCGGCAATTGATTTTTATTAATATAGATACTAGAAAGATTTACTAGAAAGAAAACACGTCTGAAGCGTCGTTTTTCATACACTTTAAGGTAGTAGTCTGGTAACTTAAGCCGATTTTCATGTTTTTTTTGGAGGGCGTTTTTTTGTAGGAAAATAAAAATGAATCGTTTTGGATATTTAGGATGTTTTTTATTTACATATTAAAGATACAAAAAAAAAATTTTTTGACAAAATTTAATAGTTTATTATTATTATTATTATTGATCGAAGTTGGCACCTCGAAAAAAAAGCGCGTGGGTGGCCCCGGTGATTTTGGCTTTTGATGTTATCTGAAATAAAAAATTCTTGATAATTCTTAGTCTATAGACATGTCATTCTGGTCGGAATTACTGAAGTTAAATTTCATGGATAAATAACAAAATGGAAAAGGACGTTTTTTTTCCAAAGTCCGCCATTTTGTTATTTATCCATGAAATTTAACTTCAGTAGTTCCGACCAGAATGACATGTCTATAGATTAAGAATTATCAAGAATTTTTGATTTCAGATAACATCAAGAGCCAAAATCACCGGGGCCACCCACGCGCTTTTTTTTCGAGGTGCCAACTTCGATCAATAATAATAATAATAATAAACTATTAAATTTGTTCAAAAAATTTTTTTTTTGTATCTTTAATATGTAAATAAAAACATCCTAAATATCCAAAACGATTCATTTTTATTTTCCTACAAAAAAACGCCCTCCAAAAAAGACATGAAAATCGGCTTAAGTTACCAGACTACTACCTCAAAGACACCCTGTTATTTGAATGTTTCGAGAGAGAAAAAAACGACGAATCCGACACTTTGTCTAATTTCTTTGAACATCATTCGGAATGGCGTAAAAAAAATTGACCATTACCGAGAATATCGTACATTGCTTTTGCGGTGGTATATCACAATGGAATTTACTCAGGTCTGCAATTTCAATATTTTGCCAAAAAATGAATCCTTGGTGCACCGTTACTAGGCCACCTTGCCAATTTGGATCCAACGTTAGATGCCAGCCTGACGGAAGAAATACATTTTTTAGTTGATGCTCTTTTTGACCAAGGACGTTATCTAAAGTTCTATGAAAAGTTCAAGGATTATAAAGTAGTTACTCCGAAATCTATGTTGGCAAGCATCGAATCGAAACTTTTTGATTTTATAAAAATCCTCTGAAGATGCTTCTATGGTGTTGAACGAAGATATTGAAAATATCTTCAATTATAAAATTTAAGCACGGTACAAGCGCGGAAATGTCGTAGCGTTTTTCGCGAGCTCTCTGCAACATGTCGAAGGGTGCCAGCGACGAAAAAGCCAAAAGAATGATTTACGAAGCTTACGATCTCGTAGCCAAGGCGTTGTCTCGTAGAGATAATAATTGTGCGTTTCACAGACGCATAATTATTGCTACGCAATTCTCATGGACGGTAAATCCCAGATACGAGGATAAAAAATCATAAATTCGACAGCTATAAACTGTGAAGGATCATATGCTAGTAAACTCACAAAAGTTACTAAATAGTCGAACCATTTTGAAGAAAATATTCCTTCGTTATGTTTCTAATTGTTTTTTAAAATGAAAAAAAAAATTAAAAATCTTTACAGAGATCGCTTCAATTGAATTCGTAAGTCCCAACAATTCTATACATGCTTGGCAATTGGTACTATCGCATATCCGATCTTGTATGGTTTCAGAGAAAAATTTCCGCCAGAACTTTCGCCCAACCGAAAAAATTCGTCGTTCGAGGAGGCTTTGCAGTATTTGCTCAAAGCCGAGGAAATTGATCCAAATTTTTACAGTCATTATTTTCGTTTGATCGGCAAAACGCTTGAAATTGAAGAGAAAATAAGACGCACGGAAATATTTGAAAATGGCATCGGAATATCCGGCAAAAAAAACAATGACGATTATGAAGCGAAACAAGAGCCGACAAAACTACTGAGTAGCATGTAAATAATTGAATATCCATTGAAAGTTGCATTCTAAACGGGTAATCGTTATGGAAAAACCCCGGTGGTGGTCGAACAGTGATGACTATTGAGAAATCCCTTCGCCAATAGAGTGTTCTGCCGTTAGGATAGATTATTACTACGCTGCGATGGGATGCAAGTACAACGATTTTTTTTTTTTTTTTCAACATAATATCGTAGATTTATTTTTGTACATTTCCACACACCGTATTATATACCTATATATACATATTATTCGATACTTTATACAATCTTTATGGAAAACAAGCACTATCCAATATTTTCAAAATGTACGTCAGCGATACGAGAAAACACGGATCGCTTCACAAAAGTCTATCCACAATATTTTGTTGATTCATCGATAATCGCTTGTTCGATTCATTTAGCGTTCGGCCTCCTCGTCAGAATCAGAGAAAAGACCCTTAAAGTGATCTCTCTCGGACGCTAAGGTTCTTAGCAATTGCAAATCTGCGAGAAGCGCATTTTCGGGATTCGGAGCATTGAGCCAATCACCGTCAGGCTCGACCAATTCATGTGGCTCATCTTCTGGATCTTCGGGATTTTCTGGATTCTCGAAAATCTCCTCGTTCGCGTTATTCTGATCATTCATTGCATAATCATTATTATTGTAGTCGTAGAATGGGAGACGATTCAGTTCGTACGGTTGGACTCCTTGTCGGGCAATGTATTCCTGATAATCACGCAGAGTCACCACCTCGACGTGCACCTCGCTGCCGCACGGACAGGGATGATATACCATGAAAAATGGTTCCTCCGGTAGACGCTCCGGATAATTATAAGACACCTCGCGCTGTTCACCATCATTGACTCTCCCACAAACGTGATTATTCATATTGTCGAGATGTCACAATTTTGTTTCTTCAGCTGCAATAAAAAAAGAACGTCGTGAATTAGTTTTCTTCAAAAGTTTCAATGAATATTGAGACGAAAAGTTTGGATCTTTTAGTTAAACAATGTAAACTGTGTTGTTTATTTGTTTTAAAAAACATTAAGAAATCAAGATGTTTCTTTTAAACTAGAAAAATAATGAATTTGGACGAAAGCGAACATGGAAAAAAAAAATTGAAGATAAATGAATTTTAATTGTGTGAATAATGAACAAAATTTCGGTACTAACGAATAAAATGTACAAATTTTTTAAATCTTCGGTACTTACATAAACGAAAATTGTAGTTTTCTCGATTCTTCCGTTTTTCCGCTCCGTTATGAGCCGCGACGTCAAGTTACCAAAGTAGTCGTTTCAGATACGAAATCAATTACTGGAGTAGGTATTTCAGACTGTGTTGGGATTATCGTCTATGCGCTCGATTTACTTCCTCGCTTCGCAATGTGTCTCGAAAGATTGATAATTTTGTCGTGGACGATGTCATGTTTTATAGCAAATGACAAACAACCCCTCCCGACGAAAATTCAGCGAAGGGATCGCAACCCCGTCGCTTGACCAATGACGACCAGGTATCCGATCGTCCGATTTCTTCGTCGCTCCGATTGACCCTTCAGCGCCGAGTAACTTCTTTGCGAATCGCTGTTCGCGGCATTGAGGACGCGATGACTCCTGGAGAGGGAAGGTCACAGGTATAAAAAGAGGAAGAAGGCCTTTAAGGGATGCGTTAAGAAAAACATTAATTTTCTATGACAAAGTATCTCGTACAAATTTTATTTATTATACTAGAAAGATTTTGAAAACACGTGCGAACCGTCGTTTTTCAAAAACTCTAAAGACACGCTGCAATTTGAATGTTTCTAGACGGAAAAAAAAAAAAAAAAACGACGAATCCGACACTTTGTCTAATTTCTTTGAACCTCATTCGAAATTGCGAAAATTTTCTTTTGCTGTGTGGGACGGCAAATATATCGAATAACGTACGTTACTTTCTTCGTCAAATTTTAGCAAATATTTTTCTAATTTTATCGAAAGGAACGTTTTCACAAAACGCTGTACAAAACGAACTCGGACGTTTCTTGATGTTCGTACGCATTTATAAAATTTCATGCCATAACGTCACGACATATTATATGAATATATTCGTACTTTTGATAATGTTTATTAATCGTGCGAACAAAGGAAAAGAGAACAAGAATACATATTCTTGTTATAAGCTTATAACGTAAAAATACGAGTGTATAATTTATCCGCGCGTTGTTTGCTCGTTTTAAATAAATAATAATTTACGTGGTAAGCCTAGAGAGAACGAAGGAAAAAAAAATGTAGGAGGGAAAATTCATTAGAAAATATGCGCACTCGTTCTCGTTATTATTAATACATCTTAGTACGTACGGTAAAACTATCGAGTGTTATGTATAATTTAAAAATTGTTCATCGAAACTCGTTATATCTATTATTTTACACTCTAGTGTCATGTTTAAACGAAAAAAAAAAAAAAAAAATCATACGTTCACGTTTCAAGTGAGTCGTGTTCATTTTTCTTCATTATTTTTCGCTTTCATTCCATTAAATACATAGCCGTAATAACATCGTAACGTCGTGAAAACATAAAAATTGCCAATATTCGATTCGAGCGATGTTTACCGTGCGCATCCCCTAACGTCTACGATACTTCAGCTTTTTTTTCACTTCCATATGATTACGTTTTTTTTTTCACACAGAAAAAACAACGAAATTTTTGGAGTAAACGTAATGTACATTTAGAATTCCCCAGGCTCAGAGGATCCAGTCTGTCGAGAATTTATCTTCGAAGAAAGAAAAATTAATTTCCAGAGTTTTTCAAAGATTAACGATAATTCGTGTAAATGTATTGTCATTGAATAACGAATGAATTCTCTTTCGAAGAACAAACGTAGACTACGTTTCTTTGCCAGAAAAAGAAACAGCAAACTTTAATCTGCATTAAAAAAAAAAAACATCTGTCTATTCTTTCAAGTAGGAATTTCGTTGTTAATTCTCTTTGTCATTGAGATGGATTCCCATCTTCTTTTTTTTTTTTTTTTTTTACAAATTCATCACATTCTTTCATGTCTCGAGAACCGCTGCAACATTGCAGGCTCGAATCAACGATATTCGAAATTTTTCATTCGTAAATTTGGACGCGACGAATGCGCTTTATTCGTGGTAGAGGGTGAAAAAAAAATGTATGTCCATTTGAAGTTTATTTGCACGTGTATTCCTCGGTGCGTTCGTTGCAAGTGTCGCAGTGTACGCGACAGCACCAATGAAACTTGCATCTGCACTGCCACGTTCTCGTGAATTGATGAGTGTTGTAACCACGTCCACAGCACATTAGATCACAACCATCCGTACCTGGAATTTATTGTAAAAACGTTACTTTTTCTGTTTTCAACGTTCCATTCTTTTTTTTTTTTCACGTAAAAGTGATAAAATTACAATTTTTTTACACTAAACGTACCGGCACTTTATATATACGTATTCTTACCATAAGGGATCATCCAACCCCTTATGAAATGAACGTTGATTTTTTAGAAAAAAATTCTTATTTTATTAAGGGTGGAAATAGGGTTAGACGGTTCAAAAAATCGATTTTTTGTTTATTTCATAAATTGTTAGTAAAACTATTGAAAAATATGTTTTCAAAATTTTAAATGAAAATTTCGGCTCGTTCAATTGTTATAAGCCATTAAGGGGGGAAATAGGGTTAGGGCAGCGTTTTCTCAATGATTTTCATGAATTTTTTTATAGTATAAAAAATGAATATAATTTATTGAAACTTTGAGAATATTTTATACATATATTTAAGTATAAACTATAAAATTTTTGAATAAAGAAAATTTTGAAGAAAATTTTGAATTTCCTTGAAAAACACCGAAGAAAACTTATGACTGCCTTGACTTTGTTTTTCTTGGTACTATTTTTTCAAACGCGTTTTTCTGAAAACGACTTTTTTTTAACTGGCGTACACGCTAGTTTGAAAAGTTTTCAACCAATCGTTTTGAAAATTGGCAGTTACTTTCTTCATAGTATCGCGCTCTATATGAACCTAAAATCGGAATATTATCATTATTTAAAATAATTTTTTTTTGCAAATAAAGTTGTAAAAAATGGTAAAAAATCATGCTTTTTTGTTTTGACCCCTGTAAAAAATTCAATTTTCTATTTTTTCGTTAGCATTTAGGTTCATATAGAAGAGAGACATATAATAAAAGTAAATTCCAACCTCGTTTGATTTCGGATGAAAATTGCGGCTTCCAGAATGTACACAAAATGCTGAGTCTGATTGTGACCTGCAATATGGGCTCGCTAATATCTTCGGTGTTTTTCAAGGAAATTCTTCAAAAATTTTATAGTATATACTTAAATATATGTATAAAATATTCTCAAAGTTTCAATAAATTATATTCATTTTTTATACTATCAAAAAATTCATGAAAATCATTGAGAAAACGCTGTTCTAACCCTATTTCCTCCCTTAAAGGAAATAATTCGCAACATAAATTCTGATTTCCAATAAAAGAATCAAACAAAATTTACAGAAAGTCAGATCAGCGAAAGAAATAACTTCCGATTTCCAATAAAATAATCAAAGAAAATTTACGGAAAGTCGGATGAGCGAGAGAAGTAACGATCGACGTACGATTTTAAAGGAAAATTGTGAAAGGGGTCATTTGATCCAGCTCGGTACGTTTAGCGTTAAAATATAGATTGAAACGATTTCTCTTTCCACCAACCTTTGCTCGTACGATTGCAGGAACGACCCTGCGTGCCTAGGCTACCCTGAATAAGATCGGGCTCGCAATAATTTGGCGACGCTTCGAGAAAAACTAGCTCGCTCCTCTTCGGTATTCTCTTCTGGCTCATTCCCGGTCCGCCGCTGACTTTTGTCCTCTTCAGCACGAGATGAGGCCTTCGCGGTTTCGACGATTTCTTAAAATTTCTACGATCGTTTCGTCCGCTCGTAAAGTCGAGTGGTTTTCCCTGTGACTTTGCGTCGTTGCCGAGTATCGGTAGTATCTCCATCGGGGACGAATGCGCGAAAAAATCCGAGCCCTGTTTAAATATAATTCGCGAAAATTCATAATCCTATAATTATTCGTTTCAATGGTTCTTAAGTTTCTTTTTGTTCTCTCGTTGCTTTGTGAAATCGAAGAAACCGTGAATTGTACAACGTTCATTGTGTAAAATAATATTTTTTTCTTTTTCACAAAGTACTCTTTATTTTCGTGAACACTTTTTCTTCTCTGGTACCAGAATTTTTGGAATATCTCTAATACTGATAAAATCATATTTCCAAAAAAAAAAAAAAAAAAAACAATGAAAGTCAATTAATAGCTTAGATTTTATGAAACTTGGAATTTTTTTGAATCAACCAAAATAAGTTTGAGATTTGTTGAGACCGAAATTCGCAAGAAAAGCCTGGAAATTCGAAACTTGTAGATTGCTTTCACATTAGTTTTATGCTCGCTCACAAAGTTTCCTCAATATTGTAAGCCAAAGTTGAAAAATTAACTTGCTCATAAAGCAGGTACTCGGTGATCGAGATAAAATAATGACTAAACAATATGTAAGTTTTCTAATCGGCACGCATAATTTTGATGCATTTTTTAAAACCAACAATTGCCTCAGTGTACCCATTGCCCATTTACTCATATTTTTCATAAAACATTGATAAAACTGAAATTCTCAGTATTTCTCCCATAGAAGGCGTCAAATAATTCTCGTAAGTAATTTCTAATTTTACCGACAATTTATCTCGAGTCTAACCTGAATGGTGGGTGGTGGCGGTGGCGTTATAGCCATAACCGGTCGTGCACGATAATATTTCTTCATGAGGGCATCGCCGATCTGACGAAAGCTGGGCAATGTTCGCCAGCAAGTTCTCACCGTGCAAGAACCGGAAACACCGTGACACTTGCATTCGGTCTGTAACAGGGCCTTGACTATCTGAAAGAAAATGAACGAGGGGGATAAAAAAAGAGAGAAAAAAATAAAATAAAGAAGAAGAAAAATCAGACAAAAATGACATTACGATGATACACGTCGAATACTCGAGTACTTAGTTCCTCTGCCATACATGTATCGACGCTTATATGAACTATATATACGTGTATTAATATATACATTATTATATACCGTTGCTGGTATACTGGATGAGAAAGGAACGAAATATAAAAAGAAGAAAAGAAAAAAAAAAGTAAAAATTTGCATCGGACACTCGATCGTGTGCATATGTGTCTTATGTAAATCTTCGCTCGTACGACGAGAGAGTTACTCTCGAGTTCTCGTAAATCGTGACTCGGAGCAAAAGCGAGAGAGAGAGAGAGAGAGAGAGGAAGAGCGAAAGAAAAATAAAATTATGAAAATAAACGAGAATTGCAAGTCTATATATAACGGTTATCTGAAGTTTCTCTCTCTCTCTCTCTCTCTTGATCTCCTTTCGTGAATTTCGGTAACCATAAAGGTATAATATCGACAATGGGAGCTGACTCATAATATGTACCTGTCGAATATTGGTTTTCCCCCTTTTCATTCTTAATCTGTATTCATATCATAACGACAGTCGTTAAATTTTTTCGATCTTTTCATTCTCAGTCTTTCTCTGGCTTCTACATCCATCCTCCTCTCTCTCTCCCTTTGTGATGGTCATTATTGGAAATCACAAAGAAATACTATATTAATTTCCTATACCTGAAAAAGTTCTGGTACCTTTAGTATCACAAAAGGCACCTAGCTGCATTTTAATTTAATATTTCGCAGGCAAGTGACTCATAATATGTACCAGTCGAATATTGGTTTTCCTTTTTTCATTCTTAATCTGGGTTCATATCATAACGACGGTCGTAAAAGTTTTTCATTCTTTTCATTCTCAGTCTTTCTCTCTGTCTTATACATCCATCCTCTATTTCTCTCTCTCTCTTTCTCTGATGGTCATTATTGAAAATCACTTAGAAATACTATATTAATTTCCTATACCATCCGTTCTCTCTCTCTCTCTCTCTCTCTCTCTCTCTGATGGTCATTATTGAAAATCACTTAGAAATACTATATTAATTTCCTATACCTGAAAAAGTTCTGGTACCTTTAGTATCACAAAAGGCACCTAACTGCATTTGAATTAAATATTTCGCAGGCAAGTGACTCATAATATGTACCAGTCGAATATTGGTTTTCCTTTTTTCATTCTTAATCTGGGTTCATATCATAACGACGGTCGTAAACATTTTTCATTCTTTTCATTCTCAGTCTTTCTCTCTGTCTTATACATCCATCCTCTCTTTCTCTCTCTCTCTTTCTCTGATGGTCATTATTGAGAATCACGAAGAAATACTATATTAATTTCCTATACCTGAAAAAGTTCCGGTACCTATAGTATCACAAAAGGCACCTAGCTGCATTTTAATTAAATATTTCGCAGGTAAGTGACTCATAATATGTACCAGTCGGATATTGGTTTTCCTTTTTTCATTCTTAATCTGTATTCATATCATAACGATAGTCGTAAAAAATTTTAATTCTTTTCGTTCTTAGTCTTTCTCCCTGTCTTATACATCCATCCTCTCTCTCTCTCTCTTTCTCTTTCTCTGATGGTCATTATTGAAAATCACTTAGAAATACTATAGTAATTTCCTATACCTGACAAAGGTCTGGCACCTTTAGTAGCACAAAAGGCACTTGGCTGTATTTGAATTAAATATTTCGCAGGCAAGTCACTAATATGTGCCAGTCGAATATTGGTTTTCCTTTTTTCATTATTAATCTGTATTCATATTATAACGGCAGTCGTAGAATTTTCTCATTCTTTTCATTCACAATCTCTCTTTGTCTTCTATATCCATCCCCCTCACTCTCTGATAGTCATTATTGAGAATCACGAATAAATACTATATTAATTTCCTATACCTGAAAAAGTTCTGGTACCTATAGTATCACAAAAGGCACCTAGCTGCATTTGAATTAAATATTTCGCAGGCAAGTGACTCATAATATGTACCAGTCGAATATTGGTTTTCCTTTTTTCATTCTTAATCTGTATTGATATTATAACGGCAGTCGTAGAATTTTCTCATTCTTTTCATTCACAATCTCTCTCTCTCTCTCTCTCTCTCTCTCTCTCTCTCTCTTTCTCTCTCTGATGGTCATTATTGAGAATCACGAAGAAATACTATATTAATTTCCTATACCTGAAAAAGTTCTGGTACCTATAGTATCACAAAAGGCACCTAGCTGCATTTTAATTAAATATTTTGCAGGTAAGTGACTCATAATATGTACCAGTCGAATATTGGTTTTCCTTTTTTCATTCTTAATCTGTATTCATATCATAACGACGGTCGTAAAAATTTTTCATTCTTTTCATTCTCAGTCTTTCTCTCTGTCTTATACATCCATCCTCTCTTTCTCTCTCTCTCTTTCTCTGATGGTCATTATTGAGAATCACGAAGAAATACTATATTAATTTCCTATACCTGAAAAAGTTCCGGTACCTATAGTATCACAAAAGGCACCTAGCTGCATTTTAATTAAATATTTCGCAGGTAAGTGACTCATAATATGTACCAGTCGGATATTGGTTTTCCTTTTTTCATTCTTAATCTGTATTCATATCATAACGATAGTCGTAAAAAATTTTAATTCTTTTCGTTCTTAGTCTTTCTCCCTGTCTTATACATCCATCCTCTCTCTCTCTCTCTTTCTCTTTCTCTGATGGTCATTATTGAAAATCACTTAGAAATACTATAGTAATTTCCTATACCTGACAAAGGTCTGGCACCTTTAGTAGCACAAAAGGCACTTGGCTGTATTTGAATTAAATATTTCGCAGGCAAGTCACTAATATGTGCCAGTCGAATATTGGTTTTCCTTTTTTCATTATTAATCTGTATTCATATTATAACGGCAGTCGTAGAATTTTCTCATTCTTTTCATTCACAATCTCTCTTTGTCTTCTATATCCATCCCCCTCACTCTCTGATAGTCATTATTGAGAATCACGAATAAATACTATATTAATTTCCTATACCTGAAAAAGTTCTGGTACCTATAGTATCACAAAAGGCACCTAGCTGCATTTGAATTAAATATTTCGCAGGCAAGTGACTCATAATATGTACCAGTCGAATATTGGTTTTCCTTTTTTCATTCTTAATCTGTATTGATATTATAACGGCAGTCGTAGAATTTTCTCATTCTTTTCATTCACAATCTCTCTCTCTCTCTCTCTCTCTCTCTCTCTTTCTCTCTCTGATGGTCATTATTGAGAATCACGAAGAAATACTATATTAATTTCCTATACCTGAAAAAGTTCTGGTACCTATAGTATCACAAAAGGCACCTAGCTGCATTTTAATTAAATATTTTGCAGGTAAGTGACTCATAATATGTACCAGTCGAATATTGGTTTTCCTTTTTTCATTCTTAATCTGTATTCATATCATAACGATAGTCGTAAAATTTGTTGATTCTTTTCATTCTCAGTCTTTCTCTCTATCTTATACATCCATCCTCTTTCTCTCTCTCTCTCTCTCTCTCTCTCTGATGGTCATTATTGAGAATCACGAAGAAATACTATATTAATTTCCTATACCTGACAGAGATCTGGTACCTGTAGTATCACAAAAGGCTGTATTTGAAATGAATATTATACAGGGTAGTAATCGTCACCATTTATAACTCTTCCTACTACGTTGTAAAGCAAAAGGGAGAAAAAAACTAGAAAAATGTGCAGGTATTACTTTCGTAAATGCGTTCGATATCAACCAAAGTGTCAAAGTAATACCGTTCAACATTGTCAAATTGTTTGACATTTTCTTAATACTAAATATTCAATTATTGTATCTCAGATAAATGAGATATCGACGAAAAATATCTGTAGCTTGAAAATATTTTGGGATCACGACGAAAGGGGCAAGACAAATTTCAGTTATATGCAAAATATAATTCCAATAGTATTTTCGATTTATAAATCGATGAAAAATTTCCGCATGTCGGATATATTTTTGATTATATTTAATTTCCGTCAGTGTATATTGTTAGACGAGATATTTTCTGCGAAAGTTGATTGGCTCGTCTTTATATTGGACGATAAATCACGTTATCGATGGTGCGCGTGTTAACCGAGTGAATTTTCCAAGAGTGAGAGGACGATACATCTTTCTCACCTCACGCACCCATTATCCGTCATTATAAACGTCTCGTTATATTGATTTTTACGAGCTCGTTAACGCAAAGATACAAGTACCCACAACAAATTTTTCAATGTCCTTCATAAGGGGTTGCTGAACGAAACTTGGCCCGAAATTGACGATTGAAGATTAAAAATGTTTTAACGTCTTTTTACATTTATTACCTAAATTCACTGTAATTACTTTCCGATATGGATTAAAATTAAATAAAATGAACATGTGATAAAAACACGGAATATAGCCCTTCGAAAAAAAAAAAAACGATAAACAGCGAAGGGTAAAGAAAAACCGACTGAATTCGTGTCTTTTTTCAGAATCGCGCATTGCCAATCTTACTACTATAATAAAGCAGGAGAGTTTGTATGTTAGTATGCTTGTATGTTTGTTCGAACGCGCTAATCTCAGGAAATACTAATCTGATTTGGAAAATTCTTTTTGCATTAGATAGCTCGTTTATTCAGGAAGGCTCTAGACTATATAACTTCATGCTACGACCCTAATCTCACTATCTTACTACCATATCTATACTATACTATAAAAAAGCTGGAGAGTTTGTTTGTTTAAACGCGCTAATCTCAGGAAATACTAATCCAATTTGAAAAATTCTTTTTGCATTGAATAGCTCGTTCAATCAGGATGGTTTTACGCTATATAACTTTATGCTATAACCCTCAGGAGCGGCGGCGGGGCGTTGAATCGTGGGGAACGGAAATTTAACGCGTATGAAAGCGCGGAGCACAGCTCGTAATCTCGTATAGAAAAGAAAAAAAAGAACAAAAAATTGACTGGGCGACGAGCAGAAAAATGTATTTTTGTTAAAACGTCAAGTTACACACTGTGTTACCTGTCCCAAAATCGTTAGATCCGAACAAAAGTAAAAAAAAACATTAATTAAAACTCGATTAAATCAATAGAAATGCAGTTAAACTTTAATTGTGCAATTTTTCCGCACCTCCATCGATTTATATCAGTTTTTTTCGCAAGAAAAAATTCCCTCGATCTTCCACGAAAATGAAAGTTCATCGATCCTACGATCTAACATTTCAATTCGAGCCTTTTAATCATCGTCTCGTTTTTTCTATTTCTTCGCGAACAACCCGAAGACTCCAAAAGACACGGGGTAATGTTTATAACAAGAATACACGTTATACATTACGTACCAGGTATATAAACGCGCGGAGGCCGATATATGACCGGGTATTTCGCATTAATCGTCCGAACCTCTATACTTTACGTTTTACCAGCGAGCTATCGGGGCACACACGCGGTCTCGCACCCGTATTAACAAGCAAGTACAAGCTGTAACCGATCTCGATAGAGAGATAGATATCGACACCACGTAGGCCGCTTTGACTCTCCTCAACATTACAAATACATATGTACATAGAGATTTGTATAACGATATATATATATATATATATATATATATATATATATATATAAATATCAACATATGTATAGGGCCTATCCCGTTACCTGTTATTATCCCGACGTCGCGAAGCGGGATCGATTTACAGCATAATTCGAGGAAATCGGCACGAGCGTAACGAAACGTTATTAATGCCCATAGACACGAGGCTCGTACGTATATAAATGCACATATCAAAATGTACCTGATGCAGGTAAATTTAAAAATGCATACAGTGTGCCCACGTATCCACATACAGGACATTTTACGTCGAATCGATCATCAATCGACTCGCATCATTTTGAATTTGGTTAACGATCATTTGTTCGAAACCAAAGCGATTTAAAAAAAAGGCGAAAAATAGCAAAGTCTCTGTCCCATTGAAATTTCTAGGCTTAAGGCTCACATACCCCTAAAATTATTAAAGAATCGATTTTTTTATAGATTTTTATTCTTTATACTTTAAGAATTGAAAAAAAAACTTTTAAGAAGATTCCACACCGTCACAAAGTTATGGCAATAAATGTGACCGGACGTCGGCTTCACGTTCTATCTATCGGAAACTTTAAACGCGTTTTTCTCGAAAGTATGTTTTTAGAACAGTGTCAGCACGATAACTCAGTCAATTTTTAATAGTTTTTAACTTTTTTCTTTGTACATCTTGATAATTATTTTCTTTGTGCTCTGACGAGAGGTTTTTTTTCTTTTTTAGTTGGACAATTTTTTATAAATTATTAAACTCTAATTTTTTTTTAAATTGCATACTAAAGTTTGAAATACTGTAATTTCTTTATTAAAAAAATAATAATAAAACAAAAATTCCCTCCGTTAGACTATTACTACTACATTATTTTACTGGATTCTTTTTTATTTTTGCAGATTGGATAATTTTTGGCGAAGTTATGTTGTCGACAAGGTGGCGCCATGGTTTTCATGAGCAGTCCATTTATACCCGTAAAAAATAATGTTAATATTTAAAAAAAAAAAAAATTTAATTTTATTTCCTATAGTTGAAAAGTTAATAAATAATGTGAAATCGACAATTTAATTTTTTTTTTCACCGTATAACTTTGATAATAATTTTTCAAATTTACTCGGTTTCCAGCGCGGGCAAGGGTATGTGAGCCCTTAATCCAATGTTTTCGTTCGATAAAAAAATCAACAATGTTGATACGTCAAAGAGGATTTTTTTAGACTTCTTTTTCCAATTTTTTCAAAAGTAACGTTAGTGATTTTTAAATTCTTGGGATCGGCATAACGATCAGCAAAAGTTTCGAATTCGTAAAAATCTTTGAAAAAAAAAAAAAAAACGACGAAAGCTTTGACGTCGAAGAATTAAAAATTACTTCCGAGAATGAGCGGGCTTGTACGTTTTTGAATCATTTTTATTTGTCGAGACAAATGTCACAAAAAATGAAAAGCAAACGACGAATGCAGAACTGTGGCTACAGCATTTTTGCAACATTTTTCGTTCGCTTCCCATTTTCATTATTTCAAAATATCTTTTTTCAAGAGATAATAATTGACCAGGTATTCGCGAAAAAAAATCAAATAATAAAATGTAATTTTTTTTGAGCGCGAAATAAAAAATCATGAAGAAAATTTCAGATCAAATTGGCGTCGAATGGCTCGTACGTGGGCAAAAATAAATGGCAAATTCTCGGGTGTCTCCCCCCCACCGACTTCCCAACCTCGGTTATTGCAAATCCACGAGTAAATACGTATTGACTGTCGTTTTGATTAATTTCTTTGGACTTTGCGGCGAGACCGGTCGAATTAATTGAGTTAGCCGAACGAGCGTTGACAGCCAGTCGATTCAATTAGGCATAACGGGCGGCTTTACTTTGAAACGGTTCTCCAAACACATAACCCATAGATACATGTATTACACATATGTATTTTATAATATAGAGATCAAATATACATATACATACAGTGCTGGAAAGTTGAAGTGGAGCGCGGATATTTTCGACGATTTTCGCGAAAATTTGACGATTTTGAAAATTTCCAAAAAGTACATTCAAGGAAATTTAATGATCTTTCGAACGAGATGGATTTCATTGAGTTTGGTGAACAATTGGGCGCGTGCGCAACGAAAATGTGGGCGGGGGTGGAAAATCGGATGATCCGTCGACCTCGTGATTTAAGGGGGGAAATAGGGTTAGACTATTATTAGTAAAATTATTGAAAAATATGTTCCCAAAATTAAAAATGAAAATTCCGACTCGTTCTATTGTTATAAGCCATTAACGGTGGAAATAGGGTTGGGACAGCGTTTTCTCAATAATTTTCATGAATTTTTTTATAGTATAAAAAATGAATATAATTTATTGAAACTCTGAGAATATTTTATACATATCTTTAAGTATATACTATAAAATTTGTATACATATATTTAAGTATATACTATAAAATATTAGCGACCCCATATCGCTTGTTTTTCGTGGTACTATTTTTTCAAACGCGTTTTTCTGAAAACGACTTTTTTTTAACTTGCGTACACGCCAGTTTGAAAAGTTTTCAGCCAATCGTTTTGAAAATTGGCAGTTACCTTCTCCATAGTATTGCGCTCTATATGAACCTAAAATCGGAATATTATCATTATTTAAAATAATTTTTTTTTTGCAAATAAAGTTGTAAAAAATGGGAAAAAATCATGCTTTTTTGTTTTGAGCCCTGTAAAAAATTCAATTTTCTATTTTTTTGATAGCATTCAGGTTCATATAGAGGAGAGACATGTAATAAAAGTAAATTCCAACCTCGTTTGATTTCAGATAAAAATTGCGGCTTCCAGAATGTACGCAAAATGCAGAGTCTGATTGTGACCTGCAATATGGGGTCGCTAATATTTTATAGTATATACTTAAATATATGTATAAAAATGTTATAGTATATACTCAAATATATGTATAAAATATTCTCAAAGTTTCAATAAATTATATTCATTTTTTATACTATAAAAAAATTCATGAAAATCATTGAGAAAACACTGTCCTAACCCTATTTCGCCCCCTAAGGGTAGTGGATGCGATAGAGGATGAATATGGTATTCAAGCGAGTGATTACGAACAGGGACGACAACTAATCCAGGAGCAATTGGATCCGCAACCCCCCCGGTGGCAGGGGAGAGGGTTAAAGTGGAAATCTTCTGTCGGGGCTAGCCGCGAAAACTGTTGGACTGATTGCGCTCATTTTTATCGTCGATGTATTATCCATCAGGGCCTATGACCACGTGAAAAGAAATTGGTGTTATCGTGTTCCCCGGAAACGCTGGGGAGTTGCGCTCGTCGAAGTGCAATTGTCGAATTACACTTAAAATGCCCGGCACTGTAGTTGTGATATTAGGTATACGTAAGATTTTTCTCACCTTTCTACCGGCCTTGTTGTTATGAAGATTCATGAGGCTTCTCGCATCACCCTCGACCTCTCTCGCGTCCAGAAACCTACGCGCGAATCTGTTCGTCGTGAATTCTCGTAATTAATAACAACGTAATGCTACAACCCCCGAAGATATAAAGAAATCTCAATATATTCGTTATCTCGTTTAAATTGGCCAATTAATTTTCACGTTTCGTAAAGTGATGTGCATAGAATTTATTCATAAATATATATAAAAATAGATAAATGTGTGTGTGTGTGTGTACCTCATTCCGTAAGTTATGTCCGCACTGCATCCACCCCACTCCCAACCATTCGGCGGTAACTCCTTTCTCGTTCTGGACAAATAAATTACGACAATAGAATCAATCTCTTTATTTATTTTTTTCGGTACTTAGTCCCGTGTCAAAGAAGGAACACTCATTTTTTTTTTTTAATTTAATATTATTAATTGGACGAATTAAAAATTAATATTTTATTACAATAATATTTGCAATTTTACACGAATAATTGATCTCATTCGTGATAATTATTAGCACTCAATCGTGATTATAATTTAATGTGAAACGAAAAATTAATCACAATCTATTGTACCAAGGGGATGTTTGTCGTAATTTTTGTTTTTTTTTAATTTTTCATGGACTTTTTCGTTATTTCTCCTGAAAATATTGATGTCACGAACTCACCGTACAGCAGGTTCACAACCGCAAGCCGTTATGTTACCCCTACTGCAAGCTGCGGTAACGGCGTACGTAACACCGGCCGAGCTTATCGCGTACGTGAAAGCTGCCTCCCTGCTACCTGCAACCAAAAAAATGAGAAAATCCTTTCAGCGATTTTGGCATTATGTTGTTGCGCGCTTGTTTTTTACGGCATATACCAATTCTCCATAATTTCATTTCGGAAAATCATCGTTAACGAATTGCTATATGAAAAAAGTTGAAATTTGGGAATGAAAAGTTTAACAATATTGAAGATTCTGACAATTTCTGTGAATATTGATGTTGGGTGAATTTGATTCCTTCATATTGAATTCCATACACCTCTTCCAAAACATTTTCGTTGCAACGAAGAAAAAAACATAGACGTTAAATAATAGCTGATTCGTTGGGTGTGGCATTGTACTTAAAACAAGTTATAAATTTTCTTCTATTGCGGATTGCTGTACATGGATAATTATAATCAAGAAAACTTCGTTCATTGACAAAAATATTTTTTCCAACGTTTATTGAAAATTGCTACCGTTCTTCAAGGAATGTAACATCAATAATTTTCTATCATTTTAGGACTGGGCACAAAAGCCTTACACGTAAGTTGATTTTTATTTCGAAACTTCATATTGAATTCCATACACCTCTTCCAAAACATTTTCGTTGCAACGAAGAAAAAAAAACATAAATTTTAAACAATAACTGATTCGTTGGCTGTGATATTGTACTAAAAACAAGTTATGATTTTTCTTCGATTGCGAATTACTATACATGGATATCTGTAACCAAGAAATTTTCTTTCATTGAGAAAAATATAATTTTCAACGGGTATTGAAAATTTCTACCGTTCTTCGAGGAATGTAACATCAATAATTTTCTATCATTTTACGACAGGGCACAAAAGCCTTACACGTAAGTTCATTTTTATTTCGAAACTTCATATTGAATTCCACACATGTTCCGAAACATTTTCGTTGCAACGAAGAAAAAAAAACATAAATTTTAAACAATAACTGATTCGTTGGCTGTGGCATTGTACTTAAAACAAGTTATAATTTTTCTTCGATTGTGGATTACTATATATGGCTATCTATAATCAAAAAAATTTCGTTCATTAACAAAAATATAACTTTCAACGTTTATTGAAAATTGCTACCGTTCTACGAGGAATGTAACATCAATCATTTTCTATCATTTTAGGACAGGGCACAAGAGCTTTACACGTAAGTTGATTTTTATTTCGAAACTTCATATTGAATTCCACACATGTTCCGAAACATTTTCGTTGCGACGAAGAAGAAAAAAACATAAATTTTAAACAATAACTGATTCGTTGGCTGTGGTATTGTACTTAAAACAAGTTATAATTTTTCTTCGATTGTGGATTACTATATATGGCTATCTATAATCAAAAAAATTTCGTTCATTAAAAAAATATAATTTTCAACGTTTATTGAAAATTGCTACCGTTCTACGAGGAATGTAACATCAATCATTTTCTATCATTTTAGGACCGGGCACAAGAGCTTTACACGTAAGTTGATTTTTATTTCGAAATTTCATATTGAATTCCACACTTGTTCCGAAACATTTTCGTTGCGACGAAGAAGAAAAAAACATAAATTTTAAACAATAACTGATTCGTTGGCTGTGGTATTGTACTTAAAACAAGTTATAATTTTTCTTCGATTGTGGATTACTATATATGGCTATCTATAATCAAAAAAATTTCGTTCATTATCAAAAATATAATTTTCAACGTTTATTGAAAATTGCTACCGTTCTTCGAGGAATGTAACATCAATCATTTTCTATCATTTTAGGACCGGGCACAAGAGCTTTACACGTAAGTTGATTTTTATTTCGAAATTTCATATTGAATTCCACACATGTTCCGAAACATTTTCGTTGCGACGAAGAAGAAAAAAACATAAATTTTAAACAATAACTGATTCGTTGGCTGTGGTATTGTACTTAAAACAAGTTATAATTTTTCTTCGATTGTGGATTACTATATATGGCTATCTATAATCAAAAAAATTTCGTTCATTATCAAAAATATAATTTTCAACGTTTATTGAAAATTGCTACCGTTCTTCGAGGAATGTAACATCAATCATTTTCTATCATTTTAGGACCGGGCACAAGAGCTTTACACGTAAGTTGATTTTTATTTCGAAATTTCATATTGAATTCCACACATGTTCCGATACATTTTCGTTGCGACGAAGAAGAAAAAAACATAAATTTTAAACAATAACTGATTCTTGGCTGTGGTATTGTACTTAAAACAAGTTATAATTTTTCTTCGATTGTGGATTACTATATATGGCTATCTATAATCAAAAAAATTTCGTTCATTAACAAAAATATAATTTTCAACGTTTATTGAAAATTGCTACCTTTCTTCGAGGAATGTAACATCAATCATTTTCTATCATTTTAGGACCGGGCACAAGAGCTTTACACGTAAGTTGATTTTTATTTCGAAATTTCATATTGAATTCCACACATGTTCCGATACATTTTCGTTGCGACGAAGAAGAAAAAAACATAAATTTTAAACAATAACTGATTCGTTGGCTGTGGTATTGTACTTAAAACAAGTTATAATTTTTCTTCGATTGTGGATTACTATATATGGCTATCTATAATCAAAAAAATTTCGTTCATTAACAAAAATATAATTTTCAACGTTTATTGAAAATTGCTACCTTTCTTCGAGGAATGTAACATCAATCATTTTCTATCATTTTAGGACCGGGCACAAGAGCTTTACACGTAAGTTGATTTTTATTTCGAAATTTCATATTGAATTCCACACATGTTCCGATACATTTTCGTTGCGACGAAGAAGAAAAAAACATAAATTTTAAACAATAACTGATTCGTTGGCTGTGGTATTGTACTTAAAACAAGTTATAATTTTTCTTCGATTGTGGATTACTATATATGGCTATCTATAATCAAAAAAATTTCGTTCATTAACAAAAATATAATTTTCAACGTTTATTGAAAATTGCTACCGTTCTTCGAGGAATGTAACATCAATCATTTTCTATCATTTTAGGACCGGGCACAAGAGCTTTACACGTAAGTTGATTTTTATTTCGAAATTTCATATTGAATTCCACACATGTTCCGATACATTTTCGTTGCGACGAAGAAGAAAAAAACATAAATTTTAAACAATAACTGATTCGTTGGCTGTGGTATTGTACTTAAAACAAGTTATAATTTTTCTTCGATTGTGGATTACTATATATGGCTATCTATAATCAAAAAAATTTCGTTCATTAACAAAAATATAATTTTCAACGTTTATTGAAAATTGCTACCTTTCTTCGAGGAATGTAACATCAATCATTTTCTATCATTTTAGGACCGGGCACAAGAGCTTTACACGTAAGTTGATTTTTATTTCGAAATTTCATATTGAATTCCACACATGTTCCGATACATTTTCGTTGCGACGAAGAAGAAAAAAACATAAATTTTAAACAATAACTGATTCGTTGGCTGTGGTATTGTACTTAAAACAAGTTATAATTTTTCTTCGATTGTGGATTACTATATATGGCTATCTATAATCAAAAAAATTTCGTTCATTAACAAAAATATAATTTTCAACGTTTATTGAAAATTGCTACCGTTCTTCGAGGAATGTAACATCAATCATTTTCTATCATTTTAGGACCGGGCACAAGAGCTTTACACGTAAGTTGATTTTTATTTCGAAATTTCATATTGAATTCCACACATGTTCCGATACATTTTCGTTGCGACGAAGAAGAAAAAAACATAAATTTTAAACAGTAACTGATTCGTTGGCTGTGGTATTGTACTTAAAACAAGTTATAATTTTTCTTCGATTGTGGATTACTATATATGGCTATCTATAATCAAAAAAATTTCGTTCATTATCAAAAATATAATTTTCAACGTTTATTGAAAATTGCTACCGTTCTTCGAGGAACGTAACATCAATCATTTTCTATCATTTTAGGACCGGGCACAAGAGCTTTACACGTAAGTTGATTTTTATTTCGAAATTTCATATTGAATTCCACACATGTTCCGATACATTTTCGTTGCGACGAAGAAGAAAAAAACATAAATTTTAAACAATAACTGATTCGTTGGCTGTGGTATTGTACTTAAAACAAGTTATAATTTTTCTTCGATTGTGGATTACTATATATGGCTATCTATAATCAAAAAAATTTCGTTCATTATCAAAAATATAATTTTCAACGTTTATTGAAAATTGCTACCGTTCTTCGAGGAATGTAACATCAATCATTTTCTATCATTTTAGGACCGGGCACAAGAGCTTTACACGTAAGTTGATTTTTATTTCGAAATTTCATATTGAATTCCACACATGTTCCGATACATTTTCGTTGCGACGAAGAAGAAAAAAACATAAATTTTAAACAATAACTGATTCGTTGGCTGTGGTATTGTACTTAAAACAAGTTATAATTTTTCTTCGATTGTGGATTACTATATATGGCTATCTATAATCAAAAAAATTTCGTTCATTAACAAAAATATAATTTTCAACGTTTATTGAAAATTGCTACCGTTCTTCGAGGAATGTAACATCAATCATTTTCTATCATTTTAGGACCGGGCACAAGAGCTTTACACGTACGTTGATTTTTATTTCGAAATTTCATATTGAATTCCACACATGTTCCGATACATTTTCGTTGCGACGAAGAAGAAAAAAACATAAATTTTAAACAGTAACTGATTCGTTGGCTGTGGTATTGTACTTAAAACAAGTTATAATTTTTCTTCGATTGTGGATTACTATATATGGCTATCTATAATCAAAAAAATTTCGTTCATTATCAAAAATATAATTTTCAACGTTTATTGAAAATTGCTACCGTTCTTCGAGGAACGTAACATCAATCATTTTCTATCATTTTAGGACCGGGCACAAGAGCTTTACACGTAAGTTGATTTTTATTTCGAAATTTCATATTGAATTCCACACATGTTCCGATACATTTTCGTTGCGACGAAGAAGAAAAAAACATAAATTTTAAACAATAACTGATTCGTTGGCTGTGGTATTGTACTTAAAACAAGTTATAATTTTTCTTCGATTGTGGATTACTATATATGGCTATCTATAATCAAAAAAATTTCGTTCATTATCAAAAATATAATTTTCAACGTTTATTGAAAATTGCTACCGTTCTTCGAGGAATGTAACATCAATCATTTTCTGTCATTTTAGGACCGGGCACAAGAGCTTTACACGTAAGTTGATTTTTATTTCGAAATTTCATATTGAATTCCACACATGTTCCGATACATTTTCGTTGCGACGAAGAAGAAAAAAACATAAATTTTAAACAATAACTGATTCGTTGGCTGTGGTATTGTACTTAAAACAAGTTATAATTTTTCTTCGATTGTGGATTACTATATATGGCTATCTATAATCAAAAAAATTTCGTTCATTATCAAAAATATAATTTTCAACGTTTATTGAAAATTGCTACCGTTCTTCGAGGAATGTAACATCAATCATTTTCTATCATTTTAGGACCGGGCACAAGAGCTTTACACGTAAGTTGATTTTTATTTCGAAATTTCATATTGAATTCCACACATGTTCCGATACATTTTCGTTGCGACGAAGAAGAAAAAAACATAAATTTTAAACAATAACTGATTCGTTGGCTGTGGTATTGTACTTAAAACAAGTTATAATTTTTCTTCGATTGTGGATTACTATATATGGCTATCTATAATCAAAAAAATTTCGTTCATTAACAAAAATATAATTTTCAACGTTTATTGAAAATTGCTACCGTTCTTCGAGGAATGTAACATCAATCATTTTCTATCATTTTAGGACCGGGCACAAGAGCTTTACACGTACGTTGATTTTTATTTCGAAATTTCATATTGAATTCCACACATGTTCCGATACATTTTCGTTGCGACGAAGAAGAAAAAAACATAAATTTTAAACAGTAACTGATTCGTTGGCTGTGGTATTGTACTTAAAACAAGTTATAATTTTTCTTCGATTGTGGATTACTATATATGGCTATCTATAATCAAAAAAATTTCGTTCATTATCAAAAATATAATTTTCAACGTTTATTGAAAATTGCTACCGTTCTTCGAGGAACGTAACATCAATCATTTTCTATCATTTTAGGACCGGGCACAAGAGCTTTACACGTAAGTTGATTTTTATTTCGAAATTTCATATTGAATTCCACACATGTTCCGATACATTTTCGTTGCGACGAAGAAGAAAAAAACATAAATTTTAAACAATAACTGATTCGTTGGCTGTGGTATTGTACTTAAAACAAGTTATAATTTTTCTTCGATTGTGGATTACTATATATGGCTATCTATAATCAAAAAAATTTCGTTCATTATCAAAAATATAATTTTCAACGTTTATTGAAAATTGCTACCGTTCTTCGAGGAATGTAACATCAATCATTTTCTGTCATTTTAGGACCGGGCACAAGAGCTTTACACGTAAGTTGATTTTTATTTCGAAATTTCATATTGAATTCCACACATGTTCCGATACATTTTCGTTGCGACGAAGAAGAAAAAAACATAAATTTTAAACAATAACTGATTCGTTGGCTGTGGTATTGTACTTAAAACAAGTTATAATTTTTCTTCGATTGTGGATTACTATATATGGCTATCTATAATCAAAAAAATTTCGTTCATTATCAAAAATATAATTTTCAACGTTTATTGAAAATTGCTACCGTTCTTCGAGGAATGTAACATCAATCATTTTCTATCATTTTAGGACCGGGCACAAGAGCTTTACACGTAAGTTGATTTTTATTTCGAAATTTCATATTGAATTCCACACATGTTCCGATACATTTTCGTTGCGACGAAGAAGAAAAAAACATAAATTTTAAACAATAACTGATTCGTTGGCTGTGGTATTGTACTTAAAACAAGTTATAATTTTTCTTCGATTGTGGATTACTATATATGGCTATCTATAATCAAAAAAATTTCGTTCATTAACAAAAATATAATTTTCAACGTTTATTGAAAATTGCTACCGTTCTTCGAGGAATGTAACATCAATCATTTTCTATCATTTTAGGACCGGGCACAAGAGCTTTACACGTACGTTGATTTTTATTTCGAAATTTCATATTGAATTCCACACATGTTCCGATACATTTTCGTTGCGACGAAGAAGAAAAAAACATAAATTTTAAACAGTAACTGATTCGTTGGCTGTGGTATTGTACTTAAAACAAGTTATAATTTTTCTTCGATTGTGGATTACTATATATGGCTATCTATAATCAAAAAAATTTCGTTCATTATCAAAAATATAATTTTCAACGTTTATTGAAAATTGCTACCGTTCTTCGAGGAACGTAACATCAATCATTTTCTATCATTTTAGGACCGGGCACAAGAGCTTTACACGTAAGTTGATTTTTATTTCGAAATTTCATATTGAATTCCACACATGTTCCGATACATTTTCGTTGCGACGAAGAAGAAAAAAACATAAATTTTAAACAATAACTGATTCGTTGGCTGTGGTATTGTACTTAAAACAAGTTATAATTTTTCTTCGATTGTGGATTACTATATATGGCTATCTATAATCAAAAAAATTTCGTTCATTATCAAAAATATAATTTTCAACGTTTATTGAAAATTGCTACCGTTCTTCGAGGAATGTAACATCAATCATTTTCTGTCATTTTAGGACCGGGCACAAGAGCTTTACACGTAAGTTGATTTTTATTTCGAAATTTCATATTGAATTCCACACATGTTCCGATACATTTTCGTTGCGACGAAGAAGAAAAAAACATAAATTTTAAACAATAACTGATTCGTTGGCTGTGGTATTGTACTTAAAACAAGTTATAATTTTTCTTCGATTGTGGATTACTATATATGGCTATCTATAATCAAAAAAATTTCGTTCATTATCAAAAATATAATTTTCAACGTTTATTGAAAATTGCTACCGTTCTTCGAGGAATGTAACATCAATCATTTTCTATCATTTTAGGACCGGGCACAAGAGCTTTACACGTAAGTTGATTTTTATTTCGAAATTTCATATTGAATTCCACACATGTTCCGATACATTTTCGTTGCGACGAAGAAGAAAAAAACATAAATTTTAAACAATAACTGATTCGTTGGCTGTGGTATTGTACTTAAAACAAGTTATAATTTTTCTTCGATTGTGGATTACTATATATGGCTATCTATAATCAAAAAAATTTCGTTCATTAACAAAAATATAATTTTCAACGTTTATTGAAAATTGCTACCGTTCTTCGAGGAATGTAACATCAATCATTTTCTATCATTTTAGGACCGGGCACAAGAGCTTTACACGTACGTTGATTTTTATTTCGAAATTTCATATTGAATTCCACACATGTTCCGATACATTTTCGTTGCGACGAAGAAGAAAAAAACATAAATTTTAAACAGTAACTGATTCGTTGGCTGTGGTATTGTACTTAAAACAAGTTATAATTTTTCTTCGATTGTGGATTACTATATATGGCTATCTATAATCAAAAAAATTTCGTTCATTATCAAAAATATAATTTTCAACGTTTATTGAAAATTGCTACCGTTCTTCGAGGAACGTAACATCAATCATTTTCTATCATTTTAGGACCGGGCACAAGAGCTTTACACGTAAGTTGATTTTTATTTCGAAATTTCATATTGAATTCCACACATGTTCCGATACATTTTCGTTGCGACGAAGAAGAAAAAAACATAAATTTTAAACAATAACTGATTCGTTGGCTGTGGTATTGTACTTAAAACAAGTTATAATTTTTCTTCGATTGTGGATTACTATATATGGCTATCTATAATCAAAAAAATTTCGTTCATTATCAAAAATATAATTTTCAACGTTTATTGAAAATTGCTACCGTTCTTCGAGGAATGTAACATCAATCATTTTCTGTCATTTTAGGACCGGGCACAAGAGCTTTACACGTAAGTTGATTTTTATTTCGAAATTTCATATTGAATTCCACACATGTTCCGATACATTTTCGTTGCGACGAAGAAGAAAAAAACATAAATTTTAAACAATAACTGATTCGTTGGCTGTGGTATTGTACTTAAAACAAGTTATAATTTTTCTTCGATTGTGGATTACTATATATGGCTATCTATAATCAAAAAAATTTCGTTCATTATCAAAAATATAATTTTCAACGTTTATTGAAAATTGCTACCGTTCTTCGAGGAATGTAACATCAATCATTTTCTATCATTTTAGGACCGGGCACAAGAGCTTTACACGTAAGTTGATTTTTATTTCGAAATTTCATATTGAATTCCACACATGTTCCGATACATTTTCGTTGCGACGAAGAAGAAAAAAACATAAATTTTAAACAATAACTGATTCGTTGGCTGTGGTATTGTACTTAAAACAAGTTATAATTTTTCTTCGATTGTGGATTACTATATATGGCTATCTATAATCAAAAAAATTTCGTTCATTAACAAAAATATAATTTTCAACGTTTATTGAAAATTGCTACCGTTCTTCGAGGAATGTAACATCAATCATTTTCTATCATTTTAGGACCGGGCACAAGAGCTTTACACGTACGTTGATTTTTATTTCGAAATTTCATATTGAATTCCACACATGTTCCGATACATTTTCGTTGCGACGAAGAAGAAAAAAACATAAATTTTAAACAGTAACTGATTCGTTGGCTGTGGTATTGTACTTAAAACAAGTTATAATTTTTCTTCGATTGTGGATTACTATATATGGCTATCTATAATCAAAAAAATTTCGTTCATTATCAAAAATATAATTTTCAACGTTTATTGAAAATTGCTACCGTTCTTCGAGGAACGTAACATCAATCATTTTCTATCATTTTAGGACCGGGCACAAGAGCTTTACACGTAAGTTGATTTTTATTTCGAAATTTCATATTGAATTCCACACATGTTCCGATACATTTTCGTTGCGACGAAGAAGAAAAAAACATAAATTTTAAACAATAACTGATTCGTTGGCTGTGGTATTGTACTTAAAACAAGTTATAATTTTTCTTCGATTGTGGATTACTATATATGGCTATCTATAATCAAAAAAATTTCGTTCATTAACAAAAATATAATTTTCAACGTTTATTGAAAATTGCTACCGTTCTTCGAGGAATGTAACATCAATCATTTTCTATCATTTTAGGACCGGGCACAAGAGCTTTACACGTACGTTGATTTTTATTTCGAAATTTCATATTGAATTCCACACATGTTCCGATACATTTTCGTTGCGACGAAGAAGAAAAAAACATAAATTTTAAACAGTAACTGATTCGTTGGCTGTGGTATTGTACTTAAAACAAGTTATAATTTTTCTTCGATTGTGGATTACTATATATGGCTATCTATAATCAAAAAAATTTCGTTCATTATCAAAAATATAATTTTCAACGTTTATTGAAAATTGCTACCGTTCTTCGAGGAACGTAACATCAATCATTTTCTATCATTTTAGGACCGGGCACAAGAGCTTTACACGTAAGTTGATTTTTATTTCGAAATTTCATATTGAATTCCACACATGTTCCGATACATTTTCGTTGCGACGAAGAAGAAAAAAACATAAATTTTAAACAATAACTGATTCGTTGGCTGTGGTATTGTACTTAAAACAAGTTATAATTTTTCTTCGATTGTGGATTACTATATATGGCTATCTATAATCAAAAAAATTTCGTTCATTAACAAAAATATAATTTTCAACGTTTATTGAAAATTGCTACCGTTCTTCGAGGAATGTAACATCAATCATTTTCTATCATTTTAGGACCGGGCACAAGAGCTTTACACGTACGTTGATTTTTATTTCGAAATTTCATATTGAATTCCACACATGTTCCGATACATTTTCGTTGCGACGAAGAAGAAAAAAACATAAATTTTAAACAGTAACTGATTCGTTGGCTGTGGTATTGTACTTAAAACAAGTTATAATTTTTCTTCGATTGTGGATTACTATATATGGCTATCTATAATCAAAAAAATTTCGTTCATTATCAAAAATATAATTTTCAACGTTTATTGAAAATTGCTACCGTTCTTCGAGGAACGTAACATCAATCATTTTCTATCATTTTAGGACCGGGCACAAGAGCTTTACACGTAAGTTGATTTTTATTTCGAAATTTCATATTGAATTCCACACATGTTCCGATACATTTTCGTTGCGACGAAGAAGAAAAAAACATAAATTTTAAACAATAACTGATTCGTTGGCTGTGGTATTGTACTTAAAACAAGTTATAATTTTTCTTCGATTGTGGATTACTATATATGGCTATCTATAATCAAAAAAATTTCGTTCATTATCAAAAATATAATTTTCAACGTTTATTGAAAATTGCTACCGTTCTTCGAGGAATGTAACATCAATCATTTTCTGTCATTTTAGGACCGGGCACAAGAGCTTTACACGTAAGTTGATTTTTATTTCGAAATTTCATATTGAATTCCACACATGTTCCGATACATTTTCGTTGCGACGAAGAAGAAAAAAACATAAATTTTAAACAATAACTGATTCGTTGGCTGTGGTATTGTACTTAAAACAAGTTATAATTTTTCTTCGATTGTGGATTACTATATATGGCTATCTATAATCAAAAAAATTTCATTCATTATCAAAAATATAATTTTCAACGTTTATTGAAAATTGCTACCGTTCTTCGAGGAATGTAACATCAATCATTTTCTATCATTTTAGGACCGGGCACAAGAGCTTTACACGTAAGTTGATTTTTATTTCGAAATTTCATATTGAATTCCACACATGTTCCGATACATTTTCGTTGCGACGAAGAAGAAAAAACCATAAATTTTAAACAATAACTGATTCGTTGGCTGTGGTATTGTACTTAAAACAAGTTATAATTTTTCTTCGATTGTGGATTACTATATATGGCTATCTATAATCAAAAAAATTTCGTTCATTAACAAAAATATAATTTTCAACGTTTATTGAAAATTGCTACCGTTCTTCGAGGAATGTAACATCAATCATTTTCTATCATTTTAGGACAGGGCACAAGAGCTTTACACGTAAGTTGATTTTTATTTCGAAACTTCATATTGAATTCCACACATGTTCCGAAACATTTTCGTTGCGACGAAGAAGAAAAAAACATAAATTTTAAACAATAACTGATTCGTTGGCTGTGGTATTGTACTTAAAACAAGTTATAATTTTTCTTCGATTGTGGATTACTATATATGGCTATCTATAATCAAAAAAATTTCGTTCATTAACAAAAATATAATTTTCAACGTTTATTGAAAATTGCTACCGTTCTTCGAGGAATGTAACATCAATCATTTTCTATCATTTTAGGACAGGGCACAAGAGCTTTACACGTAAGTTGATTTTTATTTCGAAACTTCATATTGAATTCCACACATGTTCCGAAACATTTTCGTTGCGACGAAGAAGAAAAAAACATAAATTTTAAACAATAACTGATTCGTTGGCTGTGGTATTGTACTTAAAACAAGTTATAATTTTTCTTCGATTGTGGATTACTATATATGGCTATCTATAATCAAAAAAATTTCGTTCATTATCAAAAATATAATTTTCAACGTTTATTGAAAATTGCTACCGTTCTTCGAGGAATGTAACATCAATCATTTTCTATCATTTTAGGACCGGGCACAAGAGCTTTACACGTAAGTTGATTTTTATTTCGAAATTTCATATTGAATTCCACACATGTTCCGAAACATTTTCGTTGCGACGAAGAAGAAAAAAACATAAATTTTAAACAATAACTGATTCGTTGGCTGTGGTATTGTACTTAAAACAAGTTATAATTTTTCTTCGATTGTGGATTACTATATATGGCTATCTATAATCAAAAAAATTTCGTTCATTAACAAAAATATAATTTTCAACGTTTATTGAAAATTGCTACCGTTCTTCGAGGAATGTAACATCAATCATTTTCTATCATTTTAGGACAGGGCACAAGAGCTTTACACGTAAGTTGATTTTTATTTCGAAACTTCATATTGAATTCCACACATGTTCCGAAACATTTTCGTTGCGACGAAGAAAAAAAAAACATAAATTTTAAACAATAACTGATTCGTTGGCTGTGGTATTGTACTTAAAATAAGTTATGATTTTTCTTTGATTGCGGATTACTATAGATAGATATCTATAACCAAGAAATTTTCTTTCATTGAGAAAAATATAATTTTCAACGGGTATTGAAAATTTCTATCGCTCTGCGAGGAATATAACATCAATAATTTTCTATCATTTTACGACAGGGCACAGAAGCCTTACACGTAAGTTAATTTTTATTTCGAAACTTCAAGTTGAATTCCACACATGTTCCGAAACATTTTCGTTGCAACGAAGAAAAAAAAACATAAATTTTAAACAATAACTGATTCGTTGGCTGTGGTATTGTACTTAAAATAAGTTATGATTTTTCTTTGATTGCGGATTACTATAGATAGATATCTATAACCAAGAAATTTTCTTTCATTGAGAAAAATATAATTTTCAACGGGTATTGAAAATTTCTATCGCTCTGCGAGGAATATAACATCAATAATTTTCTATCATTTTACGACAGGGCACAGAAGCCTTACACGTAAGTTAATTTTTATTTCGAAACTTCAAGTTGAATTCCACACATGTTCCGAAACATTTTCGTTGCAACGAAGAAAAAAAAACATAAATTTTAAACAATAACTGATTCGTTGGCTGTGGTATTGTACTTAAAATAAGTTATGATTTTTCTTTGATTGCGGATTACTATAGATAGATATCTATAACCAAGAAATTTTCTTTCATTGAGAAAAATATAATTTTCAACGGGTATTGAAAATTTCTATCGCTCTGCGAGGAATATAACATCAATAATTTTCTATCATTTTAGGACAGGGCACAAAAGCCTTTGCACGAAAGTATATGCATTTATTCAAGGGTTCGTCCATATTGCCCGAACCTGTTAGTTTACTACGAGGACTCATCGACGAAACCTACATTGAGTCTTTAATTGTAACAGGTACTTGGTGGCGATAATGGCCTTTTAATGTGATCAGGATAAAACGCAGGATTTTATAACGTTATTCATTCATTCTTGGAATGTTTTTCTTACTTTCCAATCTCACCCCCTTTCACTCTCTTCATTGTGTTTGACGGACGAATCGAGCCAATGTAGCAGGTACCTGACGTTATTCCGAAGGGTTGTATCTCGGATATTACAATCTTTATCATTCTCTAATTTGGGGTGTTCCGGCGAATAACGGTCGAATTTGTATTGTAGTTTTATGGTATTATATTACTATGGAATGCATTTCCTACTTTTCACTCTTTTCATTGTGTATGACGGACGGGCTGAGCCAATCTAGCAGGTACTTGATGTCATTCCAAAGGTTTGTATCTGGAATATTACAATCTTTATGATTTTCTACGTTGGGGTATTCCGGCGAACAACGGGAGAATTTCTATTGGATTTTTTATTGGATTATAAATACTGGTAAATGTAATGCAACTTAACGATGTGGACGTTTTTCTTCTTCATAGAATCAAATGAAAATGTAACTCTTTAGAAATTGCTGTACCACAACTTAGGCAGGCAAATTATGCTCACGAGACCCATTTGCAATTAACTCGCTGTTAAGGGCAGTATTCCACCCTTAAGGGGTAATATCCACCAAATTTTTTTTTTTGTCATTTTTTTTATTGGCTTAAATCATGCTAAAACTATCCTAGAATCAAAATCTACAACGCCCAAGCACTGATCTAAACTCAAAATTCGTTTAAATCAATTTTTACTGAACAACTTTTATGCTCCAAAATCACATTTTTCGCTTATTTTAGCGATGCTCGTTTTTTTTTAATTTCGCGGCTTTGTAAATTAGTAGAAGTTACCTATGATCGATATCGTGTTTTGATTTTGAAGTATAGAGGTCGCTGCATCAAATTTCGACCGTTACAGCGTCTGTACAGCACGTGTTTACTCACAATTTCCCTTTGTTTAGTCGATCAGCCGTTCTCGTTGTGTACGTTCTTAGTTTGAGTTTTGCTATACTTTTTAACTGTGAATTATATTCAAAAGTACCGTTTACGATGCTCTTGGGTTAACCGTTGGACCGAACATGTACGAGTTTTGCGTGGGATCGGACGCCAATCGCGTCAAAGTCGCTGAGCATCGTATGTCCGATATCGCGAAAGAGGCTAGGCGCAGCCTTACATCAGACAAAAAAAAAGAAGAAGAGGAAAATAAGGCCCGGGAAGGACAACTTTACGGCACAGGGATAGCTGACTGAAGGTAAAAAAATTATTAAGGACTATATTATTGCGATTCTTAAGATTTATAGCATTTTGAAACTTTAAACGCGTTTTTCTCAAAACCATGTTTTCAAAATCGGCGAGCAGTAGAACTGAAAAAGTTTACATCCGATTGACTTGAAATTTTAACTGTAGCTTCTTCATTAGATTATCTAGTGAAGTACACACGATTTTAGCGATTGATTAACAACAAAAAAAGTTATAAACAATTAAAGTCGATTTTTTTTGTCGAAATTTTTTTTTTTTTTTCAAACCGTCGCCACTTTGCGAAAAAAAATTCTAAAAATATAATCATGTGTACTTCACTAGCGACACTCATGTAGATAATGAAAACATTTTTTTTTTGTTATAGGTGGAGTTGGGCACGACTTCTATTGCTCGCCGCGGAAGAACTTTTAAAAAAAGCGGTTCACGGCAATCGCTGCACAGCCGCCATTTTGTAAAAAAAATAACAATAAAAATTTTTTTTCTATTCTCCAAGAGTTGCTTAATCCAATGATATATTATTTATATACCTTACATCTCAAATGTCCTTTAAAAAAAATCATGAAAAAAGCCTTGTTTTTTTGAGCATTTGGTGGATATTACCAGTTAATGAGCGAAAATTCCGAGGCAATGAATAAAGACAGGTAAGGTTAGATTCTTTTTCACTTTATATTATTCATTATTTTATGAACTATATTTTATTTTTTTGTTTGGTATTATTGTAGAAAATCTTGTGGATTATCTTTGTGACGATTTTTCTTTTTAAATCGTTGAAATTGTTTTTGAAATATCGTGTTACGAAATCGATATGAAAATTTTTAATCGTCGGAAATTGCCGTTTAAACATTGAAATACATTTTTCGTTGCAATTGCATCGATTTTCGCCGATTTCTTTTTGACATTTTAACCGTTGGATGTTTTTGCACGTTACGGGCGGGGTAAGAGTTTTCACTTTCGAAAAATCGATTTTTTTTTGTCTTATCTTATTGTTTAACATTTCAAAATATGTCCTTAAAATTTTAAACCGATCTAAGCAATATTCTTGAAGTTATTATCTTATTACTGGTCATCGCTATGTCCATTCACGGACAGCAACCGCATTGACAGGGCCGAGATTCAAGCTGAGCAGCAGAGCAAAGAAGCCAGAATAAAACGAAGACTTTGAGAGAAAAGAGGCTGAAGACATCGACAATGCCGCAGGAAGTCTGCTGTATGGAGCTGGAATCGATGATTCTGTGTAAGTTGGAAAAAAACATTTTTTTCTTCACTTTTTTACTTCATAAACTTTCGACGCGTTTTTCTCAAAACTACTTTTTCAAAGTCCGTGTTCACTGCCATTTAAAAACTACTTGACCGATTCATTTCAAACTTTGTACACATTTTCTACATATAAAATACCTCCCCCCAACGTTTAGTTAAATTTTTTTTTTTACATTAAGAATGTTTCCCACCCACAAAATGGCGGAATTTTCCGTGGAAAATAACAGTTCACGCTTGAGATGGCCGCCAAAAATTTTAAAATGAAAAAAAAAATTATCAGAGAACGTTGGGGGGAAGATTTGATTATAATTTGACTAAATTTTCATGGTTTCTCATTTTCAGATAATTTCCGGCCGAGTTATAGTGAACACCGCAAATTGTTTTTTTTCCAAGACGTTCTGGGGGAAGCTCTGTTACGGGTTTATGCTTCAATATTTCTGCATGAAAAAATTACACAACATTGTCAAAAGTATGCTCAATAATGTACAAAAGGTTCGAATAAAATTGCTCAATCCATATTTGAGAAAAAAAATCGCAAAAAAAGTGTTTTTTTTACGCTGAAACCCTTACCCCTCCCTTAAGAATACACGGTTTATCCTAGATCAAAGAATGACTTATAAAAAACGATGATTTTTTAAATTTAGCACTCATTTGACTATTTCCTAGAACTGTAATTGTTTCAAGTAAAATTGTCTCTCGATTCCATTGTCCAGATTGTACATGGAGGCTCATTAAGCAACCTCACGATTAGAAGAGTTAAAATTACCGAGATAATAAATTAGAAGTTTTGCGAGGAAGTTGCCTCAAGGGAAGTTTAGTTATCGGAAGTTGTGAACGTATGAAAGTGTGGTAAATAGAAACCGCGACAAAACGTTCTCGGTGTTCTCTCTAGATCGGTGGTGCCAGATCAGGCAAAATGGGGAATTTTAATGCCCACACTAACTTTTCCATATAGCGCGCAAGCCAATGACGGCGACGAAGTCGCGCGCGCTGCTACGGTGCAAAAGTTGAGAGCGCGCGGGCAGTTTCTGTCATATTAATTTACAGCCGTGAGCTCTCTCTCTTGCGCGGCCTCGCGGCTAAGCGTGAGCACAATTAATTACCCGCGGAGAGCTTTCAGCTCGTTTGCCCGTGCGAGATGAGTTACCGTCGAGCACTCGCATGTTTTTTTTTTTATCGTTTTTCTTCCTCATCTTTCCCTTTCTTTGATACTTCTCGTTCTATATAGCGACCCTTTCACTCTCTCTTTCTCTGGATCTTGAATTTATCGCTCCCACGCGAGAATTTTCACTTATCAGTGATGACTGTGATGATTTTTCATGTTGAACAATTTTTTAACGCCGTTTTAAACGTTAATAATATTTATTTTATGGCATATAGAGTCATCGTAAATTATAAAAAATCTCGCTAGCATCGCTATTAATTTGATTTTTGTTCTTTTTTAAGAAGACAAAAATTCGAATCTATTCGTTACGAGAAAAAACGAGAATAAAATGTGTTTATGTGTTGCGTGACGCTTTATGTATATCGGAGGAGCAAAGAGATGAATCTCTTTACGCGACAGCGGTCTCGAAGTCGAAAGACGAGCAAGATCGTCACGCGGCATATACGTACACGAGACCCTGCTCCGATCAGATGGCATCTCATCGAAGAGGGAGGATTGAGAAAAGAATAAAATGAACAAAATAAAACGACAAAATAGCCGCGATGACGATGAGCATCGCGTGCGCCGCACCTACGCGAGATATATTATGTGCATATATACGCTTCGCATTACAAAGTTATAGGCGCCTCGTATATTGATCGATTATTTTGCACCCTTATCATAGAAAAAAAAACATTAATAAATATTTTAATTGCGAATATCAATGGAAAAGTTGTTAGGATCGAGGTTCTAGCGGAAAATTAGCATTAAATCCAGAACTTCACCGTACGAACCCAATTTGAGCAACCCATATCGTAAAAAAAAAACGAAATACGAATCCAAGTTGACAGAATCGTTGTGAAAGTTTTCAGAGTCGAGGTTTTAACGAAAATTATCATAAAACGATCAACGTCATCGTCCGAGCTCAATTTATACAACCCTTATTTTAAAAAATGGAGGAATGCGAATTCTCATGTTTGTATGTTTGTATATTTTCATGTCTGCATGTTTGTATGATTGTATGTTTGCATGTTTGCATGTTTGCACGTTTGCATGTTCGTAAGTTTGTATGTTTGTATGTTTGCATGTTTGCATGTTTGCACGTTTGCATGTTCGTAAGTTTGTATGTTTGTATGTCTGTATGATTGTATGTTTGTACGTTTGTACATTTGTATGTTTGTACGTTTGTACGTTTGTACGTTGGTACGTTTGTACGTTTGTACGTTTGTACGTTTGTACGTTGGTACGTTTGTACGTTTGTACGTTTGTACGTTTGTACGTTTGTACGTTTGTACGTTTGTACGTTTGTACGTTTGTACGTTTGTACGTTTGTACGTTTGTACGTTTGTACGTTTGTACGTTTGTACGTTTGTACGTTTGTACGTTTGTACGTTTGTACGTTTGTACGTTTGTACGTTTGTACGTTTGTACGTTTGTACGTTTGTACGTTTGTACGTTTGTACGTTTGTACGTTTGTACGTTTGTACGTTTGTACGTTTGTACGTTTGTACGTTTGTACGTTTGTACGTTTGTACGTTTGTACGTTTGTACGTTTGTACGTTTGTATGTCCGCATGTCTGTATGTCTGTATGTCTGTATGCCTGTATGTCTGTATGTCTGTATGTCTGTATGTTTCTATGTTTCTATGTTTCTATGTTTCTGTGTTTCTATGTTTCTATGTTTCGATGTTTCGATGTTTCGATGTTTCGATGTTTCGATATTTCTATGTTTCTATGTTTCTATGTTTCTATGTTTCTATGTTTCTATGTTTCTATGTTTCTATGTTTCTATGTTTCTATGTTTCTATGTTTCTATGTTTCTATGTTTCTATGTTTCTATGTTTCTATGTTTCTATGTTTCTATGTTTCTATGTTTCTATGTTTCTATGTTTCTATGTTTCTATGCTTCTATGCTTCTATGCTTCTATGCTTCTATGCTTCTATGCTTCTATGCTTCTATGCTTCTATGCTTCTATGCTTCTATGCTTCTATGCTTCTATGCTTCTATGCTTCTATGCTTCTATGCTTCTATGCTTCTATGCTTCTATGCTTCTATGATTCTATGCTTCTATGATTCTATGCTTCTATGCTTCTATGCTTCTATGCTTCTATGCTTCTATGCTTCTATGCTTCTATGCTTCTATGCTTCTATGCTTCTATGCTTCTATGCTTCTATGTTTCTATGTTTCTATGTTTCTATGTTTCTATGTTTCTGTGTTTCTGTGTTTCTGTGTTTCTATGTTTCTATGTTTCTATGTTTCTATGTTTCTATGTTTCTATGTTTCTATGTTTCTATGTTTCTATGTTTCTATGTTTCTATGTTTCTATGTTTCTATGTTTCTATGTTTCTATGTTTCTATGTTTCTATGTTTCTATGTTTCTATGTTTCTATGTTTCTATGTTTCTATGTTTCTATGTTTCTATGTTTCTATGTTTCTATGTTTCTATGTTTCTATGTTTCTATGTTTCTATGTTTCTATGTTTCTATGTTTCTATGTTTCTATGTTTCTATGTTTCTATGTTTCTATGTTTCTATGTTTCTATGTTTCTATGTTTCTATGTTTCTATGTTTCTATGTTTCTATGTTTCTATGTTTCTATGTTTCTATGTTTCTATGTTTCTATGTTTCTATGTTTCTATGTTTCTATGTTTCTATGTTTCTATGTTTCTATGTTTCTAGGTTTCTATGTTTCTATGTTTCTATGTTTCTATGTTTCTATGTTTCTATGTTTCTATGTTTCTATGTTTCTATGTTTCTATGTTTCTATGTTTCTATGTTTCTATGTTTCTATGTTTCTATGTTTCTATGTTTCTATGTTTCTATGTTTCTATGTTTCTATGTTTCTATGTTTCTATGTTTCTATGTTTCTATGTTTCTTCGTTTCTATGTTTCTATGTTTCTATGTTTCTTTGTTTCTATGTTTCTTTGTCTATGTTTCTTTGTTTCTATGTTTCTTTGTTTGTCTCAGGAAATACTAATCCGATTTGAAAAATTCTTTTTGCATTAGATAGCCCATTTATTCAGGAAGGCTTTACCGCCCTATAACTTTATGCTATGGCACTAAGTAGCGGTGGCGGCGCGTTGAATCGGGGGACGGAAATTTAACGCGGGCGAAACCGCGGGACACAGCTCGTTATGAATGTGGATCAAAAAGTGCTAGGATCCAGGTTCCACTAAAAATCATCTCAATCAACTTCGTCGTTCGAACCCTATTTATGCAATTCTTATTTAAAGAGAAACAAGAAACAGGTATTCAAATTGTCAATATCGATCGAAAGGTGCCAAGATCGAGGTTTAAAAAAAAAAAAAAAATTATCACAAGTCGGTCAACTTCACCGTGCAAATTCGATTTATACAACGCATACGCATAGCACTAGTATAATACTAGCGCAAGAGAGCGCAGGCGAAAGAGAGATCGATATCACGACGATCGGTTCGCCTGATTTATAAGACGCCCCGAGATAGGTATCTCGCTCGTCCACCGTGTGTGTCGCAATGCAGCCAATTTATGTAGCACGCGACATTCTGCCGTGTGTGTAAACCCCCCTCCTCATCGCACACCTATATATAGTTTGTGTATCGCGCGCGAACTTACAACAGCGAGAGAAAGATCGCGAAAGCGAGCAGACTCCTCCTTTTCTCCAAGTCCTCCGCTACTCCGGCTGCATAACTATATAACATTTCTATATATATATATATGTAATGGTAAGTAGGGATGCATAAACAAGTATCACGGTGTATGGAGTAGGAATTCTAGCAAGCCGTTTTAAGGACATGGAACGAGAAACAGGACAACTCGTCACTTTATACGCGCTATCTTTCCGCAAACGAACAGAGGAACAGAACGGACCAAAGTTGAAGGATCCTAAGTTGAAACGTCTCACCGTCTATTATCGATAAAACTCTGTTGAAGAGTGAAGTTAAAATTCTTAAAAATTTCCTGTTCTAATCATTTTTATCAAATTAATTGATTTTAACTGAGAGGAATTTTAATTAACGTGCTATTAAAAATAAGTTAAAAATAAAAACCGCTGTTATTTTGTTGCCAGAGAACTTTACTAGTCATTAAACGAATCTTGATTAATGACTAGTAAAGTTTACGGCTGAAAAAAAGAATATTTTGCTTTCCGGCAAAGTCCTGTAACTCCTGTATTTCTCCTGTGAGTGTAGTTCGAAATTTTTGCATTTTTACAAATTCTGCGCACGATTGGAAATAAATTGTTGGAAAGATCCATTGTCTATGAAGTCTTAAGTTCTTTGGTACAACCGTCGTCTCGCCGAAACTCACGAAATATCTGCGAGTTTCAAAACCATTGTGCGATTTATTTGTTGTTTTGTAAAAATATCAAAAAAGAAAGCCTGACTAAAATCGGGGTCGACATTTTGATTGAAAATTGTGGTGATCAATTGATTTTTCATTGATTTCAATTAAGAGCGTAAAAAATTATAGTGCAATTCTATTTTTTTTCTCTCTGTTCGTTCGATACTGCATTTTTGACATATTCTTACAGTGCGTCTGACCAGTACGGGACATACCTACTGCGAGTCACAATCAGGCAGACTCGGCTCTCTCTCGCAGCAGCGCACTAACTTCTGCTTTTCTCGCGCTCTCACTCTACTTACGAGCAAACGAGTCGGCTCCGAAACGCGGAAGCTTTTTCTGGTTACATTCCGTAGAACCTAATTTACAAGTTCTTCCAAAGCTCTTCGGAATTCCATTTATAACATATATATATATTAGGGCGATTTTATTTTTCGACTATTTTTTTTTTCAGTCCCCACCCGAAATTTTGTTGGATATGTCGAAAAAGAAATTCCCTGAAAGTTACAGCCCTTAATATTAATTCTAAGTACTCTCCCAAAGCGTGAGAAGATTTTCCATCTAAAATACACGTAAATCGAATTTTATTTTTTTCAAATTTCTATAACTCAGCCGCATTTTATGCTATCATATTGTTCTTGGTTTCGATTTACTCAGAATAAAACAATCTAAAAAAGTGCCTTTTGCGGCGAAAGTGTAAATTGTACTGGGGAGTTGGTACGGGTCACTGAAGTTGATTTTTACCCAAAATTCTCGTTTTTTTGCTGTTATCTCCGAAACAATTAACTTTACGAAAAAAATGTAAATGAAAAATTTGTTGGAAATTTAATTTCCTACAAAAAAGGTCCTATCCACCCAATTGCTTAGATTAATATTTCTTGAGATATTGAACTTTTATTTTTTTAATTTTTTTTATTATTTAATATTTCATATTTTATAAATTTTATACTACTCATAAGTTAAAGTTCAATATCTCAAGAAATATTAATCTAAGCAATTGGGTCGATAGGACCTTTTTTGTAGGAAATTAAATTTCCAACAAATTTTTCATTTACATTTTTTTCGAAAAGTTAATTGTTTCGGAGATAACAGCAAAAAAACGAGAATTTTGGGAAAAAATCAATTTGAGTGACCCGTACCAACTCACCAGTACAATTTACATTTTCGCCGCAAAAGGCACTTTTTTAGATTGTTTTATTCTGAGTAAATCGAAACCAAGTACAATATGATAGCATAAAATGCGGCTGAGTTATAGAAATTTGAAAAAAAAAAAAAAATTCGATTTACGTGTATTTTAGATGGAAAATCTTCTCACGCTTTGGGAAAGTACTTAGAATTAATATTAAGGGCTGTAACTTTCAGGGAATTTCTTTTTCGACATATCCAACAAAAGTTCGGGTGGGGACTGAAAAAAAAAAAAGTCGAAAAAAAAATCGCCCTAATATATATACATTCTCTGCGTTACATTCTTTTACAACTTCCAAGACTCTCATCGGTGGAATCCAAATGACGAAAAAAAAGTGGGAACGCAGTACGAAAGCATTAAGAGATTCTTCAGCGTCTCGATCTTTGAGGTTTTGTACCGATGATTATTTCATCATCGTTCAAGTTACTTTATATTTTACAGACGGCTGTCTCCGTCCTTTTACGGAATAGTGCTTTATGAAGAGAGACATGTGAAAGCGAGGAGAGCCGGCTTCGTGTGTCACGTAGTCGTCTCGCGAAACTTTTCACTTCCTGTGTGAGTATATATATGAGGTCGGTCATCTTTTTTTTTTTCTCGTGAGAGACATTGGACACGCACATCGGGCAACTCCACCAAAGCCAAGATGAATTTATGCCGAGTGTTTATGTCAATGGTCGGCAAGACTCACATCTATTTAGTGTCGGAAGACACTGCACCGTGAGCCGGGCCTTTTTAAACGAGAAAATTTATCGTTTCGTTGCGAGCTCGATGTATATGCTACATATACGTTTATGTGGTTAAATATATATTTGTATACGATATATATATATATATGTGTGTAATATAGAATATAGAGTGTAGAGAGATATAGATATTGCGTGGTTGAAAAGGGCGCTTTATGGGCCAAGTCATACGCGACCGATCCTCAACGGCTTTCCATAAATTCATTTCAGCTGTAAATTTTGCCGCTCTCTATAGCCTCGCCAAATGAGAACCGCTTCCATATTAGGTACCAGGAGCATTATTATGCTATTCATTTTTTTTGGCCCGCGGGGCATTCGCGAACGAGACAGTTATGTGCGTGCTACGAAGCTTTTTCACCGACGAAAATTTCAGCAACGAGATTGATGATCTATATAGTTTTTTTTTACCCAGAAAGTAGATCGATCGACTGTGATACCGTGTGTGAGAGCATAGAAAGTGCCCTTTTTTTAAAATAACTATTGGAATGCTCTTATGATCGCTAATTATAATGTAATTCGTTTTTAATCTAACGATTAAGTTGTTAAGATAGCTCAAGATGTTAAACAAAGACTGGAAATTCGGTAAAGCGAAGAAAACCAGTGAAATTCAAAGTATTGTCGCGATAGGCCAATGTCGAATAGTGTAAAAATGTCGAGAAATCAAAATGGCACAATGGACATCGTAACAACAGACATCGGTTGAACGGTATAGCAGTTGATGTGCTACAGCGCCATCTAATGGCGAGTTACAACAAAGTGGAAAGCATAAAAACCTTCGCCATAAAAAAGTACATATATGTGTCAACTTTAATGGTGATCGGTCAAACGCTGTCGAAGTCTATTAAGCTCATACAGATATACCAACATCCATTTATACGAGGTCTGTTCAAAAAGTATCGCGAATTTTGAATTTCCGCGGGCTACGTATATTAGATTTTCGATTTTTTGTGGCGTTAGGTTGGTACTCATGTCCCTCACTTATGCTGAAAAAATCGGCCATTTTGAATGTTTAGTTAATTGTTGACAGCTGTTTTGGTTAGACGTGTTTTGGCTTGTCTTCGATTTTTGCCTATTCCAAAAAATGGGTCGAAGAATCTGTATCAAATTTTGTGTGAAAAACAAAATTAAGTGCGTGGACGCATTCCGAATGTTCACTGTGGCATATGGTGAAGCTACCTTGGACCAAAGCAACGTTTATCGGTGGTACAAAATGTTCTCAGAGGGCCGAGAAGATGCGAACAGCGAAATGCGTTCCGGCCGCCCGAGCACATCGACAACAGACGAAAACATTGATGAAGCGAAGAAAATAATATTGGCCAATCGTCGAATCACCGTTAGAGAAGTTGCTGAGGAACTAAACATATCGGTTGGCTCGTGCTACTCGATTTTTATCAATGCTTTGGGCATGAGAATTTGGCACGAAATTCGTGCCAAAAATTCTCAATTTAGAACAAAAACAGTGTCGCGTTAACATTGCTAAGGAGCTGTTGGACTCGGTCCGCGACGACCCAAATTTGCTCCAGAGGTTCATAACTGGTGACGAATCATGGGTTTATGGTTATGACGTGGAAACCAAAGCTCAATCATCGCGATGGAAGCTGCTTTTTTGGAATAGGCAAAAATCGAAGACAAGCCAAAACACGTCTAACCAAAACGGCTGTCAACAATTAACTAATCATTCAAAATGACCGATTTTTTCAGCATAAGTGAGGGACACGAGTACCAACCTAACGGCACGAAAAAATCGAAAATCAAATATACGTAGCCCGCGGAAATTCAAAATTCGTGATACTTTTTGAACAGACTTCGTATATGTGCCAACTTTCATGGCGATCGGTCAAACGGTGTCGAAGTCTATTAAGCTCAAACAGATATACCACCATTCATTTATATATATAACTAGGGGGGCTCTGCCCCCCTGCGCGCCAACCCCCCCCCCCCCCCGTTCCATTTCGCCCCGGCCTGCACCCCCACCCCGCCGTTCCATCTCGCCCCGGGCTCCCCCCTCAACCCTTGTACGCGGCGGCGGCGGCGGCGGCGATATATTTATATAATATAGAGAGATAAATAGATATCCTCCTCAAACAAATTCTACGAACTTAATAAGACATTATGTGATCGCATCGGTAACTCGTTTCCTAAATCAAATTTTTAAATAGTACATTTTATTCCATTGTAAATTACAACGATTTCTCTCTGTAGCAAGAAAATCAAAGCTTTTTTTTTAATCTTGATTTTTTATCTGGAACAGAAGTTGCGAGATTTTGTATTATAGAAAAATGGTTGCGCTCATCAAGGATATAAAGGGCTCGGAAAAAGTGTAGAAAAAAGACTTTGTTGGAATTTTTTTTTTCTCATCGTCAGTTCTACGTATCCATTTTTCATCGTACACAACGATATGAATTGTAAATCTTGTTCCCTGGCTCTCCTGTACGTTAATATATATAAGCTACTATAAAAGCAAGCTCGGAGAGACGGAGAGGAAGAGAAGGAAGAAATGTAAAAAAAAAAAGAGAGAGAGCCTTAAGGGCAAAAGCACGAGGCTCACAGTAAATCAACACTGGTTCACACACTCACACATATATAGATATACGGTACATATTCTCTGCTCATTTTTTTTTCCTCCGCACTTTCAGAGGTTCTCAATATTTGTAACGGACGATATTCGAAGTTGAAACGAATTTTCGTGTTCCGGATAATCGAATTTTATGCGAAAACAGATGAAATTCTCTGCCAATTTATAAATTTACAATACCAGCAATTTTTAATTAATTCATTTTTATGTACGACCCTTTTTCCTCGCAAATTGCGTTAATCGTTCTTGACACCATGAACAACGACGTCATCAGTCTCCCTTCCAAAGCTTACGACGTGAAGACATACGAGCTTCATAGTGACGTGTAAAGAAGAGAAGAAGAAGAAAAAAAAAGAGTACAAGGCACGTCGTTAATCAAGTCGTCTCGTTAATTGGCAGGACGACATTGATTCTCCGACGATCCGCATTATCGTTGATGTTTTTCTTTTGCAGAACGATAAAAGTACCTGGCGAGATGCATCGATGCGCAATTCCTCGAACGCGAGGCGACGCAAAAGATACGCAGATAATACCAATGGTACGCGTCAGCCTCGCATTGAACTCTCTCGCGGGAATCTTTTCCGCGAGGGGGTTGCGCAACCAGAAATACGATCCTTTCCACTACGATTGTCATCGGGTCGCTTTTTGCCTTCAATAGCCAATGGAACGAGTTATATCATCGAGTCGATATAAAAAACAAAAGAAATTTCTCCTTTTCGCAAACATTCACCCCTTCTCGCGAGAGAAGGGGATGTGGATGTGCGAGGAGACGAGAATATAATTCAGAGAGCGTGTGTAATAAGAGAAAAGAGAAGAAAAAAAAAATCAACTGCACATAGCCTCGCAAAAGCCGGAAGACTAATGCCGAGGGTTGTTTTTCTTCTTTTTTTTCTCTTCTACTCTTTCCTTTCTTCTTATTTCTTCTTTTCATTCCACTCTCGATGCTTATATATCCGTTTACATCCCATTCGCGGGAATCTCAAATGACTTGGGCTTTGCACACAGTGTCTTAATTTAATTCTGCGCGAGGAACGAAAAGGAAAAAAAAAGTTCAACGTGTAAGACAATACGGATCTTTCTGTATATATCCATGTATACATATCTATATTAGGGCGATTTTTTTTTTGATTATTTGTTTTTTTTTCAGTCCCTACCCGAAATTTTGTTGGATATGTCGAAAAAGAAATTCCCTGAAAGTTACAGCCCTTAATATTAATTCTAAGTACTCTCCCAAAGCGTGTGCAGATTTTCCATCTAAAATACACGTAAATCGAATTTTTTTTTTCTTCAAATTTCTGTAACTCAGCCGCATTTTATGCTGTCATATTGTTCTTGGTTCTGATTTATTCAGAATAAAACAATCTAAAAAAGTGGCTTTTGCGGCGAAAGTGTAAATTGTACTGGTGAGTTGGTACGGGTCACTAAAGTTGATTTTTACCCAAAATTCTCGTTTTTCTGCTGTTATCTCCGAAACAATTAACTTTACGAAAAAAATGTAAATGAAAAATTTGTTGGAAATTTAATTTCCTATAAAAAAGGTCCTATCGACCCAATTGCTTAGATTAATATTTCTTGAGATATTGAACTTTAACTTATGAGTAGTATAAAATTTATAAAATATGAAATATTAAATAATAAAAAAAATAAAAAAAAATTTGTTGGAAATTTAATTTCCTACAAAAAAGGTCCTATCCATCCAATTGCTTAGATTAATATTTCTTGAGATATTGAACTTTTATTTTTTTAATTTTTTTTATTATTTAATATTTCATATTTTATAAATTTTATACTACTCATAAGTTAAAGTTCAATATCTCAAAAAATATGAATCTAAGCAATTGGGTCGATAGGACCTTTTTTGTAGGAAATAAAATCTTCCAACAAATTTTTCATTTACTTTTTTTTCGCAAAGTTAATTGTTCCGGAGATAACAGCAAAAAAACGAGACTTTTGGGTAAAAATCAACTTCAGTGACCCGTACCAACTCACCAGTACAATTCACACTTTCGCCGCAAAAGGCACTTTTTTAGATTGGTTTATTCTGAGTAAATCGAAGCCAAGAACAATATGATAGCATAAAATGCGGCTGAGTTATAGAAATTTGGAAAAAAAAAATTCTATTTACTTGTATTTTAGATGGAAAATCTTCTCACGCTTTGGGAGAGTACTTAGAATTAATATTAAGGGCTGTAACTTTCAGGGAATTCCTTTTTCGACATATCCAACAAGATTTCGGTTGGGGACTGAAAAAAAAATAGTCGAAAAAAAAAAATCGCCCTAATCTATATATATATATATATATATGTGTGTGTGTGTGTGTGAGTGTGTATGAATAGACTGTTCTTCGATCAGAAACATTATTGCCGAGGAACTAAAGTAAGATAGTCGCGAGAGAGATTTTTCGTATCGCATTTAGGGCTCGAGAAGAGGATCTCGGGGCGGGAGAGACGATGCAAAAGTTTACGACTCTCCGCGGGACAAAAAGTTAAGTGCATTAGGCGATCGTGGGCAGTTTCACGATGTGAAAATAAATGCTCGTGAGCTATATAACCAATATATGTATATATATACATTTATATATTAATTTTATTATTATAATTATTGTTATTATAATATACATATGTAAATACATATGCATCGATTCGCGAAGCAACGAGAACGGCGAAAACACATTTACTTACGCATTAAATCCGCGTGCAGTTACGTCTTTTTGTTTTTCACTCATGTATACAAGGCTCGCCCGCTTTACACAGGGGATTACGCATTTTTAACGTTCAGAAAAATAAATATATTCTCGCAAGAAATATGTTTCCAACGCGTTCCAACGAGTCTCGTTTCCGTTATTATTATTATTCAATTTTTTTTTTCTTCTACACAAATTATTACTTTCGTATCTGATTGCGATATACGAGCTAAGTTTTCGCGATGCGAAATGAATTTACGACAAATTCACGTTAAACGGGCAACTAAACCTAAACAACAGGTGAACGATAAATGTGTGCATGTGTATCGGAGGGCCACACAAGAGGGACTTTTATTGGAAATAATAGGCGAAACGAGGATAATTGCATGTAATTTAAGAGAGTAGTCGTATTTCTGTCGGAAACGATATTATATCTGTACAGCACTTTTCTTTATCGTTCTAACGTTTAAGAAAATCTCCTGTTACGATCTCGATGTTTATCGCGCGATATATATATATGTTTGATGGAAAATATAATTTTAAATAATTCCTATTTATGATATCAGGTTCGGTAAGTTCTGTAATTGGTTTGTGCTCCTGGAACTCCATAAGAGTCACAAATATTTTGTGCTACTTCTCAATTTTTCTTTTTCTTTTTCAGCCGACCACCATTACCCTCAATTTTGTAATGCAGATCTTGCACGTGACCTCGTAATCTGTATATATTGCGTTATTACGGGCAAGAATTAAGGGAGTGTGGCCACGGTAGAATTTTCAAAAAATCGATGTTTTTTTTTGCTGCAACGATGCTTTATCATCATAGAAATAAGTTGAGTTAAGTTAAGGTAGTAGTTGGAATTTTTTTTCATCGCATTTGAGCGTATAACGTAAGCCTACCTCTGGCACGGCCATCGAGTACCCGATCGCGCCGCGTGACAAATAATTTCGACAATTTTTACCTGATTCACTTCAAATGTTTAAATTATATTTCTAATTGCATTTCGCAGAGACGTACGTACGGAATTTCTGATTAATTAAAAACTTTCCATTTTACGAGCGGTTTTATACGAAATTTTTCACTGGAAATTCACCTTTTAAGGGATCAGGCCACTCTAGAGGCCAAAAAAATAGACTTTTTCGGGGATTTAAAAAAAAAAAAAACTACAAAATAAATCGAGATTACAAAATAGGATGTTTATCATACATGTCAGTGATTGTGTACAATAATTTTTTTGAAGCGATTAATTCCAAAATGGCGGCTGTGCAGCATTTTGCGATGACGTCTCCGTTTTTGTTGGCCAGAAACATAAGTCAAACAATTTTCAACCGAATCACTTGAAATTTTGAATATATCTTTGAAAATATATTGTCTATGGAAGAGCGTAGGATTTTTTCAATATATTGATTTTTTGCCAAATGGCGCACACCTAAAGTGAAAAGTGAAAAATTTGCTTAAAAAATCATCAGAAAATTGTTAATAACAAATGAATATGCAATATAAGAAAAAATCCTACGCACATCCATAGACAATGTATTTTTAAAGATATATTCAAAATTTCAAGTGAATCGATTGAAAATTGTCTGAGTTATGTTTTCGGCCAACAAAAACGTAGACCTCATCGCAAAAACGCTGCGCAGCCGCCATTTTGAAATTAATCGTTTCAAAAAAATTATTGTATACAGTCACTGATGTGTATGATAAATACCCAATTTTGTAATGTCGATTTATTTTGTAGTTTTTCTGAAAAAAATCCCCCGAAAAAAGCCTATTTTTTCGGCCTCTAGAGTGGCCTACCCGTTAAGGGAGGAAATAGGGTTAGACGGTTCAAAAAATCGATTTTTTTGTTTCATAAATTGTTCGTAAAACAATTGACAAATATGTTCCCAAAATTTTAAATGAAAATTCCGACTCGTTCTATTGTTATGAGCCATTAAGGGGGGAAATAGGGTTAGGACAGCGTTTTCTCAATAATTTTCATAAATTTTTTTATAGTATAAAAAATGAATATAATTCATTGACACTTTGAGAATATTTTATACATATATTTAAGTATATACTATAAAATGTTTATACATATATTTAAGTATATGCTATAAAATATTAGCGACTCCATATTGCTTGTTTTTCTTGGTACTATTTTTTCAAACGCGTTTTTCTGAAAACGACTTTGTTTTAACGTGCGTACACGCTATTTTGAAAAGTTTCCAACCAATCGTTTTGAAAATTGGCAGTTACTTTCTTCATAGTATTGCGCTCTATATGAACCTAAAATCGGAATATTATCATTATTTTAAATAATTTTTTTTTTGCAAATAAAGTTGTAAAAAATGTCAAAAAATCATGCTTTTTTTGTTTTGATCCCTGTAAAAAATGCAATTATTAATTTTTTTGATAGTATTTAGGTTCATATAGAAGAGAGACATATAATAAAAGTAAATTCCAACCTCGTTTGATTTCAGATGACAATTGCGGCTTTCAGAATGTACGCAAAATTCTGAGTCTGATTGTGACCTGCAATATGGGGTCGCTAATATTTTATAGTATATACTTAAATATATGTATACAAATTTTATAGTATATACTTAAATATATGTATAAAATATTCTCAAAGTTTCAATAAATCAAATTCATTTTTTATACTATAAAAAAATTCATGAAAATCATTGAGAAAACGCTGTCCTAATCCTATTTCCCCCCTTAAGTTCAAATGCCTACAATATTCGAATAAAACAATATTTTTCAAATTCCGTACGTACTTCTCTAGGTATTCTGATGTAGATTAACGAAAATTTTTTTTTTTTGTCCTAGGTCAAAAATTGTGGATGCCAAATGTCACACCCGAAAAAAAAGATACCAAAAGCAAATAGCAGTTGTCGGCCATTTTTGTATACCAAAAAAAAATATTTTTTTCAGCTTCATATTTATACTAAATGGATGTGTAATCAATTTTATAAATAAATCACACTATCATACAAAAAAAAATTGTTAAATGTGCACATGATTTTATACCCGCTATCGTGATCATACCCCTTGAAAGATCGTGCTCATCGGTTACAATAATCGTGTGTACGTAATCCCCGGTACTTCGATCTGTTTATCCTAGGAATTCACGTACGACCACAATTGTCATTAGTAAATCTCTTACACCGTGAAAAATTCATTGAAATGAATCACGCTCCTCGTGACTAAAAGAGAGAGAACGCAAGAGCGTATCGAGAAAATCATACAAGTATTGCAATAGAAATTGTAAAAAGTACCGTACAAACTCCGTTCTTGCCTCATCCCTTACTAAATGCCTGACAAAAACAAACAAACCTTTTCGTTTTTTTTTACATTTTAACATTGAATTTTTGAGTGACAAAAATTCCTCGCTCTTCACCAATGTCATTAATATCAGGAGAAAATTTTCGACCGGATAAAAACATCGTACAGGATGAAAAAAAATTTTCTTTACACACTTTTTTGTCCAACTCTTTTGGTTTTTCGTTTTTTTCGTTTTTTTTTACACTTTAACATTGAATTTTTGAGCTTGCGGCAAAAGTTCCTCGCTCTTTACCAATGCCATTGCTATGAGCGAAAAATTTTCAATCAGATAAAAACATCGTAGAGGGTGAAGAAAAATTTTCTTTGCACACAGTTTTTTCTTCAATTCTTAAATTACTGCACTGTGAAGGGTAATTCAATGAAGTCATTCAATGAACGATCGGCTCGTTTAGTATAGATAAAAAAAATTTGATCACTAACGGAGGTTTAAGCTGTGTGTATAAGTTACAGTCGGCGAAGGGTAAAAACGAATGCTCAATACGTATACGAATATGGCACATGTATGTGTATCTGCATTCGCGCTTGTTAGTTCTCGCGATAAATTCGAGCGGGGTGCTCTTCGATCGAGGTGTGAGTAACGAGCGGCAATAACCACGCCAATAATTAAGTGTCCCCGGTGTGGGACCATTTGTCCGATCGCCATTAACCGCGAGAGTACAGCTTCAAAGCTTCTTCGAAGTTATTTTGTATATGGGACATTTCAAACCAATTCGAGCTGGCTGTGACCCTCACTATTTATTTTTCTCTTCGTGCATGTTATAGAGTGACACAAAAGAAATGACACGCACCAATTAAGAGATTTTTTTTTGGAAAATTCATGACGTTATAATTTAAATTGTTAATTTAACGATGGGAAGCGTTATCGATTTTATTTAAATTTACACGGTAAAGCTGTTTGATTGAAAACAACATTTTTTAGTGTATTCGTTGATTATGCGTCGTGGCTTTATTTTACGTAGTACAATACAATTACGAGATACAATTATTTTTTCTTAATAAATGTTGCAATTATTCTTTTAGTATTTACTAGCTGTGTCCCGCGCTTTCACCCGCGTTAAATTTCCGCCCGCCCCCGATTCGACGCGTCGCCGCCATTCTTTAGGGTCTTAGCATAAAGTTATATAGCACAAAGCCTTTCTGAATAAACGGGCTATCTAATACAAAAAGAATTTTTCAAATCGAACAAGTATTACCTGAGATTAGCGCGTTCAAATAAACAAACGAACAAACTCACCAGCTTTATTATAGGAAGATTTTACATTTAAAAAATATTTTGTGTGTGACGAGAGCCTGAATTTGAAAAAAATCTTCGAATTATAATGTATTATTTTTATGACATTTTTCCCTATAATTTTAATGCCATAAAAGTACGAGACATACTCAAAAATATTGTTTTCCATCGAACACATTATTCTATAAATTTGAACAAAATCGATAACGGATTATCGATCCTGAAAGTCAAATTAACAATTTTTATTATTACAACCACACAAATTTCCGAAAAGAATCTGAAAATTCGTCCAGGTCCCTTTTTTCGCTCATTCTGTAACATACTTGAATGAGAAAAAAATTGAAAAAATGAAGTTATATGGTATAAAGCCTTCCTGAATAAACGGGCTATCTAGGGCAAAAAGAATTTTTCGAATCGGACAAGTATTTCCTGAGATTAGCGCATTCAAATAAACAAACGAACAAACTCGCCAGTTTTATTATAGGAAGATTTTACATTTAAAAAATATTTTGTGTGTGACGAGAGGCTGAATTTGAAAAAAATCTTCGAATTATAATATATTATTTTTATGACATTTTTTCCTATAATTTTAATGCCATAAAAATACGACACATACTCAAAAATATTGTTTTCCATCGAGCACATTATTGTATAAATTTGAACAAAATCGATAACGGATTATCGATCCTCATCATCAAATTAATAATTTTTATTATTACAACCACACAAATTTCCGAAAAAAATCTGAAAATTCGTCCGGGTCACTTTGTTGGGTCATTCTGTAACATGAAGAAGAAAAAAAAAATTTTAATGAAGGTCTCAGCCAGGTGGAGTTGGCGTGAAATGCCCCGTATATATGTGTAGCATAATTTATCGAGGTTGCGTAGAAAGAAAGGGATTCTCTCGTTTATGTCGCTCGATAATTATTCTCGATCGTTTATTTTTTTTTCTACATTATAAATCAATAAATAAATCAATAAATACATCCTTCCTACCTATATACGAGGTCTGTTAAAAAAGTATCGCGAATTTTGAATTTCCTCGGGCTACGTATATTCGATTTTCGATTTTTTTGTGGCGTTAGGTCGGTACTCATGTCCCTCGCTTATGCTGAAAAAATCGGCCATTTTGAATTTTTAGTTAATTGTTGACAGTTGTTTTGGTTAGACGTGTTTTGGCTTGTCTTCGATTTTTGCCCATTCCAAAAAAGCAGCTTCCATTGCGATGATTGAGCCTTGGTTTCCACGTCATAACCATAAACCCATGATTCGTCACCAGTTATGACCCTCTGGAGCAAATTTGGGTCGTCGCGGATCGAGTCCAACAGATCCTTAGCAATGTTAACGCGAAACTGTTTTTCTTCGAAATTGAGCAATTTTGGCACGAATTTCGCGGCGACCCGTCTCATGCTTAAATCATTGGTAAAAATCGAATAGCACGAGCCAATCGATATGTTTAGTTTCTCAGCAACTTTTCTAACGGTGATTCGACGATTGGCCAATATTATTTTCTTCAACTTCATCAATGCTTTCGTCTGTTGTTGATGTGCTCGGGCGTCCGGGACGCATTTCGTTGTTCGCATCTTCTCGGCCCTCTGAGAACATTTTGTACCACCGATAAACGTTGCTTTGGTCCAAGGTAGCTTCACCATATGCCACAGTCAACATTCGGAATGCGTCCGCGCACTTAATTTTGTTTTTCACATAAAATTTGATACAGATTGTTTGATCCATTTTTTTGGAATAGGCAAAAATCGAAGACGAGCCAAAACACGTCTAACCAAAACAGCTGTCAACAATTAACTAAACATTCAAAATGGCCGATTTTTTCAGCATAAGTGAGGGACATGAGTACCAACCTAATGCCACAAAAAAATCGAAAATCGAATATACGTAGCCCGCGGAAATTCAAAATTCCGGATACTTTTTTAACAGACCTCGTACATATACACTGTACAATCATTCGGATTAATTAGTACGATTTCCATTCGATGCCACGCGAAATTTAACAAATTTGCGGTGTAAAATAACGTCTGGATCTTTTTGACTCAAGAACAATACTCTTCTCTCTTTCTCCTACGAATTATTATTTTTTTTCATGCCCACGTCAATGCTCGTGATAGCTTTGAATTTCTGTGGCTGTTGTGAGCTCGCGCAAGATGTCAAACAAATTAAGAAAAAAAAAAAAGCGTCGAGCCAATGTTACAAACATGGTATTTTAGTGGCCGCAAAAAAGGCAACATTGAAATTCAGGGTTATCGAAACAAACGAGTGTCTCATCCTCCGAATCCTCGGCGTGTGAATTCGCTCTCATACTCCTTCGTGAAACTTGTATCCAACGATGTACGACAAGATCTTTATTCGCAGCTTTTATACGAGATTCCTGGTAGTAAAAAAAATTGAAAATATAAAGTCCTTCCCTCGAGCATTATACGATGGGCATGTGTGTTGGTGTTTTTGTCTGTAGTGAGGTCAGCATGGTCTCAAAGGGGTGAGGTCGAAGGTGAATTCGTAAAGTAAAGCCTGTCAATGTTTGTTATTTTTTTTTTTTTCGTTTGCGTTACGGTACATTTATCGATCTTAGTATACGAGGATCGATAGCACGTTTATCTTTATTGATTTTGTGTCGTCAGACATTTTTTTTCCCAATAAATTGTCATTGGGAATTGGCTTTTTTATACCAATATCTTCTTCACGTTATTCAATAAACGTTAATGGACTATTAAAGAAAGAAAAAATTATTCATATCTTTAAGATTTTATGTGTATCTATATTTTTCGTTTTTTTCGCGTCTGATTTATCGTCGAGCTTGCTGTTGCGAAATGAGCTACGGCTCTTGTACAACCCCATAGTGTTTGTGTTTAATAATTTTATAAATATGGCGGTATAAAAGCTCGTGTTAGTTGTTGAAGGAGGCGGGTTACCGTATACGACGATACGAGAACGAGTGTCCACAATATATACGTATGCATATAACTTGTTGAGCATTACTTTTCTCTCTAGAGTGGCTGCCGTTTATACGCTAACTGAGGAGAGTTGCACATAGCTCGCAAAGCAAACCTCTGGCTCATCAGCGGTGCCTCGGGGTCCACGATCTCTCAAACCTCCTTAACGAGAGAGAAAGATACCGCGGGAAGCCAGTACATATAGAAACAGACGAGAGGGAGTGTCGGAAGAAGAGTGGGAACGGTGGATGGAGGTGGAGAAGGGGATTGTGGAGAAATGTGGTAATTAATAACCCTTAGGCAATGGTAAATCAAATTAAATGACAGTTCGGTAGCCCCAAGTCGGTGCTACCAACCCAAGAGAATTTTAGCCGAATGAAATCTTCGGGAGATGCAACAGGTATAGAATGTAATAGGTAACGGTTTGTCTCTTGTATCTGGAGAAAATATAAGGATAGTATATTTATCGTCGTGGATGTTCGTAATTTTTTTTTTCCGACATTTTAACAAATTTTGATATATATTTGGAAATGAATTTTTTGTGAACACTATTTTATCATTAATTGCAATTAGACATGTGGAGAAAAAAGAATAAAACAGCGGAAAAGTAGAGGAAGATCAACGGAAGCGATGTGAGGAAGAAGCGGGAAATGAGAAATGGAAATATTGGTATAGGGGATAAATGTGAGGGAAGGGATTGTAAAAACCCGAAAAGGGTGTACAAGGAAATAAACAATGACTACTACTACTACTACTACTACTACTAATTGCAATTGATCCACACTTCTCGAAATTTTTGTTTTGGGAGTTTTGGAGTTTACAAGGGACTTGAGGAGGGGACCGAGCATTTTTGAGATTACGAGGGTGGAATTTGAGATCAGCAACTTTATTTTGGGTTTACTTACTTCGTAATCGTTCTAGCTTCAAAATGATACGTGGTTCTTTGAGCTCCGACGATTTATCAATTTTTCACAGATTTTTGAACTTAGACTCTTGATCTTCCCTAAATTCCTTATCCTTTTCCATTAAGGGGGGAAATAGGGTTAGACGGTTAAAAAAATCGATTTTTTTTTAATTTCACAAATTGTTAGTAAAACTATTGAAAAATATGTTCCCAAAACTTTAAATGAAAATTCCGACTCGTTCTATTGTTATAAGCCATTAAAGGGGGAAATAGGGTTAGGACAGCGTTTTCTCAATGATTTTCATGAATTCTTTTATAGTATAAAAAATGAATATAATTTATTGAAACTTTGAGAATATTTTATACATATATTTAAGTATATACTATAAAATTTTTGAAGAATTTCCTTGAAAAACACCGAAGAAAATTTATGACTGCTTTGACTTTGATTTTCTTGGTACTATTTTTTCAAACGCGTTTTTCTGAAAACGACTTTTTTTAAACTTGCGTACACGCTTGTTTGAAAAGTTTTCAACCAATCGTTTTGAAAATTGACAGTTACTTTCTTCATAGTATTGCGCTCTATATGAACCTAAAATCGGAATATTATCATTATTTAAAATAATTTTTTTTTTGCAAATAAAGTTGTAAAAAATGGCAAAAAATCATGCTTTTTTGTTTTGACCCCTGTAAAAAATTCAATTTTCTATTTTTTTTTATAGCATTTAGGTTCATATAGAATAGAGACATATAATAAAAGTAAATCCCAACCTCGTTTGATTTCAGATGAAAATTGTGGCTTCCAGAATGTACGCAAAATGCTGAGTCTGATTGTGACCGGCAATATGGGGTCGCTAATATCTTTGGTGTTTTTCAAGGAAATTCTTCAAAAATTTTATAGTATATACTTAAATATATGTATAAACTATTCTCAAAGTTTCAATAAATCATATTCATTATTTATACTATAAAAAAATTCATGAAAATCATTGAGAATACGCTGTCCTAACCCTATTTCCTCCCTTAATTTCCCATGATTTCCAAAGTGCTCTCACGAACCCAAAAATTACGATATCGGAATGCGTTAAATGTCATTCCCTGAGTTTGTCCACGAGCTTTTGAAAATACGAGAAATAAAGTTGATTCGATGAAACGAGAACAAAGTTATGACCGCTTGAATTTTGAAATGTTTAGGACTTTGACAATACGGATTAAAGAGTGGATCATTTAGTTGATTATTTTTTATTACGTTTCAAGATCTTATACGATGGGAAATTTTCCACTAATTACAAAAAAAAGTGTTTCTAACGAATAAAGTTAATGTTACGTACGTTAAGATCACACTTTAATATTTTTTAAGCTCGAAATACATTTTTTTTTCTTTCAATGATACCGACGAAAAGAAAAATTCGTTGTTTCTCTTTGTTATTCATCGTACATCACTCATTTTACTTTTGTCCCTCCTTTCACGGGTATATACAGGTCATTGTCGTGGGTGTGAGCATTTTGTACGTGGGTCCCATCGAAAAGAGACGAGTGAGAGAGAATCGCGGTCCCATTCAGGCTTGAAAAAGATGAGCTGTTGAGAAGACACGTGAAGACAGAGGAAAAATACACGAAAGGACAAAGTGACATCTATACTACATCTCTCAAGATGCATTGAACAGATTTTTTAATGATCGTATACGTAGGTATATCGTATATGTATATAGGATCTAAAAGTATATTCAGCATCCGATATCTCGCGTTATGTGTAAGTGTACGTTAATATTTTAATGGTATAAGAAAAAAGACAAGTTTTATTATGGTGCGAGGATTTTTAATGTTCATCAACCTCTCGGCATAAATTCTTGTGGTTAATTATAGCGATCCGGATCTACTTAACCGTCTCTCCGAGACTCATTGTCTCGCGAGCGAGAGAAGAGATAAATCTTTGCAAGAGAGAAAAAGACAGAGAGAAAGAGAGAGAAAATCGTCACGACTGGATGGTGGTACACGATCCGGAATTTCTTCCAGTCCTCTCTTCCTCTCTTCCTCACTCATTCCATCCCTTTCTGATTCTCGAACCAGATTAACGAAACAATTAACCAATTACTATAATTAAGACACACTCTCGGCCCACTTAGCATTTGTACGAATCGAGGTACGGACCTCGGTTGAATTTACATTCGAATCTACCTCTCTATCTTTTTCTCTCTCTCGCGCAAGATTGTTTTCCATCTATACCGATGCTCACATCACGTTCTTTCCACCCTTGCTACTTTATCTTCTTCTTTTCTTTTATTCATTTTGCTTTTATATTGTATCAAGAGCTTTAGCGGTTCTCCTGTTAACGATGCAAGACGGATGAAATCGATTTCTTCGAATTCGCTTGTTCATCCTCCATACTTTGTGACCGCAGGCCTGATCCTTGCTGTCTCCTCGTGTAACCACGAACCTCGATTAAAATCACTTTGTTCACGATTCAATGGTCGTTTTCATTGGCAATTTTATTCTCGTAATACGCTTCGATGAAGACACAACTTTGTTAATAAATTTTACTTATCAAACGTGTCACTTGCCAAAGTGAAAACTTGTTGAAAATTCACTAATTTTGTACCCCTGCGTCAGGATGACAGAAATTTACTTTTATAATGCATAGTTGAGGTAAGAAAATCATATTCTGGAAAATAAAACATTTCATGCTACTTTCTTTTAGTCTGAGTGCACGGTAAAGTAAAAAAATATGCTTCATCTTTGATTTATTGATTCAAATTTAAACAAAGTCATTAGCAAACTTTTATACGAAGACTGTTTTTTACAATACATACAAAAACACTATAAAATCAAAGTCTCAATGCATACGTCTTTTATTTTTGTTCCATGCATATATATTCTCAGATCGCGGATAAATTATAAAAGAAAATAATTCTCGAACCAGGAATAATTAGATATCCGTTTGAAACACGAAAAAAAAAACCTTTTATTTTAGTATCTTTTAGTCTGAGTGCATGGTAAATTTAAAAAATATACTTCATCTATGATTTAAGGATTCAATTTTTTTTTTAAGTCATTATCAGACTTTTATACGAAGACTATTTTTGTTAATAAAAAAAAATCACGTCAAAATCAAAGGCTCAATGCATACGTCTTCTATTTTTGTTCCAAGCATATATCGACGCTGCTTACGAAAACTAGCATGTTTCAGATTTCGTACGAAAACAAGCACACTTGACATCTGCGCGAAAACTAGCATGTTTCGGCTTTTGCCATGAAAACTAGCACATTTCGATATTCGCCGCGAAAACTAGCATGTTTCGGCTTTTACCACGACAACTAGGAGGTTTCGACTTTCACCGCGAAAATTAGCACGTTTCAGTATCACTGGAAGTGTTTCTCATTTTTTACTCCACGTTTTTTTAACATCCTTTTTTACTCCAAATTGACGAAATATTTATGCTTGTCATTTTATACTGTTTTATTTTTTGTTTGAATTTATTTCATACATATTTTACTGTTTGAATTTTGGTCTGCTAGGCTTATCATAAGATGGCAAACAGCAAATGCCTCGTCATTTTGGAGTAAAAAAACCATGGTCAAAAAACTTAGAGAAAAGAAAATCGAAAACAATTCCAGTGTATGCAAAGTTAACAATGTCAGTTTTTTCCCTCTTGCTACTTCGTCCAGGACCTGACATTTCTCGAGATATCTCAATCGATTGTTTCGAAGATTTTGTCAACTTTACTTTATACTTATACTGTACTTTATACTTTAGTCGTTGATTGCTCCAAGATTGTGTTTTTTTTTAATGAAATAAAAACACAATGAACGATTCTTCAGACTGTAAATAGAATATACGTTTTATAAACAATAATTTTGTTCAATTCCATCGCTGACTCCGAAACTTGAAGTCATGAAAAATATCATTGATGAACAATTTTAGTTTTTGAGTGGTGGAATATTGCGTATGGTATTTGCGAATCGTATTTTCAATAATGTTATTATTTTTTTAATGGAAAACGAATATAAATGTTTAAGGGTGTACGGGCGATACACCCTCAATGTTTTTCATATTATTCCTTATAGTGCTCCCGAAAAAATTATTAAAACATTTGTGAAAGTTCTGAATCTTATTCGATTTAGTTCGGCAAATATACTACTTTTTCCAGTGCAAATCGAAATATGGTAGTTTTTGCGGCGGAAGCGGAAACATGCTACTTTTCGCGGCAGAAGCCGAACGGTGCTAGTTTTCGCGATGAAAGCCGAAACATGCTAGTTTTCGCGTCGAATATCGAAACGTGTTGATTTTCGTGGTGGAATTCGAAACGTGTTAGTTTTCGTAAGAAATTTGAATCGTGCTACTTTTCGTAAGCAACGTCGATATATTCTCAGATTGTGGATAAATTATTTTAAAATCTCATTCCCGAGCCAGGAATAATTAGATATACGTTTGGAGCAGGAATAATACGTGTCAAGTATGATGAATATTAAAAATATTCTTAGCCAAAGAATAGTTTTCTTAGGTTTATCGAAAAACTTGACAAAGTTCACTATAGTCTTCCACTAACCCCAATAATTTTGTTCCTTCTCTAAACTTGTAAATATAAATCGTGTCAATTGATAATTTGTGAGGGCACTTGATCAATTATATTGGTTTATCGTTTCGTCACCTTCGCGGACAGGTGCGAACGTAAATCGGTGAGGTGTGCGTTAGATAGGGGAGAACTTGGTGTGTTAAATATACACAGTCCATTGAACAAACACTCGACAGTTCACAATGCTATATCCCTGTGTATATAAACCACAGTGTGGTTTTACACGTGTTATATGGCAGAGAAGGAGTGAAACGAGGAGTGAGAGACTGAGAGAGTCAAAAGCCTACGCAGTATCGGCAGGGGGTTGTCTCGTTCCCGCGCGTTTATATGCCTACTATCAAGATCTACGACCTTACCTCGTTTTACAACGTTCATTATGTATATATATAGATATAAATGTCCCTTGGGAATGCATTTATGTGGCCACAAGAGTGTTACAGCATCTGCGAGAAACTCGTGTGATTCAGAAACGAGACTGAAGATTATTCACGTGATTAGGCTTTTTGTCATTTCACGAAAGTCATTTTGAATGAAAAAAAAGGAAAAAAATCTTCAGCGAGAAAATTTCAGGACAAAAAACAGCATTTTTTTATCGCTAGATAAAATTGAATTGTCGCGGTTACAGAAAAAATAATGACGAATGATTTAAGGACGAAAAAACATTCTTTTATGGCCAACTTACATCCTAATTACCACTCAGACGGGAAAATTAAATGTTAACAAGACTTCTTTAGTTTTTCGTAAAAAATGTTTCGTTTGACATAATTCCAGGATAGTCTTAAGGGCTCACATACCCCTGAAATTTTCAAAAGATTGATATCTTTTTACAGATTTTTATTCTTTATACTTTTAAGAATTTAAAGAAAAAACTTTTAACAAAATTTCACTCCGTTACAAAGTTATAGCAATAAATGTGACCGGACATCGGGTTGGGACGGGTACCTACCAGAAACTTTAAGGAGGAAAATACGGTTAGACGGTTCAAAAAATCGATTTTTTTAAATTTCATAAATTGTTAGTAAAACTATTGAAAAATATGTTCCCAAAATTTTAAAAGAAAATTCCGACTCGTTCTATTGTTATAAGCCATTAAGGGGGGAAATAGGGTTAGGACAGCGTTTTCTCAATGATTTTCATGAATTTTTTTATAGTTTAAAAAATGAATATAATTTATTGAAACTTTGAGAATATTTTATACATATATTTAAGTATATACTATCAAATTTTGAAGAATTTTTTGAAGAATTTCCTTGAAAAACACCGAAGATATTAGCGACCCCATATTGCTTGTTTTTCTTGGTACTATTTTTTCAAACGTGTTTTTCTGAAAACGACTTTTTTTGAACTTGCGTACACGCTAGTTCGAAAAGTTTTCAACCAATCGTTTTGAAAATTGGCAGTTACTTTCTTCATAGTATTGCGCTCTATATGAACCTAAAGTCGGAATATTATCATTATTTAAAATAATTTTTGTTTGCTAATACAGTTGTAAAAAATGGCAAAAAATCATGCTTTTTTGTTTTGACCCCTGTAAAAAATTAAATTTTCTATTTTTTTGATAGCATTTAGGTTCATATAGAAGAGAGACATATAATAAAAGTAAATTCCAACCTCGTTTGATTTCAGATGAAAACTGCGGCTTCCAGAATGTACGCAAAATGCTGAGTCTGATTGTGACCTGCAATATGGGGTCGCTAATATCTGCGGTGTTTTTCAAGGAAATTCTTCAAAAATTTTATAGTATATACTTAAATATATGTATAAAATATTCTCAAAGTTTCAATTAATTATATTCATTTTTTATACTATAAAAAAATTCATGAAAATCATTGAGAAAACGCTGTCCTAACCCTATTTCCCCCCTCAAACGCGTTTTTCTCGAAACTATGTTTTTAGACAGTGTCAGCACGATAACTCAGTCACTTTTTAATATTTTTTAACATTTTTTTTTTAAATCTTGATAATTATGTTTTCTATAGTCTGACGAGAGGTTTTTTTTATTTTTTGATTGGACAATTTTTTATAAATTATTAAACACTAATTTGTTTTTTTAAATTGCATACTAAAGTTTGAAATACTGTAATTTCTTTAATTCTGAAAAACAAAAAAAAACCCTCCGTCAGACTATTGCTACTACATTATTTTACAATATTCATATTTATTTTTGCAGATTGGATAATTTTTGGTGAAGTTATGATGTTGACAAGGGGGCGCCATGGTTTTCATCAGTAGTCCATTTATACCCGTAAAAAATAATGTCAATGTGTTAAAAAAAAAAAATTTATTTATTTTCTCATAGTTGAAAAGTTAATAAAAAATGTGAAATGAACAATTTAATTTTTTTTTCAACATATAACCTTTATAATAATTTTTTAAATTTACTCGGTTGTCAGCGCGCGCAGCGGTATGTGAGCTCTTAACGAGTAATGTTTCAGGTTTTCCGACAAGTAGCTGTCATTTCTCCAGTTTCCTGGAATATCTAATAAGTACAGAGTAACTGTTGATGTTGCGTCTTAATAAGGATATATGACGGAAAGTTTCAAGATCGAACTGAACTTTCCAACCGTCATCAATGTATCCTTTAGCTCATCTTGTCTCATGGTAAAATGAAGAAAAATCTTCATTCTTCCACTCTGTCGTCCGTTTCGTTGCGTCATTATTCATGATCTTCGGGTAGGGGGATGATTCTCTCGTTAGTGATTTTCACAAGAGGCCAGTTGCTTTTATAAATGTACGTATAACAGCGACCCCAATGAGAAAGATTCCTGGCAATATATAACATGCATTTCGTACCGGGATTGTATTATAGCCTCGGGGATGAAACCGATAGCTCCGCAGTGATATATTAATTTATTAACTAGTTATGGTTTAGTACACTTTATGTTGTAGAGTACTCGGTGTGTGTCGAGCTAAAGCAAGAGGCTTATAGAAAAGTGGTGTGTAAAAGAGAGCGAGAGAGAAAGTCTTCTTATGATGAGAGAAAAAAAGTACCTCTCTGGGGATCGCGACTACCGTCGCCATCGAGGGTACCCTTGGCGCTATAACTCAATCCTCGTTCATGATGATGCCGGTGGATCCTCGGAGGAACGGCATATCAGCAGACACAGTGAGCAAAAGAGACCACGAGAGAATCGCCTTTGGCATTCGTGCTTCTGGTTTATTCGTTATTTTTTTTTTTCTTCATTTTTATCTCCCCTTCTTTATTCTTCGACAAGCTCGAGAGTTCTGTCGTCTTGACCAAGAGAGAAAAAGAAAGAGAAAGAGAGAGGAGTCCATGATCGTGTGGCTTCTCGACATGATATCGATACCTCCGGTTTTCCATCGTCGCCGATTTCAACCATCTCTCTTCATCTATATCGTCGCGATATACGACTTCTTAATGCCGATATTATAACTGCGAGAGCCTCTTGTACAAGCGATAACGAGAACATGTCTTCTATCCCTCTTCCTCTCTCTCTCTCTCTCTCTCTCTCAGTGGGGACAACTTGTAAATGGAAATGATCGTCGTCATACGGGTATTTAGCTGGGGATGCATGGAATCGGTTCCAGCGTGTACGTAAAGGATCCCAAGAGATCGGGAGTCGAAGAAGACCGGTGAGAACAATTTTCTGAATGTCCAAGTGACTTGATGAATGAAGAGAAAAGAAACGACAGAGGGTTGCGTATATCAAGCCGCTCAATGATCAACTAACAGTATGCATTTTCATGGGATTTAAAAATACACCCTTGTACCTCACTATAACAATATCCAATTTATCGTTTTCGATCGAAAAACTATTTTTTTTTACAGTTGTCTTGTATAAACGATCGCTTCGAACTTTTCTTTAACGATTTGTAAACGCGTTAGAAATTAGGGCATTTTATCACACAGGATACAAATGCTGATATTATGATTGGTCATAACGTCATTACTTTATTATTATTATTATTGTTATTATTATTATTATCAAACACTGTTATAACAATTTTTAATTATTAATCAATTATTCTTTGATATTTCGAAAGAAACGAGTGATTCACGAGTTTTTTACATTCATATCTCTTACCAAGAGTTTATGAAAGGTAAAAAAATTTCAGAATCCTCCAATAACCGCAAGAGATATCCCGTAGTAAAGTCTAAAATCCAGCAACTTTTTTAAGGGGGGAAATAGGGTTAGACGGTTCAAAAAATCGACTTTTTTTTATTTCATAAATTGTTAGTGAAACTATTGAAAAATATGTTCCCAAAATTTTTAATGGAAATTCCGACTCGTTCTATTGTTATAAGCCATTAAAGTGAGTAGCTCTCTTTCAGGCCCCGAGGGCGCCACGTGTATAACCGAGCGGTCACTATTTTTTCAAACGCGTTTTTCTGAAAACGACTTTTTTTGAACTTGCGTACACGCTACTTTGAAAAGTTTTCAGCCAATCGTTTTGAAAATTGGCAGTTACTTTCTTCATAGTATTGTGCTCTATATGAACCTAAAATCGGAATATTATCATTATTTTAAATAATTTTTTTTTTGCAAATAAAGTTGTAAAAAATGGCAAAAAATCATGCTTTTTTGTTTCGACCTCTGTAAAAAATTCAATTTTCTATTTTTTTGATAGCATTTAGTTCATATAGAAGAGAGACGTATAATAAAAGTAAATTCCAACCTCGTTTGATTTCAGATGAAAATTGCGGCTTCCAGAATGTACGCAAAATGCTGAGTCTGATTGTGACCTGCAATATGGGGTCGCTAATATCTTCGGTGTTTTCCAAGGAAATTCTTCAAACATTTTATAGTATATACTTAAATATATATATAAAATATTCTCAAAGTTTCAATACATTATATTCATTTTTTATACTATAAAAAAATTCATGAAAATCATTGAGAAAACGCTGTCCTAACACTATTTGCCCCCTTAAATCATATCCCGTTAATTGTAAGTGACATCTGATCTGTGTTTTCGCTTAATCACGAATCACCTACAAGTCCCGTCTAAAGTTCAATAAATAATACCGATTTTTATCGTAAATCCGGCACAAATGACCTCTTTACAATGTCTTGACGACAGTTTCCACGCTCCCGAAGTCGCGGTAGAATTCAAAAAGTCTTGCGTAAAGAATCACGTGAAATTTGATTTCTGAAGGACAATTTTGCCGTTTCGGTGAGCCGATTTTCCGTTTACCTTAGCAGCTCATTGTGAATGAGAGATCGGAGGACGCGACTTGAAAAACGAACAGCGCAGTCTTCACTACACGCTCGTTCTCACCCCACGATATTCTCATACAACCTCCGTTGCTCCTCTCGCTTGTAAAGTGTAAGCCCCGCGCGCGAACAAATTAGCCCCTGAGATAAAGTCGACAGAGACGGATCGGTACGGAGGGACAATCTGGCATGTCTCTCGCGATACAATTATCCGCGGGACTGTTCCTCCCCTGCGTGTCTAACCCCGTGTGTACGGGTTTGTATATGCAAGTTTGCGAGTAGTACGAGAGACTAAAGTATGCTCAAAAGTTTCTCGCGATTGGTTCATGGCGTTTAAATATATTCTATACGTATGCACGATCGTCATCGTTTATAACTATGTACAAGTATACTTTGTCTCTCTTTTTTTCGCGTTTTTACACGCATATATTTACAGGGTGTCCCAAAACTAGCACGTCAGAGTGACACGAGGGTTAGATCTATCAGACCTATCAGAATAAACAAATATGACCTCAGTAAAAGTCTCATGATTTTCGAGAAAATCCGTCTTTTTTTATTTTTCAGAAAATCGCTACCTAGTACTTGTTTTTCCGCTGCCATTGCTTTGAAAGTCCAAATCGCAAGCAAATCAAAGTTGAAATTCACACCAAATCCCAAAGTGGTCAGAAAGGGAAAGGAAAACAGCGAGATAACGAGCATAGCGATTGTCTGAAAAATTAGAAAAGATTTTTCTGAAAATCGCTATTCTTGTTATCTCGCTGTTTTCGTTTGTGTTTCTGACCACTTTAGGATTTAGTAGGAATTTGGACTTTGATTTGCTTACGATTTGGACTTTCATAGCAATGGTAGCGAAATAACAAGTAATAGGTAGCGATTTTCGTTTGTGTTTTTGACCACTTCAAGATTTGCTGAGAATTTGGACTATGATTTGCTTACGATTTGAACTTTCATAGCAATGATAGCGAAATAACAAATATTAGGTAACGATTTTCGTTTGTGTTTTTGACCACTTTAGTATTGAGTGGGAATTTGGAATTTGATTTGCTTACGATTTGAACTTTCATACCATTGGTAGTAGAATAACAAGTACTAGGTAGCGATTTTCGGAAAAATCAAAAATGACGATTATTCGGAAAATCGCTATTCTTGTCATCTCGCTGTTTTCGTTTGTGTTTCTGAAAACTTTAGGACTTGGTCTGAATTTGAACTTTGATTTGCTTACGATTTGGACTTTCATAGCGAGGGTAGCAGAATAAAAAGTACTAAGTAGCGATTTTCGTTTGTGTTTTTGGCCACTTTAGGATTTAGTGGAGATTTGGACTTTGATTTGCTTACGATTTGAACTTTCATAGCAATGGTAGCGATATAACAAATATTAGGTAGCAATTTTCGTTTGTGTTTTTGACCACTTTAAGATTTGGTGGGAATTTGGACTTTGATTTGCTTACGATTTGAACTTTCATACCAATGGTAGTAGAATAACAAGTACTAGGTAGCGATTTCCTGAAAAATCAAAAATGACGATTATTCGGAAAATCGCTATTCTTGTCATCTCGCTGTTTTCGTTTGTGTTTCTCAACACTTTAGGATTTGGTGTGAATTTGGACTTTGATTTGCTTACGATTTTTACTTTCATAGCGAGGGTAGCCGAGTAAAAAGTACTAAGTAGCGATTTTCGTTTGTGTTTTTGGCCACTTTAGGATTTAGTGGTAATTTGGACTTTGATTTGCTTACGATTTGGACTTTCATAGCAAGGGTAGCAGAAAAACAAGTATTAGGTAGCGATTTTCCGAAAAATCAAAAAAGACAATTATTCGGAAAATCGCTATTCTTGTCATCTCGCTGTTTTCTTTTGTGTTTCTGACCACTTTAGGATTTGGTGTGAATTTGGACTTTGATTTGCTTACGATTTAAACTTTCATGATAGCGGAATAACAAGTACTAGGTAGCGATTTTCCGAGAAATCGAAAAAGACGATTTTTCTCGAAAACCATGAGACTTTTACCGAGATCACATTTGTTTATTCCAATAGATCCGGAGCCAATCTAACCCCCGTGTCACTCTGACGTGCTAGTTTTGAGACATCCTGTATAAGTATATACTTTGGAGGGTATTCATATTAGTAAGCACAACGCGGAATACCAAATAGCATATTATAGCGTGTAAAATGCATCTGCACGGGTTATATGTATATATATAAACGCGCGCTACCGCGAGTGGTCCATTGAATATTCATAGGATCGTATATAGTCCCACCTCGTCCTGAAGAGACACACAACGTTTCATTACGCTCGTTTCGCTTCGCGATAAAGAGGAGCGCGCGCGAGAGATCTCTCGATGGGGGTACGAGGAGAAAGAAAGAGGGGAGCCACGCGTATGTTAAGTGTGTGAGGAGGGCCTTAAAAGAGCACACAAATACGCACAGAACTTAACTTCACTTATCGCTACGACAAATGTCCCGCGATGACGTGCATCCGTGCCACAAGGTGGGATTCTGACTTTTCAGAATATAAACGCCCGGGGGCACGCAGGGAGGGGCGGTGTTCACTTATAATGTCAAAAATTCAGGTCTTTTACGATCGTTCTCCGCGATTGGTTTTTTTTTTTTTTTGTGCAATAAAACGAAATTCATTGCCCTCGATTCGTGATCACATTTATATTATATGCTACGGAAATCTGGTTTAGGATAATCTGATGATTCTCGAACTGGCTTATCGTTATCAGGGTGAACGCGAGGAACGTGGAAAGAGTGCATCAATTTATATAGATTATTAGTGATCAAACGGGTGGTTGTTGTAAATTATTGTTACTGATTGTACAGCTGTGGAATAAATGATGAAGGGAAAAAATAAAATCGAGCGATATACGTTAGTTAAACGGTGAACCCGAGATTCGTCTATATTAGGTTCTAAAGTGAGTTAGAAATTTGAAAAAAAAAATCACTATTACAAACTTGAAAACATTAATCGACGGTCGTTGATAATGATTTGTAACGGCATACGATTTTTCAACATTGAGAAATTTAGTCGGATAATCATCAAATAAGAATTGTTAATTGAATAATAAGTAATTGTTTTTTCTGAAAAAAAATTGATCGTACTATTAAATTTTCCAAAGGATTCGTACTTCCACTGCCAGGAGAGACGTATTATTATTTCGTCATTAGTAATATGGCGAAGAAAAAGAGGATATAGTTAAACGACGAACACGAGATTCGTCTTTATTATCGCATTCTAAAATGAGAAATAAAATTTAAAAAATCACTGTTGCAAACTTTAAAATATTAATCGACGGTCATTGATGGTGATTTGTAACGGCATATGATTTTTCAGCATTGAAAAATTTTGTCGGATAATCATCAAATAAGAATTATTAATTGAATGATAAGTAATTGTTTTTTCTGAAAACAAAATTGATCGTACTATTAAATTTTCCAAAGGATTCGTACTTCCACTGCCAGGAGAGACGGATTATTATTTCGTCATTAGTAATATGGCGAAGAAAAAGAGGATATAGTTAAACGACGAACGCGAGATTCGTCTTTATTATTGCATTCTAAAATAAGAAATAAAATTTAAAAAATCACTGTTGCAAACTTTAAAATATTAATCGACGGTCATTGATGGTGATTTGTAACGGCATATGATTTTTCAGCATTGAAAAATTTAGTCGGATAATCATCAAATAAGAATTATTAATTGAATGATAAGTAATTGTTTTTTCTGAAAAAAAATTGATTGTACTATTAAATTTTCCAAAGGATTCGTACTTCCACTGCCAGGAGAGACGTATTATTATTTCGTCATTAGTAATATGGCGAAGAAAAAGAGGATATAGTTAAACGACGAACGCGAGATTCGTCTTTATTATTGCATTCTAAAATAAGAAATAAAATTTAAAAAATCACTGTTGCAAACTTTAAAATATTAATCGACGGTCATTGATGGTGATTTGTAACGGCATATGATTTTTCAGCATTGAAAAATTTAGTGGGATAATCATCAAATAAGAATTATTAATTGAATGATAAGTAATTGTTTTTTCTGAAAACAAAATTTATCGTACTATTAAATTTTCCAAAGGATTCGTACTTCCACTGCCAGGAGAGACGGATTATTATTTCGTCATTAGTAATATGGCGAAGAAAAAGAGGATATAGTTAAACGACGAACGCGAGATTCGTCTTTATTATTGCATTCTAAAATAAGAAATAAAATTTAAAAAATCACTGTTGCAAACTTTAAAATATTAATCGACGGTCATTGATGGTGATTTGTAACGGCATATGATTTTTCAGCATTGAAAAATTTAGTCGGATAATCATCAAATAAGAATTATTAATTGAATGATAAGTAATTGTTTTTTCTGAAAAAAAAATTGATTGTACTATTAAATTTTCCAAAGGATTCGTACTTCCACTGCCAGGAGAGACGTATTATTATTTCGTCATTAATAATATGGCGAAGAGAAAGAGGATATAGTTAAACGACGAACGCGAGATTCGTCTTTATTATTGCATTCTAAAATAAGAAATAAAATTTAAAAAATCACTGTTGCAAACTTTAAAATATTAATCGACGGTCATTGATGGTGATTTGTAACGGCATATGATTTTTCAGCATTGAAAAATTTAGTCGGATAATCATCAAATAAGAATTATTAATTGAATGATAAGTAATTGTTTTTTCTGAAAAAAAAATTGATCGTACTATTAAATTTTCCAAAGGATTCGTACTTCCACTGCCAGGAGAGACGTATTATTATTTCGTCATTAGTAATATGGCGAAGAGAAAGAGGATATAGTTAAACGACGAACGCAAGATTCGTCTTTATTGCGTTCTAAAGTGAGAAATAAAATTTAAAAAATCACTGTTACAAACTTTAAAACATTAAGGGATAATACGCAGTTGAAAATTTCAAAAAATCGATTTTTTTATTGCATTTTCGGAATGTACATATATTTGAGTATATTCTCTGAAAGTTTCATATCGATCAGGCAAATATTCTTGGAGATACATGCATACGCGGTCTGTTCAAAAAGTATCGCGAATTTTTAATTTCCGCGGGCTACGTATATTCGATTTTCGATTTTTTTGTGGCGTTAGGTTGGTACTCAGATCCCTCACTTATGCTGAAAAAATCGGGAATTTTGAATGTTTAGTTAATTGTTGACAGCTGTTTTGGTTAGACGTGTTTTGGCTGTTTTGGTTAGACGTGGTTTGTCTTCGATTTTTGCCTATTCCAAAAAAGCAGCTTCCGTTGCGATGATTGAGCTTTGGTTTCCACGTCATAACCATAAACCCATGATTCGTCACCAGTTATGACCATCCGGAGCAAATTTGGGTCGTCGCGGACCGAGTCCAACAGCTCCATAGCAATGTTAACGCGACACTGTTTTTCTTCGAAATTGAGCAATATTGGCACGAATTTCGCGGCGGCCCGTCTCATGCCCAAATCATTGGTAAAAATCGAATAGCACGAGCCAATCGATATGTTTAGTTCCTCAGCAACTTCTCTAACGGTGATTCGACGATTGGCCAATATTATTTTCTTCGCTTTATCAATGTTTTCGTCTGTGAGGGACATAAGTACCAACCTTACGACACAAAAAAATCGAAAATCGAATATACGTAGCCCGCGGAAATTCAAAATTCGCGATACTTTTTGAACAGACCTCGTATTTGTAAGAACGCTCGGAGCGTTACAAAACGTTTTTCTCGAAACGGTGTTTTCAAAGTCGGTGAGCACGATTTGCCAAAAACGGCTCAACCGATCGGTCTGCAATTTTAACATAACCTTCTCAGATATATTCTTCAGATATTGATCGAAGGAATAAGATTTCCGATCATTATTTCTATTTTTTTTAAACAATTCAACGAAACAATGTTGGTCGATAATTGGAATTTTTTCATTTTGAAGCCGTCATTTTGTCAAAAATCAAAATTTCGACTATTCCTTCGATCAATACCTAGATTTATCTGTCCACTAATAGAATCTTTTTGGTTTTATCAATTTTCAATAATCCAAACCGGAGATATCGTGCTCACCGCCAGACACCTTTTTTTGGAGGACCTCCAGGAGATCATCTACAGGAGCAGTGTAAATCAATATTTTTGAAAATGAAAAATGCCGATATAAAGTTAAAAGCTACCACTACATTTATTAATACTTGTTGTATTTGTCAAATGAAATCCCTTTTCAGAAAAAAATCGTAAAAAACGACTTTTTTTTGCCTTGCAACTGCGTATAACTCGTTAAGCGACGGTCGTTGATGATGATTTGTAACGGCATATGATTTTTCAGCGTTAAAAAATTTAGTCGGATAATCATCAAATAAGAATTATTCATTAATTGAATAATAAGTAATTGTTTTCTTCTGAAAAAAAAAAAGATTGAACTATTAAATTTTCTAAAGGATCCGAACTTCCACTGCCAGGAGAGACGTATTATTATTTCGTCATCAGTAATATGGCGAAGAAAAAGAGGAAATAATTAAACGACGAACGCGAGATTGGTCTTTATTATTGCGTTCTAAAGTGAGAAATGAAATTTAAAAAATCACTTTTACAAACTTTAAAACATTAATCGACGGTCGTTGACGATGATTTGTAACGGCATACGATTTTTCAGCATTGAAAAATTTAGTCGGATAATCATGAAATAAGAATGAATCATTAATTGAATAATAATTATTAATTAATCGATAAGTAATTGTTTTTAGTAAAAAAAAAAAAATGATCGTACTATTAAATTTTCCAAAGGATGCGCACTTCCACTGCCAGGCGAGACGTATTATTATTTCGTCATCAGTAATATGACGAAGAAAAAGAGGAAGCGAATTTAACTTGAGAGACCACGCGCAGGCCACATCACGGAATCTCTGTTCGAGAGAGGATGCTCAATCTCTCGGGCGGAGCTATCGACTTTCTATCCAAGTTTCTATCGCGAGATAACCGTTAATTAAGTACACGATCGAGAAGCGATTGAATTAATATATGAAATAATGTAATCACCGAGCTTCTCGTATCGTCTCCAATTCATATAGTTATTATATGTATATATACACTGAAAACGTTTGGCTCTCAATCGTTTTAAATTGAAATCGTTTCAACTAATTTGACTACATTGATCTCGGCACTGAAATCTACACCGCGAATTTATAATATATATATATATGTATATATATATATATATATATATATATATATATATATATATATATCGAATTAATGGCGTCTCTTAATTATCCTAATTAATTGGAACGATTAGAGACATTCTTCACCCACGCAACTTTCAAAATCTTCTCTCTCCCTCGAGTAAGCTCTGCCGTACGAAACACGCTCGGATCCTGTGAGAAATTATTCTAATTTATTCATCGTCGCAATTCCGTGAATCATCACGATATAAGAATCTTATATATACAGGTTATCCCAAAACTAGCACGTCAGAGTGACACGGGGGTTAGATTGACTCCGGACCTATCGGAATAAACAAATATGACATCAGTAAAAGTCTAATGGTTTTCGAGAAAAATCTTTTTTTTATATTGTAACATTGATTGACAGTAATTGTTGTTCCGCTACCATTGCCATGAAAGTTCTAATCGTAAGCAAATTAAAGTCAAAATTCACACGAAATCTTGAAGTGGTCAGAAACACAAACGAAAACAGGGAGATAACAAGAATAGCGATTGTCCGAAAAATTAAAAAAGATGATTTTTCTGAAAATCGCTATTCTCGTTAATTCGCTGTTTTCGTTTGTGCTTCTGACCACTTTAGGATTTGATGTGAATTTGGACTTTGATTTGCTTACGGTTTGGACTTTCATGGCAACGGTAGCGGGAATAACAAGTACTAGTTAGTGATTTTCCGAAAAATCGTCTGTTCTGATTTTCCTGCTACCATTGCTACGAACGTCCAAACCGTAAGCAAATCAAAGTCCAAATTCACATCAAATCGTAAAGTGGTCAGAAACACAATCGAAAACAGCGGGATAACAAGAATAGCGATTTTCAGAAAAAAACGTAGCTTATTTAATTTTTCGGACAATCGCTATTCTCGTTATCTCGCTGTTTTCGTTTGTGTTTCTGCACCACTTTAGAATTTGGTGTGAATTTGGCCTTTGATTTGCTTACGACTCGGACTTTCATAGCAATGGTAGCGGGAATAACGAGTACTAAGTAGCGATTTTCCGAAAAAGTAAAAAAAAAACGATTTTTCTCAAAAACCCTGAGACTTTTACTGGGGCCATATTCGTTTATTTTTATAGGTCAATTTAACCCCCGTGTCAGTCTGACGTGCTAGTTTTGATACACCCTGTATATATACATATATTTGAACGACAGGACACGAAACTAAAATTCTCGCCATTTATTTTGAACAACGTGACATTTTGTGGAGGTCTCGGATTTCGTGCACGAGCGCGAAAGTTGACACGACGACGAGGACACGTGGACGAGGTTTATTCATATTAAAGTACACACGTGAAGTCCTGAAATCGTCGTGTTTGTTTTTCAAGCAGAGAGAAAAAAAACAACCATCGTACAGAATCAAATCATTTTATTTAAGGGAGGAAATAGGGTTAGACGGTTCAAAAAATCGATTTTTTTTTATTTCATAAATTGTTAGTAAAACTATTGAAAAATATGTTCCCAAAATTTTAAATGAAAATTCCGACTTATTCTATTTATATAAGCCATTAAAGTGACTAGCTTTACTGGCTACTGGTGAGTAGCTATTTTTTCAAACGCGTTTTCCTGAAAACGACTTTTTTTGAACTTTGAACTTCGAAAAGTTTTCAACCAATCGTTTTGAAAATTGGCAGTTACTTTCTTCATAGTATTGCGCTCTATATGAACCTACAATCGGAATATTATCATTATTTGAAATAATTTTTTTTTGCAAATAAAGTTGTAAAAAATGACAAAAAAACATGCTTTTTTGTTTTCACCCCTGTGAAAAATTCAATTTTCTATTTTTTTGATAGCATTTAGGTTTATATAGAAGAGAGACATATAATAAAAGTAAATTCCAACCTCGTTTGATTTCAGATGAAAATTGCGGCTTCCAGAATGTACGCAAAATGCTGAGTCTGATTGTGACCTGTAATATGGGGTCGCTAATATCTTCGGTGTTTTTCAAGGAAATTCTTCAAAAATTTCATAGTATATACTTAAATATATGTATAAAATATTCTCAAAGTTTTAATAAATTATATTCATTTTTTATACTATAAAAAAATTCATGAATATCATTGAGAAAACACTGTCCTAACCCTATTCCCCCCTTAAAATAAAGCGCGTTGATTTTTCAAAGCGCAAAAAAACGATATGAAAAATCGTGATAAAGACGTTATCTTGTTTCTTGTGTAACTTTTTTCATCGCGTCCAATGTCCCATTTATGGAATTTTTATTAGCCCCGACAGCGGTTGAAATGAGACGGAAAACCGAAGATCTCGTTTTGAAGATGCGAGATCTTTTGACAGAATCTTCGGTGAAACTCGAAGCTCAATGGAGAGATCGTTCGACGAAAACGGTGCGTAAGGTAAGTATTGGCCGGTTAAAATTTTTTACTGAAAATTTTTCAATGATAAGGAGGAGAAAAATAATGAAGCGTGTTGATCCGTGGCTTTATAATTCGATCTGATGTCCCGACGATGATTCCGACACAAATATATAGATATATAAATGTATGTAAGAAATAATATCGGTCGCATAGATGTATATATAGTAAGTATATAATGTGAGAGATTTAAGTGCAGCGAATATTATAGTGTATGGCGTGTTGCTCGACGAAAACCGCCCGCGGTATTCGAGCACACCTATGTGCATAAATGTGTTGTATATATATGTATGTATATGGTATAAAGAGCATATACTCTTTATATATAGTATATCGACGCACTTAGCTCCAACATGTCGAGCGGCCCCGTTAATTTCACTAATTAAGTTAGCGAGACCGACTGCCCCCTTCGCTTATAAGCGTTATTTATACTTTTTTTCTTTCGTTCCTTTTTTTTTTTCATTCTTCCACTTTCGCAGTTATATTCTCATCCTTCCTCTCTTTCTTTCCTGCTCTTTCCTTACCGCTCTCTCTCTTTATTCTCTCGTTCACTCACATACCCACTTGTATATTAATTTAGCCTCGTTGTTGTTGTTTTTTTTTGTTTTTGTTTTTTTTTTCGCTCTTTCGACGTGATACACACTTCCTTCGACAGATGAGGATTAAATATATATACACTCATGTAGGTGCGTGCGCGAGACTTCTTCTTTTTCTTCGGCACTAATATATAGACGCAAGTGTACTGATTTCTCCAATATCCTTGGTAAGAATTATCGTGTATCTTTTTCACGATGATCCTGCGTCATTTGAAATTATACGATCTTCTCGTATCGAGATCGTGTTTTCCACATGGAACTCGATTTTCTGGACGAAAATCTGACTTTTTTCTATTTTGATAAAAATTCTCGTGTATCTTTTCCACGATGATGCTGCCATGTGATGCTGCCTCGTATCGAGATCGTGTTTTCCACATTAAGATTTTTAGACATATTCTCAAAAATTGTTCTTTACTTGTTCTTTAATAAATTTTATTTACATCGAACTCGATGTACTGGAAGGAACTTTGACTTTCTCCTATTTTGGTAAGAATTCTCATGTATCTTTTCCATGATGATTGTGTGTCACTTAATTGAAATTATACGATTTTCTCGTATCGAGATCATTTTTCCAGATTAGGATTTTTAGACATATTTTTTGAAATTGTTCTTTACTTGTTCTTTAATAAATTTTATTTACATCGAACTCGATTTACTGGAAGAAAATTTAACTTTCTCCTATCTTGGTAAGAATTCTCATGTACCTTTTCCATGATGATTGTGTGCCACTTAATTGAAATTATACGATTTTCTCGTATCGAGATCATTTTTCCAGATTAGGATTTTTAGACATATTTTTTGAAATTGTTCTTTACTTGTTCTTTAATAAATTTCATTCACATCGATCTTGATTTACTGGAAGAAAATTTGACTTTCTATCTTGGTAAGAATTCTCATGTATCTTTTCCATGATGATTCTGTGCCACTTGAAATTATACGATTTTCTCGTATCGAGATCATTTTCCCACATTAGGATTTTTAGACATATTTTGAAAAATTGTTCTTTACTTGTTCTTTAATAAATTTTATTTACATCGAACTCGATTTACTGGACGAAAATTTGAATTTCTCCTATCTCGGTAAAAATTCTCGTGTATCTTTTCCATGATGATTCTGTGCCACTTAAAATTATAGGATTTTCACGTATCGAGATCATTTTTCCACATTAGGATTTTTAGACATATTTTGAAAAATTGTTCTTTACTTGTTCTTTAATAAATTTTATTTACATTGAACTCGATTTACTGAAAGCAAATTTGACTCCCTCCTATCTTCGCAAAAATTCTTGTGTATCTTTTCCATGATGATGCTGCGTCACTTGAAATTATACAATTTTCTCGTATCGAGATTGTGTTTTTCACATTAGAAATTTTAGACATATTTTGAAAAACTGTTCTTTAATTGTTCTTTAATAAATTTTATTTACATTGAACTCCATTTACTGAAAGAAAATTTGACTTTCTCCTATCTTGATAAAAATTCGCGTGTATCTTTTCCACGATGATGCTGTCACTTGAAATTATACGATTTTCTCGTATCGAGTTTATTTTTCCACATTAGGATTTTTAGATATATTTCCAAAAATTGTTCTTTACTTGTTCTTTAATAAATATTCTTGTATTTACATCGAACCCGAGTTACTGGAATAAAATTTAACCTTAGCGATCATTGCGTGGCAAAATTTCTTTATGGATGCTGTTTCACAATGAGTTTTCTCGTGAATTCCACAACATTTTCACAAAATACCAACCCCTGAATCCAAATTTCCGAACGATCAATAATTGAGGGTGTGAGCATTTCTTTTCTTTTATACAATAAGTTGACAACAAGTGACTAAAATCGTGTGTGCCATTGTGGTCAAGGTGTGCGTGCTGTAAATCATTTTGCATTTATAGGGACATGTGAGAGGGTGTGAGAGATTTTAAATCTTCCTTTTTTCATCGTTATTCCCCATTCGTTTTAATCCTCGTCTTAATCATGAGAAATCGTGGCTGACTAATAATCGCTGGACCAAAAGATCACCACTCGTTTCTCTTAGCTTTATATTTGTCTTTAGTTGCCTCTCACTCTCTCTTTCTTTCTGAAGGATTTGTCGCGCACTATGATGGGGGGCAGGAGAGGCATTTTTAATTCCCAACATGACAAATACGCGGTATTTAACGAATATTTATGCGATCGGATCACGTCAGCTTCTGCTCACAGCATCCGGATTATCTTGTCCTTAAGAGTTTGTATTCCCTTCTGCTGTTTCCCGCTTCTCCGTCATAAGAATTCTTATTTTATTTTGATTCCTTCCGTTCCTTTGACATCTTTCGCAACGATATTACGTTTTAATCCCTCCCAGAATCCTATCCCAAAATTGATAAAAACAAGAATGGAATACAAACAAACAAAAAAAGCAAATCCAAATAATCATGTGGTCAATTAATTTGCTAAGTATTTTTTAAAACCTTGAGAAGAACGTGAGTTGATAAAACAAAAATCGAATTAAAAGATCTCACGGTGAAAACTAAGTTTCGAGGGTGTTAAAAGATGAGAACAGTGTGCTGAGGGAACGAAGAACGTTCTCGTGGGCGTGAAAGTATCTATGTTTTCTACATGTCCTCCCTCTCTCTCTTTTTCTTTCAGCCACTCTTTCGCGTGCGAGCATCTCACCTGAATGGCCTCTTAAGACCACGAGAGAACGAGTCGAGATTCTGTGCTGATGCTCTCTCGTACTATGGCAAACACGATGAGCAAGAAAGAAAGAGAGAGAGAGTAGAAGAGAGAATTCTCACGTGTCGAGCATAAGTTACGCGCGTATTATGCGACCCTCTGCGCTCCCGAGGAAGCGCGTACAAAACGGTAACACGAGAACCGGACTCGCGTCCTGCTGTAAAGGTACCCAATAAACACTTATATATGTGTACCATATCTATGTATATAAAATACCTCTTTTTTTCGCTCTCTAATACGTATAAGCTATATACTCGATAAAAATAAGGTGTATGCACTTATTTGAAAATTTAAATGTTCACGGGCCCGTCCATGTAAAGTCAGATTTTTAAATTGCAATCCTCAAGATGGAATGATACGTTCAGTAGGATTTTTGTCAAATTTTGTCGCAAACTTAAATATAAAAATTGTTCACGGTAAATGCTCCGAAATTTTTAAGTTATTTACTTTCGATGAATAATTTATGACATTATCGACGACGAGATTTTGAGGATATCCACAGCATCCGCAAATGTATTAACTGGCGTAGAAAAAAAAAAAGCTCAGATCCGGAAAACAAGCGAAGCGAAAAATCGCACGAAATTTTAAGATTTGACAAGACTTTCTTCCACGAATATGCGATTCAACGGCGTGTTTTTTTACTTTGTTTTTTTTTTAATACTTGCTGAGTATCGGTGCATGTGCAAATTTTTATCGTTCAACGAGATCATCCGAAGACAGCGAACAAATTGGGCCTCTTCAAGGCACATTATATTTTCCAGTCAGGTTTCTCGCGGTACCTTTTCTCTCGTATAATGTACGCGAGACGCGAATGATGCAGCATGCTGGTTAAAAGTGTGTCAGCTTTTATTTTTCGTTCGCCACGAGACACACGCAGTTAAAAATTGACAACGACGAGAGATTCGCTCGCTGATTTTCTGTCAATGACGAAGTTGAATGGAAATTTTATTAAAAATTTCAACGGCCTACAATATTCGAGTAAAACAATATTTTTCAAATTCCGTACGTACTTCTCTAGGTATTCTGATGTAGATTGACGAGAATTTTTGTTTTTTGTTCTGGGTCAAAAATTGTGGATGCCAAATGTCACGCCCGAAAAAAAAAGATACCAAAAGCAAATAGCATTAGTCGGCCATTTTGTATAACAAAAAAACAAAAACAAAATTTTTTTTATTAGCTTGATATTTATACTAAATAGATGTGTAATTAATTTTATAAACAAATCACTATGTCATACAAAAAAAATTGTTAAATATGCACATGGTTTTTTACCCGCTACCGTGACCATACCCCTTAGCAATAAGATTAAAAAAACGGAAACTACAAAAAAAAATAAACCACATTGAAGAAAATATTGATTGAAAAAAATAAAGTAACGCCGAGAAGATATTAACAAAGTAGTTTGAAATTTTAATTACAAAAATTTCAGTAACCGGTTTTTTTTTTCCTGTGAAATTTACAAAGTAGTTCGAAATTTTAGTTTGGAATTTTTATTTTAATTACAAACATTTCAGTATACGGTTTTTATTTTCCTGTGAAATTTAACGCGACGAATCTTTTTCGAATAACGTCAGAATTTTCTCTTAATTTCAAATGTTGATCGCGAGAATGCCTGGCGGCAAATAAAAGGCCCGCAACTCGCGCGACACAAAACTTAAAGTGTTGTTGGTTGCGCCCTTTAGTATTTTCCGAATTCGATACGTTAACGCAGCGTTATATTATACTCTAATAAACGGATGATTGGCCCATCGAATGGTCATAAAGAGGGCTCCGAAAAAAAACGAGAAGAAACGATAGAGAGATCTCACGAAATTTTTATTGGTTCCCAAGATGATTTTACTCGATTGCTTACGTTTTTTTTTTTTTTAAAGATCGTTTTATATTTCGTGGGCAATTTGGAAAACAAAAAATCGTCTTTCGACTCGTTCACAGAGCGATGCCTTACTTTGTTGCACCTCGCGTCGAAGGTCCATGTAAAAAGTTTACTGTATAGTTATTATCGAAGAGGGAAAAAAAACAACGTTATAAACTGTTGAAAGGGCATCTGGATTTTTTTGGTAAAACGATACTCAAATTAACTGTGCTGCCGTGTAGGACCGTTATAAGGAGCGTGAGAGGTTGCCCGAAGAGGCGGAGATGAACGAGACAATCTTTGAGAAAGAAGAATAAAAAAAATGAGTGAAAGAGAAATGTTCGCTGCTGGTCTCGCGGGCCTTCGAGAAAGAGTGCACCGTTGCACCGCGCGTGACGAAAAGATTTCGGCCGTACAAACTACGGGGAGCTTCACCCCGTATAGTTAATTTATCTTCGACCGTAATATATCCATTCTTGAAGAAAGTATGATACAAAAAATTCAACGGTTATATAACGAGCATCTCGAGGATCGTTGGATTTTTTTTTATGAAAGAGAACTTAAAAAAAAGCTCTATTGAAATGCTACCAGACAAAGGATAATACGATTTCGAGGAGAAAAAAAAATTGTTGACGCCTAATCATGAATTAATCAACCATGGAACTTATTTTAATGTGTTTTTTTTGTGATCGATAATATTAAAGTATGAAAGAAGTAAAATTGGTTAATTTTCGATGTAAGAAAAATTTATGAAATTAAACAAAATATCGTTTGTAAAGTGCAAAATATTAAATTCGGTTTGAGAGCATTTAAGGGGGGAAATAGGGTTAGGACAGCGTTTTCTCAATGATTTTCATGAATTTTTTTATAGTATAAAAAATGAATATAATTTATTGAAACTTTGCGAATATTTTATACATATATTTAAGTATATACTATAAAATATTAGCGACCCCATATTGCAGGTCACAATCAGACTCAGCGTTTTGCGTACATTCTGGAAGCTGCAATTTTCATCGGAAATCAAACGAGGTTGGAATTTACTTTTATTATATGTCTCTCTTCTATATGAACCTAAATGCTACCAAAAAAATAGAAAATTCAATTTTTTACAGGGGTCAAAACAAAAAAGCATGATTTTTGGCCATTTTTTACAACTTTATTTGCAAAAAAAAATTATTTTAAATAATGATAATATTCCGATTTTAGGTTCATATAGAACGCAATACTATGAAGAAAGTAACTGACAATTTTCAAAACGATTGGTTGAAAACTTTTCAAACTAGCGTGTACGCAAGTTCAAAAAAAGTCGTTTTTAGAAAAACGCGTTTGAAAAAATAGTACCAAGAAAAACAAGCAATATGGGGTCGCTAATATTTTATAGTATATACTTAAATATATGTATACAAATTTTATAGTATATACTTAAATATATGTATACAAATTTTATAGTATATACTTAAATATATGTATAAAATATTCTCAAAGTTTCAATAAATTATATTCATTTTTTATACTATAAAAAAATTCATGAAAATCATTGAGAAAACGCTGTCCTAACCCTATTTCCCCCCTCAATGGTTTATAACAATAGAACGAGTCGGAATTTTCATTTAAAATTTTGGGAACATATTTTTCAATAGTTTTACTAACAATTTATGAAATTAAAAATAAATCGATTTTTTGAACCGTCTAACCCTATTTCCCCCCTTAAGAGGCTTGGCCACGGTAGCGGGTATAAAATCATGTGCACATTTAACAATTTTTTTTGTATGTAAAAGTGATTTATTTATAAAACTAACTACACATCTATTTAGTATAAATATCAAGCTAATAAAAATTTTGTTTTTTTGTTTTTTTGTTACACAAAATCGCCGACTACTGCTATTTGCTTTTGGTATCTTTTTTTTCGGGCGTGACGTTTGGCATCCACAATTTTTGACCCAGAACAAAAAAAAAAATTCTCGTTAATCTACATCAGAGTACCTAGAGAAGTACGTATGGATTTTGAAAAATATTGTTTTATTCGAATATTGCAGGCATTTGAACTTAAAAAGTGTTTTTCCAGTGAACATTTCCATACAAAATTGCTGATAAAATGGAAAGTTTTTAATTAATCAAAAATTCCGCAGATTCTCTGCGAAATGAAATTAGAAAGATAATTAAAAAATTTGATGTCAATCGGGTAAAAATTGTCGAAGTCATTTATGACGCGGCGCGCACGGGTAGTCTATGGCCGTGCCAGAGGTAGGCTTACGTTATACGCTCAAAGTCGGTGAAAAAAAATACTAACTACTACCTTAATCTTAACTTAACTTATTTTAATGATGATAAAGCATCGTTTAAGCAAAAAAAAAACATCGATTTTTTGAAAATTCTACCGTGGCCATACTCCTTAATCAAATAATCTGTTTATAAACTTCAATTTTTGTATTATTGTTTATAATTAGTTTCGCTAAAAAGCATTTTGTAAAATCAGTTAAAAAAAACTATCTATTGAATATTTATATTAATTAATGTTGAATAAAAATATAATTCGACTCACCAACGACGACAACGTGACCAAAGACCTGATCGTTCGCCACATGAGAGCAATTCCATCGATGATGCCTGAATTGGTGTCTACACTCCCGCAAACCAAGCTCCGCACCCTCGCCAACAGCGGGCATTGCGTGAGGGGCTTTTCTGCACTGTTCACGCTGACTCTTTGCCAGTCCGGGGATGCGGCTGCAGACTGCCGCTCCTACGACCACCGCACCGACCACCCTTTAAAAAACAAATAACGAATAATTATTTCATATGTATATTTCAAACGTATCAATAACAAAATTGACTCGATCGATAATTTTGCACGCAAAACTAATAAGTAATTTCATAAATATTATAGTTTATATCGATTAACAATTAAACAACGAACAGATATCATTATTAGCGTTGTTCGGGCCACTCTAGAGGCTGAAAGAATAGGCTTTTTTGAGGATTTTTTTTCAGAAAAACTACAAAATAAATCGAGATTATAAAATAGAGTGTTTATCATACATATCATTGACTGTATGCAATAATTTTTTCGAAGCGATTGATTTCAAAATGGCGGCTGTGCAGCGTTTTTGCAATGACGTCTCCGTTTTTGTTGGCCGGAAACATAACTCAGACAATTTTCAACCGATTCGCTTGAAATTTTGAATATATCTTTAAAAATATATTGTCTATGGAAGTGCGTAGGATTTTTTTTTTATATTGCATAGTTAATTTGTTATTAACAATTTTCTGATGATTTTTTAAGAAAATTTTTCACTTTTCACTTTGGAAGTGCGCCATCTGGCCAAAAATCAATATATCGAAAAAATCCTACTCACATCCATAGACAATGTATTTTTAAAGATATATTCCAAATTTCAAGTGAATCGGTTAAAAATTGTCGGAGTTATGTTTCCGGCCAACAAAAACGGAAACGTCATCGCGAAAATGCTGCACAGCCGCCATTTTTAAATTAATCGCTTCAAAAAAATTATTGTATACAGTCACTTATATCGATAATAAACATCCTATTTTGTAATCTCGATTTCTTTTGTAGTTTTTCTGAAAAAAAATCCCCAAAAAACCTATTTTTACGGCCTCTAGAGTGGCCTTTACCACTTAAGAGCTCGAAGATTTTTAATTAAAAAAAAAAACATGTGAATGCAGATATAAATTCATAGAATAACATCATTACATAATAATTTGTAATTTCAATGTACGAAAAAAAAACTGTAAAAATACATTTTTTTTCCACAGTAGACACTACACAACTATCTCATTTTCTACCATAAATTTCTTCAAGGGTCGATTATGCGTTAAAGCACTTTGTGCGCGTTTCTATCGATAAAAGTGCTCAATCCCGATCGTTCGTCAGTATTATTTATAGAGCATCAACGAACGTTTCGTAAAGTATACAAATTGGTCGACGGCCTGGAGGGATGGCGCGAGACGAAAAAGCGTATCGCGCCTGAGGGTTAAAAACGCGAAAGACCGGTGTGTGGCCGTATAAAAGGGAGGCGGGGGGGGGGGGGGGGGTGGGGTGGAGCGAGGAGAGGGAGGAGAGGAAAAAGAAAAAAAAGAAAAGAAATTAAGACAATAAAAGGAAAAAAGATGACCAGAAAAGAGGGAAGAGTTGGATTTCTGAGAAGCATGAAATTGCAACGATTACGCGAGACGACCCGGGGGCGAGTTATTTGCATTGGAATGCATCTCTTCGCGGGACGCTCTTTTCTCGCGTCCCGAAACTCGCCACGTGAGATAATCTACTGGGTGTCCTGACGAACGTGAGAACCACGAAAATAATTCACGCGTTGTTCACGCAGTTTGTGCGTGAGTGTGCGTGTAGAAAAAAAAAAAATTGCTTTCCGTTCTCTGTCTCGCGTGAATATTATCTCTTGATCCGCGAGCCCACAAGCTCGCGTTCGCATTTTCCCTTTTTTCTTCACTTCATCTCCTACCAGCCTCTGTCCCTCCGGGGATGTTGCTCTTTATTTATTTTTTTCTTCACTCGCGCGTTTTGTTTTATTTCAACACCGGAGATGTTCCTAGCCCGAAGGCGAAACTCTCTGTATAAAGCACGCGCGTTGTGGGGATCAAGATATTATTTTTCACAGGGGAATCCGCGCGCGATCAGGGAGAGATTTCTTCTGCAACCCCTCGTCTTTTGCCTCTCATACGCGCATTAAACTGGCTGCCCCGTGCCTTGAAACTCACCGATTTATTATACAGAGCTTGAAGTCTTATTTAGCGTTTACGGAAAATCTCAATTGATGACAGTTTGATGTTTTTTTTTTATTCCATCGATCCTAATGAGAGACACGACTCGTGGGAAAAATTATTAAAAATCATTTATCAATGAGACGAGTACTAATAATTGTTTCGATGAAAGTGTAGCATTTTTATTATTCAAAATTGTTATTCGTCGCTGATACAGTGTCATATTTTGTTGTTATTTTAATAATCATCAAAAATAAGTTGTCTTAGTAAAATTCACTACACTTTATTTTCTCAGGAAAATTGTCGACTTCACTTTGGCCACACTCTCTTAGTTATCCTGCGAGCTTTAAAATGACACCAGGCTTATTCAAGTGCGATGCTTTTTTGAATTTCTTGCAAATTTTTTTTATTCAGATCATTGATTTTTTTGAATGTACCTATTTGCATGTTGATTTCCACAATTTCGAATTCGCGAGCAAACAAATCTACGAGCATCTTTATCAAAACATATAATATATCCCTAAATCTGCCAAACGATAACAAACTTAAGACCATTTGAAATTTCATTTTATTTAGAGTGTTGAAAAAATGGCGGGAAAAAGTGAAAATCTGTTTATTCACGTTTTACGAGATTTTGGTTTGGCTATCTAATTGGAAGTTAGCTAGTTATTACGAATCCCGCAGTTTTTTCAATATGAAAAATTCAAAGATCCCATGGAAAAATTCAAAATCATGGAAAAGTCCAAAAAAACGTTTCTTTTTCTCCAAGAGTGCGAAATTCACAAGTGTCAAAAAGTGTTATATACAAACGGCAGTGTGTGGTATTTTACTCTGTTGTTCAGATCTCTGGAACGTGTCACGTCTCAAGTATAAGAGGCTAATCAGTTACACACGAGGGAGAGAGAGAGAGAGAGAGAGATAGAGAAAGGGAGAAAAACCGAGAGAGAAAGATGAATTGGTGCGTGTATGAGGTCTGTTAAAAAAGTATCGCGAATTTTGAATTTCCGTGGGCTACGTATATTCGATTTTCGATTTTTTTGCGGCGTTAGCTTGGTACTCATGTCCCTCACTTATGCTGAAAAAATCGGCCATTTTGAATGTTTAGTTAATTGTTGACAGCTTTTTTGGTTAGACGTGTTTTGGCTTGTCTTCGATTTTTGCCTATTCCAAAAAAGCAGTTTCCATTGCGATGATTGAGCTTTAGTTTCCACGTCATAACCATAAACCCATGATTCGTCACCGGTTATGACTCTCTGGAGCAAATTTGGGTCGTCGCGGACCGAGGCCAACAGCTCCTTAGCAATGTTAACGCGACACTGTTTTTGTTCGAAATTGAGCAATTTTGGCACGAATTTCGCGGCGCTCCGTCTCATGCCCAAACCATTGGTAAAAATCGAATAGCACGAGCCAATCGATATGTTTAGTTCCTCAGCAAGTTCTCTAACGGTGATTCGACGATTGGCCAATATTATTTTCTTCACTTCATCAATGTTTTCGTCTGTTGTTGATGTGCTCGGGCGTCCGAAACGCATTTCGTTGTTCGCATCTTCTCGGCCCTCTGAGAACATTTTCTACCACCGATAAACGTTGCTTTGGTCCAAGGTAGCTCCACCATATGCCACAGTCAACATTCGGAATGCGTCCGCGCACTCAATTTTGTTTTTCACACAAAATTTGATACAGATTCGTTGATCCATTTTTTGGAATCGGCAAAAATCGAAGACAAGCCAAATCACGTCTAACCAAAACAGCTGTCAACAATTAACTAAACATCCAAAATGACCGATTTTTTCAGCATAAGTGAGGGATGAGTACCAACCTAACGCCACATAAAAATCGAAAATCGAATATACGTAGCCCGCGGAAATTCAAAATGCGCGATACTTTTTGAACAGACCTCGTATAGAGTTCCGGGGGAAATTGGCGACTCCACTTTGGGCTCATTCTCTTAGTAGTGCTGCAAGCTTTGAAATGACACCAGGCCCATTTAATTGCGATTCTATTTGAATTTTTCGTAAATTATTTTATTCGGATTATCGATTTTTGAAAATATACCTCTTTGCATTCTCATTTTGAAAATTTCGAATTCCGGAGCAATCAAACGGTACATATTTTCCAAATCTACCAGTAACTTTATCAAAACATTTAACATATCCCTAAATCTATCAAACGATAGAAAATCTATGACCATTTAAAATTTCCGTTTATTTAGATTACTGAAAAAATCGTGACAAAGAGTGAAAATTTGTTTATTCACCTTTTACGAAATTTTGGTTTGGCTATCTAATTGGAACTTTGCCAGTTATTACGAATCCTGCAGTTTTTTTTTATGGAAAATTTCAGAGATTCCATGGAAAAATTTTAAATCATGGAAAAGCCCAAAAAAATGTTTCTTTTTCTCCAAGAGTGCAAAGTTCACAAGTGTCAAAAAAGTGTTAAATACAAACGGCAGCGCGTGGTATTTTACGCTGTTGCTCGGAGCTCTAGGACGTGTCACGTCTCAAGTATAAGAGGCTAATTAGTTACACACGAGAGAAAGAGAGAGAGAGAGAGAGAAAGGGAGAAAACCGAGAGAGAAAGATGAATTGGAGCGTGTATAGAGCTACCGAAGGCTTCTGTTACACCGTGAGGAGATGCAGTTTTTTGCTACTGACGTTGGGCCTTTTGCCTCGCGCTGTCTCGCAAGCAAATATATATATAAACATAAGGCGCGAAACCTCCTCACGAGGGTGTGCAAACTACGTTTAATTATACGTTCTGAAAGCAGTAGAGTCACTCGTTATTTCGATTAGACACACTTAACTAAACCATTACGTCGCCCGAAGCTCATCCCGGTGACTCTCCTTTGCTCATAGTACACATATATGTATATACATAAATATATAACCGATATAGATTGACGGCGGCATGTCTGTCTCTAGATACCCGAGACACGGTAATTATTCATTTACTTTTCTCGCACATGGCGTAATTATCAGCGCTAATATCCCATCGTTTCTTAGCCGCTGGGCCCTAAGAGATACCGGGCAGATCTGTCGTTGTTTTTTGTCTCTTTTTTTTCTTTTCTTTCAAATACATTTTTATTTTTAAGTATAGATTCGCGGAGAGAGAAATGATCCAAACTGACGTACGGAGAGGAGAATGCAGTGTGCGCAAACACCAAGCATCATATACAAGCGGCGTCGTAGTATTTTGCTACAAATTTTATCGCTTCCAATTTAGATGATCGACCACGATAAAATACCAAATGATAATTATACAGGTGAGTGAAGGGATTGGAATGCACTGCGTGCCAGTATATACATAAAAGTAACGCTATATATATATACATATATATGTATATATATATCATAGACAGTAGAAGAGTGTTATTCAGATATTTTTTTCAACCAAGCTTAGAACAAGGGATTTATGCATGTGATCGGAAGCGTCGAGCACCTTGGCATTAGACCATAATGTATAACATTATACAGCATCCACGTATATATACCCGAGGTCTAATGGTCGAGTCATTTGGCAGCCTCGACAAGCATATGTATGACTCGAGTCTCCCAGGTTTGTACTATAAAGCTGTTTATACTGTGTATCATAAGGACTATTACGTGGAACTAAATGCGCGAGTTTGACTTTTCGCAAAATTTTTTTCTCCTTCTCAATAAATGTCTAATATAAATTCTTCACAGAGCGAACCGAAAGTTAATGACTTCCCGCGGTTTTCATTACTGCTCTAAGACGGTAAGTTCAGTGTCTCGGGCGTTATTGCATTAAGGGGGGAAATAGGGTTAGACGGTTCAAAAAATCAATTTTTTTTTAATTTCATAAATTGTTAGTAAAACTATTGAAAAATATGTTCCCAAAATTTTAAATGAAAATTCCGACTCGTTCTATTGTTATAAGCCATTAAAGTGAGTAGCTCTCCTTCAGGCCCCGAGCGCGCCACGTGTTTTAAACGCGTTTTTCTGAAAACGACTTTTTTTGAACTTGCGTACACGCTAGTTTGAAAAGTTTTCAACCAATCGTTTTGAAAATTGGCAGTTACTTTCTTCACAGTATTGCCCTCTATATGAACCTAAAATCGGAATATTATCATTATTTAAAATAATTTTTTTTTTGCAAATAAAGTTGTAAAAAACGGCAAAAAATCATGCTTTTTTGTTTTGACCCCTGTAAAAAATTCAATTTTCTATTTTTTCGATAGAATTTAGGTTCATATAGAAGAGAGACATATAATAAAAGTAAATTCCAATCTCGTTTGATTTCAGATGAAAATTGCGGCTTCCAGAATGCACGCAAAATGCTGAGTCTTTTTTATTTTATAGTATATACTTAAATGTTATAGTATATACTTAAATGTTATAGTATATACTTAAATATATGTATAAAATATTCTCGAAGCTTCAATAAATTATATTCATTTTTTATACTATAAAAAAATTCATGGAAATCATTGAGAAAACGCTGTCCTAACCCTATTTCCCCCCTTAAGGGCTCAAATACCCCTGAAATTTTGAAAAAACCAATTTTTTTTACAGATTTTTATTCTTTATACTTTTAAGAATTAAACAAAAAAAAAACTTGAGAAAATGCCACTCCGTTACAAAGTTATAGCAATAAATGTGACCGGACATCGGGTTGGGACGGCTACCTGCTACCAACTTTAAGCGCGTTTTTCTCGAAACTATGTTTTTAGACAGTGTCAGCACGATAACTCAGTCAATTTTTAATATTTTTTTAACTTTTTTTCTTTTTAAATGTTGATAATTATTTTCTCTATAGTCTGACGAGAGGTTTTTTTAATTTTTTGGTGGGACAATTTTTTATAAATTATTAAAGACAAATTTTTCTTTAAATTGCATACTGAAGTTTGAAATACTGTAATGTCTATATTAAATAAAAAAAAAAAAAAAATCTCTTCGTCAGACTATTACTACTACGTTATTTTACTAGATTCTTTTTTATTTTTGCAGATTGAATAATTTTTTGTGAAGTTATGATGTCAACAAGGAGGCGCCATGGTTTTCATCAGTAGTCCATTTATACCCGTAAAAAAATAATGTTAATATTTAAAAAAAACATTTTTTAATTTTTTTTCTTATAGTTGATAAGTTAATAAAAAATGTGAAATCAACAATTTAATTTTTTTTTCACCATATAACCTTTATAATAATTTTTCAAATTTACTCGGTTTTCAGCGCGCGCAGCGGTATGCGATCCTTTAAGGATACTTGAATTAAGAAATAAAACTGTTTCCGACACGACAATTTCCAATCAATTTTAAATATACAATTTTCTTTTTTTTAACTACAAGAAATTAACAAAAAAAATGTTAAAAAATCCCTACTTTTGTTCAGCGTAGTCATTCAAACTTTGTGGCGTTACAGCGGTTTTAATTTTTTACACATTTTCGTCACTCAACTAACTTAAATCCTTGTCATACCGATTTTAACTATGCCACTATTGTCTCTCGATCAGACCGCGTTGCATTAGAGGCTGAAAGAAATAATTAAAATTGCGTTGGCTTCAATTCGAATCAGGCAAATTATCGAAGATTTTTTCTGAAAGGCTCAAAATGAAGAAACCGTCACGATCAATCTTTCGTACGTAGCGCGAATTTATCGGGATATTGAATATTGTAATAAAGGAGTAAGGACGAAATATGAACGGACGATATAATGAATAAATGTTCAGTTCAGTTCTCGGGAGATTGCGTGTGAAGAATTGACGAATTGATGAAAATTATTGGCTTGGTTATACGCGATGGCCATTTTACAACGATTTACATAATACCTTCGTGATAAGCTACTGTTCAGACTGTCTCGCCTCTCACCTTTTACGGATATATATATATATATATATATATATATATATATATATATATATATATATATATATATATATATATATATATAAACATACACATGGTAGATCTGCTGTATTCGCTTAGGGAAGCATATTATTTCTGGAATGAACGAGGGAGAAAAGGAAGTGTTCTATTGTAGGCGCCATACGACTCGTCGACGCCCATTTTCGTAGATCTTTTTGCGTTCACCTTTATTCTCACCCTGAACTGTAACCACCGATAGAATAACCTTTTTGAGTCTTCCTTGAACGATTCTTCTTCAATATCCTTTTTCTTTGTCCTGCCGAAACGATGGCGGTGGCAATACGAAAGGCAACGAAAGGTAATTATCAATGATACCGCAGGATGGCACAAAAACGTTCCTTCGACAATGTACTTTTTACCTTGTTTATCTATCTATATATTTCTATGGTTAGCGCTACCTCGCTAATAGCTCACGTATAACTGATTTAACGATCTGACCATCCCTCTGAGTCTGAAACAGGTATTCCCCGAAACCTTCCCAAAACCTCTAGCTCCAGAAGCGATATAAGACACCAGATAGTCCGCAGTAAAACTCCATTCACCGATGTCGTCGCGGGTACGCGTTTTCGATCCCATTCGCGCTAAATTCAAACTGCGGTCGACCACGATGGGTCAGCGAGTTCGGGAATAGAAGATAAATATATATTTGTCATTATTATTATTAAATACACTAAGTATTATTATTATTATATCCTCGACTACCTGGCGAAAAACCTTTTTTTCTGCTCGTTCGATTATCCTGCAATATCCATTCTCCTCGACGAATGAAAAAAGCGCAAAGATTCTATACGGTAGAAAAGTCCAGACTTTAGGTTGTTTGGAGGGTGGAAAAGTACAAGGAATTTAGAAAAGGCCCTCAACGGTCCTATAAACTTTGCAGACGCTTTGGAAATATTTAAGGGGGGAAATAGAGTTAGACGGTTCAAAAAATCGATTTTTTTTTATTTCATAAATTGTTAGTAAAACTTTCGAAAAATATGTTCCCAAAATTTTAAATGAAAATTCCGACTCGTTCCAGTGTTATAAGCCATTAAAGTGAGTAGCTCTCCTTCAGGCCCCGAGCGCGCTATTTTTTCAAACGCGTTTTTCTGAAAACGACTTTTTTTTAATTGCGTACACGCTAGTTTGAAAAGTTTTGAACCGATCGTTTTGAAAATTGGCAGTTACTTTCTTCATAGTATTGCGCTCTATATGAACCTAAAATCGGAATATTATCATTGTTTAAAATAATTTTTTTTTTCGCAAATAAAGTTGCAAAAAATGGCAAAAAATCATGCTTTTTTGTTTTGACCCGTATAAAAAATTCAATTTTCTATTTTTTTTATAGCATTTAGGTACATATAGAAGAGAGACATATAATAAAAGTAAATTCCAACCTCGTTTGATTTCAGATGAAAATTGTGGCTTCCAGAATGTACGCAAAATGCTGAGTCTGATTGTGACCTGCAATATGGGGTCGCTAATATTTTCGTGGTTTTTCACGGAAATTCTTCAAAAATTTTATAGCATATACTTAAATATATGTATAAAATATTCTCAAAGTTTCAATAAATTATATTCATTTTTTATACTATAAAAAAATTCATGGAAATCATTGAGAAAACGCTGTCCTCATCCGATTTCCGCCTTTAAAATGACATCAGCGAAACAGGGGACCAGTGAAGTTTGGAAATTCATTGGCAAACTGATGCGAGAAAAGAAAAGGGTTAAAAATTGAACGTTGGAGTTATGGAACGTGTGTTTTATCGACTTTCAATCTCATGTGTACGAACAGGAGACTGAGAGATCGTCATCTTGATTTCTCTCTGGGATTTTCTCTCACCTGTTTGCTATATTGAGAAACAGAAACGGAGACAGAGAGAAAGAGAGAGAGAGAATCTCATCATGTGTCACCGAACGAAGGATTCCTATCTGGGCGCTTATAATTCTATTTATTTTTTCGTTTTTTTTTTTCCCTCCAGGACAGAAACGCGCGCGCGAGACACAAATCCCTCGGATAATCCTGACGTCTGTGTGTCACACGGATTACACGCGAACGAATGCGCTAGAGATGAAGCTCGCGGTGTCTTTTTTTCTTGTTGTTTTTTTCCACTTTTGTATAGCGCTTTACTGTCTCGCGACACGTCGATGATATCTTGCTGCTGGTGTAACATCCAGTATCTATATATATGTACATAGTTTCTTATATAGAATGTATCTGAATGTCTCGTATAGATGCCGCAGGATTCTCGCAGGACATAAATAACTCCCCGTCGAGGTTTAACTGTAAATCAATGATAATCCTAACCGGTCTCGTTTTTGATACGAGAAAATACATATCAGTTCGTGTGTGAGATCAATACCATTGGGCATTATTTATTCGAGCGAGAAAAAATGGATCTACAAGGATCACCGAAAAAGTGAATCAATTAACGGGGGAGGCCACTTTAGAGGCCGAAAAAATAGGCTTTTTTGGGGATTTTTTTTCGGAAAAACCACAAAATAAATCGAGATTACAAAATAGGGTGTTTATCATACACATCAGTGACTGTATATAATAATTTTTTTGAAGCGATTTATTCCAAAATGGCGGCTGTGCAAGCGTTTTTGCGATGACGTCTCCGTTTTTGTTGGCCGGAAACATAACTCAGACAATTTTCAACCGATTCACTTGAAATTTTGAATATATCTTCAAAAATACATTATCTGTGGAAGTGCGTAGGATTTTTTTTTATATTGCATAGTTTATTTGTTATTAACAATTTTCTGACGATTTTTTAAGCAAATTTTTCACTTTTCACTTTAGAAGTGCGCCATTTGGCCAAAAATCAATATATCGAAAAAATCCTACCCGCTTCCATAAACAATGTATTTTTAAAGATATATTCAAAATTTTAAGTGAATCGGTTGAAAATCGTCTGAGTTATGTTTCCGGCCAACAAAAATGGAGACGTCATCGCAAAATGCTGTACAGCCGCCATTTTGAAGTTAATCGCTTGAAAAAAATTATTGTATACAGTCAGTGATATATGTGATAAACACCCTATTTTGTAATCTCGATTTATTTTGTAGTTTGGCTGAAAAAAAAATCCCTAAAAAAGCCTATTTTTTCGACCTCTAAAGTGGCCTAACCCCTTTAGCCAGTTATCCTGTGGCCTTGTTTCCTTTTTATTTTATTTCCTAAATTTAATTTATAAATTCCATAATTTTGTATATAATTCATGCAATTTTTTGAACAATTCAATAAAATTGGCGTTAATGCAAACTTTGGGAAGAGTACAGTTGGGTTAATTTTTATCAATTGGTCCAACGGTTGATTGACATAATTCTTTTAAGTCGAATTTATCGCCAGAAATCAATTGAAACAAAATGGTTGTCGAACGAAACTGGGAGAGTTGTGGCTCGATGGAAAAATATGCTAGCGTGCGTGGGTACGAGATCTCGTCTTTTCGCTCCTGGCTTATCGAAGTCTCTTAAGCTTTCGTTAAAACGAACACGCGCATCCTCTATATACTTATATATATATATATAATAAAAGTTTTAAACATAGCATGCACAGGCGTTAATGGGCGAGGCTTCGGGATCGCGCGAGGGGGCGCGAAAGATTTCTCGTAGGGTCCGAACGCCCAGAAGTCGATACCTCTCTCAGAGGATATTCATCACGAGGCCAATATCTTTCTCACTCTCACCTCAACGGGCATTATACACGAAAGTAACACACACACATACACATCTAAAAACATACTCTCGTTTGCTGATCAAGCATACTAGCATAACCAGTAGTCCTCCGTTACGACCCTCATAATTACAGAGTTCTCGCTCCTCTTGTAGCTTCTCCGCTCTCTCATCGTCACACGACCAACTCGCACGCATTGCTCCTTTCAACGAATTATTTTTAAGGGCGCGTTTTATATTTCTTTCGTATATCGGACAGTCGTAGGTCAATATCGAAGTTCATTTGAAATTTTTTCACGACCTTTGAACAATTGTCGAATTAAATATTTTTTTTGTTAAATAAAGTATGTAAATCGAACTTCCTTACCCCTTACCTTACGAACCATACCCCTTAAATGATCGGCAGTTTTATCGTTCGCGGAAAATGGACGTACACTTTCTCTTTCTTTTTCACAATTCCAGTTTTATACGAAATTTTTCACTGGAAATTCACCTTTTAAGGGAGGAAATAGGGTTAGACGGTTCAAAAAATCGATTTTTTTAAATTTCATAAATTGTTAGTAGAACTATTGAAAAATATGTTCCCAACATTTTAAATGAAAATTACGACTCGTTCTATTGTTATAAGCCATTAAGGGGGGAAATAGGGTTAAGACAGCGTTTTCTCAATGATTTTCATGAATTTTTTTATAGTGTAAAAAATGAATATAATTTATAGAAACTTTGAGAACATTTTAAACATATATTTAAGTATATACTATAAAATTTTTGAAGAATTTCCTTGAAAAACACCGAAGAAAATTTATGACTGCCTTGACTTTGTTTTTTTTGGTACTATTTTTTCAAACGCGTTTTTCTGTAAACGACTTTTTTTGAACTTGCGTACACGCTAGTTTGAAAAGTTTTCAACCAATCGTTTTGAAAATTGGCAGTTACTTTCTTCATAGTATTACGCTCTATATGAACCTAAAATCGAAATATTATCATTATTTAAAATAATTTTTTTTTGCAATTAAAGTTGTAAATATGGCAAAAAATCATGCTTTTTTGTTTTGAGCCCTGTAAAAAATTCAATTATCTATTTTTTTGATAGCATTTAGGCTCATATAGAAGAGAGACATATAATGAAAGTAAATTCCAACCTCGTTTGATTTTAGATGAAAATTGCGGCTTCCAGAATGTACGCAAAATGCTGAGTTTGATTGTGATTTGCAATATGGGGTCGCTAATATCTTCGGTGTTTTTCAAGGAAATTCTTCAAAAATTTTATAGTATATACTTAAATATATGGATAAAATATTCTCAAAGTATCAATAAATAATATTCATTTTTTATACTATAAAAAAATTCATGAAAATCATTAAGAAAACGCTGTCCTAACCCTATTTCCCCCCTTAAGTTTAAATGCTTACAGTATGCGAATAAAATTATATTTTTCAAATTTCGTACGTACTTCTCTAGGTATTCTGATGTAGATTAACGAGAATTTTTTTTTTTTGTTCTAGGTGAAAAATTGTGGACGCCAAACGTCACGCCCGAATAAAAAGATACCAAAAGCAAATAGCAGTAGTCGGCTATTTTGTATAACAAAAAAACAAAACAAAAATATTTTTCATTAGCTTGATATTTGTACTAAATAGATGTGTAATTAGTTTTATAAATAAATCACTTTTTCATAGAAAAAAAATTGTTAAATGTGCACATGATTTTATTCCCGCTACCGTGGCCACACCCCTTGAGACCATTTACATTCTCGTAAAATTTTGATTTTTGTTTTTACCGAATCACAGCCTCTATCTTATGTGTGTACCAAATTTTTCGTCGGATATCTTAAAAATTGCGGACACTAGAGCAAACGGACCTCTGTTTTTCGTTTTTTTTTGGAAGATTTTTGGGACGATGCAGCATGAGGATATTTGAAAACAATTTGTTTACCAAACTAAATCCGTACTATGAAAACGTTGAATTCTGTATTAAAGTACTTTTTCCTATTGTTTTGCACCTTTGCACCAGATCGTGCATTTATATATCTCAACAAATTACCAAAGAAACCGTTTTATTCATCGAATCGTAGAAAGTATCGTGGTTGTTTAAACTCCAAGATATTAACATTAATAAATAGGGATAGGGTTGAACAAAGACGGTGTGAAGTGACTTAACTAAGAAAGTAAATTGCACATTTACCGTTATAACTGGTGGAGTCAATGCGGGAATATAAAGGAATAAGAAGAGATGCGGAATGAAGGTAAGAAGAGAAAAAAAAGAAAGATAAAAGAAAAGAAAAGAAAAATCAGAGACGCGCGCGTCGTCGCCACGCAAGAGAGTTTCATCATCATTGCATCGCTAAACGATCCGTTCAAACCGCCACCAGAGTCATGAATCATCCCCTTATCTAGCAAGAAGATGCACGACCACCGATCCCGGCCTCTTGATATCGCGCAAAGAGGAGCTTCTCAGCAAGCGGCAACGGGCAACAGCAGCTGAGAGAAGCCCTCTCTCGCATGACGTGCGAATCATGGGAGCGCTATATAATACAAGCACGTATATAGCAACGGAGGACACTCGGTCAGGCAATCCAATTAATTATATCGTAAGATGAAGCAATGCATTTAACAGTAAATTACAATTTGTGCAATTTATAACGGAAACTGATCATTCACGAAAATACAAAGGTTGAGTAACATAAATCAAAATTACGAATTACTTTTTTTTAAGCATCTAAACACATTTATTTCACTTTAAATTTCCGTTGTCTAATTCAACGCGCCACCGCCACCCCTCAGGGTCATAACATAATGTTATATGAGGTTAAAACCTTCCTGAATAAACGGGCTATCTATTGCAAAAAGAATTTTTCAAATCGGATAAGTATTTCCTGAGATTAGCGCGTTCAAACAAACAAACTTTCCAGTTTATTACACCATAGTATAGATATAGTAGTAAAATAGTAAGATTAGGGTCACGGCATAAAGTTATATGGCTTAGAGCCTTCCTGAATGAATAGACTATCTAATGCAAAAAGAATTTTTCAAATCGGATTAGTATTTCCTGAGATTAGCGCGTTCGAACAGACAGACGAACAAACAAACAAAATCTCCAGCTGTAACGGGGGAAATAGGGTTAGACGGTTCAAAAAATCGATTGTTTCTTTATTTCATAAATTGTTAGTAAAACTATTGAAAAATATGTTCCAAAAATTTTTAATGAAAATTCCGACTCGTTCTATTGTTATAAGCCATTAAAGTGAGTAACTCTCCTTCAGGCCCCGAGCGCGTCACGTGTATATTTCTTGGTACTATTTTTTCAAACACTTTTTTCTGAAAACGACTTTTTTTGAACTTGCGTACACGCTAGTTTGAAAAGTTTTCAACCAATCGTTTTGAAAATTGGCAGTTACTTTCTTCATAGTATTGCGCTCTATAGTAACCTAAAATCGGAATATTATCATTATTTAAAATAATTTTTTTTTTGCAAATAAAATTGTAAAAAATGGCAAAAAATCATGCTTTTTTGTTTTGACCCCTGTAAAAAATTTAATTTTCTATTTTTTTGATAGCATTTAGGTTCATATAGAAGAGAGACATATAATAAAAGGAAATTCCAACCTCGTTTGATTTCAGATGAAAATTGCGGCTTCCAGAATGTACGCAAAATGCTGAGTCTGATTGTGACCTGCAATATGGGGTCGCTAATATTTTCGGTGTTTTTCAATAAAAATTCTTCAAAAATTTTATAGTATATACTTAAATATATGTATAAAATATTCTCAAAGTTTTTTTTTTCCCTTTTGCAGACAAAATTTCGATATGAAGAAGCGTCTCCTGTGACTTTTACATAAATTTATGATGAAGAAATGTACAAATTTCTTGGAATGATTTTGACCCCATGTTATAAAACTTTACTGAACGCTGACGGTCAAGGGTGAGTAAAAAAAAAAACGCCCCAGACTCGTCGGTATTCGGACGTCACAAAGAGGGCCTCTCCGAAATTCCTGATTTTATTCCATTTCTTCATAATCAACCGAGGCGTAAAATCGACCTCTTTTTCATTACCCCTTTCTTCCAAAACCCTTCAGCTGCAGGGAGGTCCAAAGATCTCATTTTATCGAATGTCTGATCTTTCCTGACACATTTTGTTCTTCTCTATTATACCGTATTGATAGTTTAAAATCAAAAGGGCGCATCGAATCTTTATGAGAACAGATTTAACATCCTTCTGACGTACGTAACGTTGTGAACGTTTTGCTTTTTCACAGAGGCAAGTCTCGTCTCGTTTAGTCATGATTGGCGAGAGCTTTCTCTCTCTCTGGGTGACCGCGTCAACATATCTCACGCACGAGGGTCTTAAAAACTCTCGCGAGAGATGGGGGAAAACGAGCTTCTCTTTTTGACGGCGTGTGGCGAATGGATTTAGTACCGCGAACCGCACAGTTCCACGCGTGACTAATCGTGAAAAAAAAACTATCCATATATATAATGAACACAGTGACGATCAAAGCGCGAGAGAAAAACGCTTACAGATTCGCGCACACATTGGGATAGGTCCAGACAAAAAGAAGCTGCGATACGTGTTTCTTTTTCCTTCTTTCGTTCATCCTCTAAAAATGTGGGACATTAAGATTTTGTTACAAAACACAACGCGACTCCTATTCGTTCCGCGTGTTATATATTCAACGAGCAAACTCTCGTAATTTTGTGGCGCATAAGTGTGACTCAACGAAGTGATATCTAATGAGATGATTGTTGTAACAAATTTATTAGATCTAAAAAGTCTTCGTTCACTCATGTAATTAAAAGACATTTTTTCTCTTCAAATATACGCTTCCGTTACAAAAGATTCTTTCAAGTTTTCTCATCTTCTAATTACTGGACATTGAGATATTGCCAGATCTCTTGAATCACAACACTGAAACGCCAACGATAAATATCACGGTTTGCGGGGCAACAATTTTTTTTTTCGACACCTCGATTCCTTTATCCGCGAGGATACCTACGAAACGTCATTGAAACGTATCGGTAGGACCAACAAACAAAAGAATTTAAGGAAAAAAAAAATGATAAAAAAATATGAGATGAACGAAATGAAACGAAGTGATATCTAATGAGATGATTCTTGTAACAAATTTATTAGATCTAAAAAGTCTTCGTTCACTCATGTAATTACAAGACATTTTTTCTCTTCAAATATACACTTCCGTTACGAAAGATTCTTTCAAGTTTTTTCATCTTGTAATTACTGGACATTGAGATATTGCCAGATCTCTTGGATCACAACACTCAAACCCCAACGATAAATATCACGATTTGCGGGGCAACAATTTTTTTTCCGACACCTCGATTCCTGTATTGCGAGGATAACTACGAAACGCCATTCAAACGTATCGGTAGGAGCGACGAACAAAAGAATTTAAGGAAAAAAAAAACGATAAAAAAAATATGAGATAGGAGAAAAGTGGACGAGAGGTCGTGGCGGAGCTGTGACTTTTCGAGATTGCCCTCCATCGACCCCACCTATAAACGCGATCACAAATATATTCGTGACTAAAATGATAATATGTTATAATGTATATATAGTCATTCGGACAATCGAATATCTTCGTGAGTTTTGGGAACGAGCGGCGGGAGAAGATAATCCGGTCCCACACGAGTGTGAACGCGAAATGAGAGAGAGAAAGACGCCGAGGATGATCTTCAGCTAGGGGATATATACGCGAGGCTTGGGGGGGGAGGTGGCGAACCGATAGGAGAATCAGCCGAGAGAGGATCTCGCGTCGAAATTCTCTCGCGGCCGCGACACTCCTCTTCGTTCTCGGTCTTCGAGGGGTCTGTATCGGCGATATTTCGCGATAAGTCGCGCGAGGAAGTAAAAAAATAAAAGTAAATAAATAAATAAACGAAAGAGAAGAAATAAAATGACAAATAAAGAGAGAGAGAGAGAGAGGGAATGAGAGAGTTGAGGGAATGAATAAAAGGGGAGGAAAAAAAAAAAGGTTATTCGGAAAGAGGTTCCCCTCGTGGTGATCTCACTTCGCCAATATTCCCGAACTCAAAGCGTGTCTCGCTCGATACTTTTCCCATTGCATATATGCGACCGATACGCGCGTAGATAAGGATTAAAGGAGTCTCTCTCTCTCGTGTTGGTTAAGTGGTTCGAAACTTACGTGGGCTGTGGCCAGTGTGCGGTGGGTTCCCACAGACCGAAAGATCGCTCTCGCGAAACGTACGATGAAAATATTTTATATATCGCTTTTACAGGATATATAAAGGATATATGCCTGTGTGTGAGGCTCTTTTAAGGCGTGCAAGAAACAGATCTCTCGAACGGAGAAAAGTAGAGCCCCCTCCCCGAGGTTCGGATTGAACCCAAACTAGAGAACCCGGGAGAGATATCGTCGAGCTTATTACACAGCATCTATCGCTTCGTCATTCGTCTAATACCTGTATTTACGGTACGTTTATTGAATATTATATATTTCCTGCTTCGCATGCTCTCTCCAATATGACCGATGAAAAACTTTTGCGAGAACCTTTCCAACCGATGCTCATGAGACTATCGTTACTATGAAACTATACGATAATATGTATCCGTAGATATACGAGCATGCACTTATGAACTTAGAGAGGAAGAGAGGAGAAATATTACTCGATTCAGAGAAGGACGAATAATAAGTTCATGTGCAATCAGGATGTTAATTTGAGGGGCTTCGTGTCGTTGAAATTTCGTAATCATAATTTCGGATAATTACTCAAAGTGTGGTACACAAATTCAAAATTTCGTATAAAAAATCACAGTTTCGAATAAATATTCAAAGTATCGTATAACAATTCAAAATATCATATTGCAATTAAAAATTTCGTATCTAAATTAAACGTTTCAATAAAAATGATCTTTCTACCATAATTTATTGGAATGTACATTCTTTATTGTAAAAAAGAATGATAAATCGAGAAAATCGCTGTAGTTTCAACGATTTTAACTAAAATCATCACTGACAGAGGCAAATAGCGTTGAAATCGTTCTCGAATTAAAATATGATGCATTTTTGGTGTATTGAAAAATTTCATATTGCAATTCAAAATTTTGTATCTAAATTCAACATTTCAATGGAAATGATCCTTCTACCCTAATGCGTTGTAATGTACATTTTTTATTTAAAAAAAGAATCATAGATAGATGAAATCTGAATAGTACCAACAATTTTAACTAAACTCATCACTAACAAAGGTGAATTATCGGTGAAATCGTTCTCGAATCAAAATATAATGTATTTTTGGTTTCACCGAAAGACTTCTACATTTATCCAAACATTTTTCTAAATTGGATATCGCGAAACAATTATTTATTTCACGAAAACCAAGTTTTCTTTATGAGAAAGTACTAAAAGCAGTCTTTGAAATTTCTTTACAGAAAAACTAAATTTTTTCTGCAAAGAAACAAAACTAAAATCATCACTAACAAAGGTGAATAATCGATGGAATCGTTCTTGAATTAAAAGATGCAGCATTTTCGGTATCGCCGAAACACTCCTACATTTATCCAAACATTTTTCTAAATTGGATATCGCGAAACAATTATTTATTTTACGAAAACCAAGTTATCTTTATGAGAAAGCACTAAAAGCAGTCTTTGAAATTTCTTTACAGAAAAAATCAATTTTTTCTGCAAAGAAACAAAACTAAAATCATCACTAACAAAGGTGAATAATCGATGAAATCGTTCTCGAATTAAAAAATGACGCATTTTCGTTATCGCCAAAACATTCCTACATTTATCCAAACATTTTTCTAAATTGGATGTCTCGAAACAATTATTTATTTCACGAAAACCAAGTTTTCTTTATGAGAAAGCACTAAAAGCTGTCATAGAAATTTGCAAAAAAAATCATTGGCAATTATCACCGAATAACGAAATCAGCCAATACTAATATCCGGTAGTTCAAAACTAAAAGGAAAAAAAACCCCAAGAATCTATGTGATGTTGTGTTCGAGGACATCCGATACGTCGACATTGGTTGCTCGGTTATTAAATCTTCAATTTCATTGCAATCTATATATACTGACCTCGCGTGTATACTTTGCATACGGGAGTATACATATACTCTTTGATTCCAGTATTTATGATACTTTTATTGCGTATCGTATTTCCTGTATGACTGCGAGTGTATACATATCGTTTGTTGGCCAAAACAACAAAACGGCGTAACTCACATAAGTTTAACGTATTAAAATCTTGTTCATTCGTTCCTTTTTGTTTTAACATTAGAATGTATCGTCATTGATTACCTCGATCCTCCAGCGAGGAAGTTCTCGTAATCAGGGGTAGTTTATATATATAGATATATGTAAAAGGATTCGTACATGCATTTACAAGTGTATCTAATAAACATGTGTAGTTTCGCGTTGTATACGATGAGAGATAATAATATTAACGTTCATTTAAGTACTCATTGAATTTCCGCTACAAACTCTATACAAAACACCGGATGACACTTTGTAGGGGAAAACATATAGAGCCTAGATAGTCGTTGGATCTGTCACTATTCTCAACTTACGTTCCAATTAATAGATACAAATTTTTTTTCTTACATCAAATTATCAATATAATTTTATTTTCTACGTCCTATCAATCCACTTCCTGATTGCAAACGCTCTTTGCGGTAGGTAAATAGCGCGTTAAAGACCACTCACCGATTCTAGATTTGCAACAAATAGTTTTTTAACTTTATTCAAAGGCCCATTAAAATTTATCCTACTCGTAAATATACTCCAAGTATCCTAATCCAATGCTCGATTTTTTTTCTTTCCGCTCATTTATATTCACTTGTTTATTTATAACGCAAATGGACATATATATATATATATATAAGGAGTCGAGTGATAACATATAATTATAAGCTAGCAAAATCTCGTCGAGCTAATTGGAATTAGTGTCACACTATGCCGATTATTTATTCACAATTGCACTCATTCGCGAATGTCATATATTTTCTGTAATCCACGTTTCTCATTACTGCGGGACGTTGTGGAGGGGGGGATATAAAATAACAGACGATCGAGTAGTAATGGAGGTTCTTCGTCGGACGTCCACACTTCGTCGGAGCAACGGAAGTCCGCCTGTGTATATATATAATCGTACGGCGGAGATACCGATAATTCAACGGTATAATATTTCTAGGAATTTCTCGGGACCGACTAATAGCATGGGAATTCTCATTCGATGATTCTGTCGATAATCGAATTATACGGTCGCGAAGAACCAGTCGAGAGATGAAGAAAGAACGAGACAGAGAGATAGAGAGCGAGAGACGAATATATACGATGAAGTGAAAGTTTCTTTTTGAAATCTATAGAACTCCCGAGTGAAATATCGACAGGAAGGATGTAGGAATTCGAGCAGGTTCGTCTGTCGAACTCGAGAAATAGCTCTCAGACTCCTTTTTCTGTTTTTTCTTTCTCACCCACTGGACTATTCGTGTTTTTTTATCTTTTTCTTCACGAAATTAGAAATACCCGAAAAATGCAGGCATAGAGACTGATTTTGTAGCCTATGTAGACTAACAAATCGTCGCTATATTACGAGAAGAGATAAGGGATGGACCATCATCCCCCCCCCCCGAAGCGTTGTAGACTTATCTATCTATATGTAGCCTATATATAGGTGATTCAGTGTCAAATTAGTCGTCGATAAATAAATTAAGTGAAATGGCCACGGTAGCGAGTATAAAATCATGTGGACATTTAACAATTTTTTTTTGTACGAAAAAGTGGTTTATTTATCAAACTAATTGAACATCTATTTAGTACAAATATCAAGCTAATAACACATTTTTTTTTTTGTTCTTTTCTTATAAAAAATGGCCGACTCCTGCTATTTGCTTTTGATATCTTTTTTCCGCTGCGTGACACTTGGCATCCACAATTTTTGACTTAGAACAATAAAAAAAAAAATTCTTGTTAATCTGCGTCAGAATACCTAAAGAAGTGCGTGCGGAATTTGAAAAACATTGGTTTATTCCAATATTGTAAGCATTTGATCTTAAAAGGTGAATTTCCAGTGAAAAATTTCGTATGAAACTGCTCATAAAATGAAAAGTTTTTAATTAATCAGAAATTCCGTACGTACTTCTCTAGGTATTCTGATGTAGATTAACGAGAATTTTTTTTTTGTTCTACGTCAAAAATTGTGGATGCCAAAGGTGACGCCGTGGAGCGACTCAAAAAAAAAACGATACCAAAAGCAAATAGCAGTAGTCGGCCATTTTGTATAACAAAAAAAATACTTTTTATTAGCTTGACATTTATACTGAATATATGTGTAATTAGTTTTATACATAAATCACTTTTTCATAGAAAAAAAAAATTGTTAAATATGCACATGATTTTATACCCGTTAACGTGGCCATACTCCGCAAATAAAGTTATTCATTAAAAACTGGGCGTATATATCGATTTTAATTGAAACATTTGATGTAATAAAAACATTCGAACAATCCACTTCGGAATTCCCAAAATGTGAATCGTTGTTGCTTTCGAAAGTAAAACAAACGTTTCAAACCTTTGATCCCCACTTCAAAAAGGATTATCGGCTAAAACTCTCCAGTTTCACTGAAGTAATCCGATCCTTGAGGTAACACAGCGGTCAATGTCAATGTTTGATCATTGGATCGGGGGGATTTTAGTTGAAATGAAACTAAGGATTATCCCATCGTTCGCTTTGAAGTGGCCCAAAGCCAATAACACTTGTGTTATATGCGTCTTAATCTCTGGACCGAAGAAAATCGTGACTGTCGTAACATTGACAGGGATTATTCGAGCGGAAAAAAAACATAAAAAATTTACCCGATACAAATAATTATTGCGTGGACAAAAATTAAAAGTTGTCCGGTATTAAAACGGTTTAGAATTATTTTTTATAATTACAACGTTGTCACGAATATCATTATTTTTTTTTCGTACAATTCATATGTGAAATTCTCGAGAGAAAAAAAACAAGTTCCTTTCCGAATTTTTTTCTAATTTATTTATCGAAATTCTAAAACTCTAAATTATCATTAAATTAGGGATTGTACGTGAAATGCCCTATATAGGGGCGACTCAATAATCTTCGCGCCCGGTTAACTGATCCTAGGGGATATGGCGACGACCGCGACCGTTTATACTTAGCCGAGACTAATTAAAAGGATCTCGGAGAGAGAGAGAGTGAGATGAGGTTCGTCGCAGAGTGGCCGATGCTCGGTCGAAGAGGGCGCGTGGGGAACCCAACACGCGATAAGATCGCTATTGACGCCACGAGAGAAATGTGTCGCTCGTCTCCACCATCTTAAATTATGTGCGCGCGTCAACGTGTATACAGGTAGAGAGATGCACTTTTCCTCCTGATCCACTCTTTCCTTCTTCCCCCCACCCCTTTATTGTAACCTCTTTGACCGTGTCTTGTCGAGGGCAGCTGAGAAAGATATTTGACGCTTTACGAAGATTTCAGTAAAAAAAAAAAAAATTCATAAAAATCAAGAAAATGTATTTTAAAAAATTGATTTTTCCTGTTTAACGGGAATTCCCACGGTAGGATTTTCAAAAAATCGATGCTTTTTTTTTGCTTACACGATGCTTTATCATCATAAAAATAAGTTATTATTCGATTTATAGCGAGAACAATTTTTTCACCGACTTTGAGCGTATAACGTAAACCTACTTCTGACACGGTCATAGAGTACCCAAGCGGGCCGCATGATAAATAACTTCGACAATTTTTACCCGATTGACTTCAAATTTGAAAATTATGTTTTAATTGCATTTCGCAGAGAAGTACCTACGGAATTTCTGATTAATTAAAAACTTTCCATTTTATGAGCAGTTTTATACGAAATTTTTTCACTGAAAATTCGTCCTTTAAGTTAAAATGCCTACAGTATTCGAATGAAACAATATTTTTCAAATTCCGTACGCTCTTCTCTCGGTATTCTTGATGTAGATTAACGAGAATTTTTTTTTTGTTCTAGGTCAAAAATTGTGGATGCCAAATGTCACGCCGCGGAGCGTCTCAAAAAAAGAAGATACCTAAAGCAAATAGCCATTTTGTATAACAAACAAAACAAAAAAACAAATTTTTTATTAGCTTGATATTTATGCTAAATATAAGTGTAATTAGTTTTATAAATAAATCACTTTTTCATGGAAAAAAATTGTTAAATGTGCACATGATTTTATACCCGCTACTGTGGCCATATCCCTTAAGGGGGTAAATAGAATTAGACGGTTCAAAAAATCGATTTTTTTGATATTTCATAAATTGTTAGTAAAACTATTGAAAAATATGTTCCCAAAATTTTAAATGAAAATTCCGACTCGTTCTATTGTTATAAGCCATTAAGGGGGGAAATAGGGTTACAGCGTTTTCTTAATGATTTTCATGAATTTTTTTATAGTATAAAAAATGAATATAATTTATTGAAACTTTGAGAATATTTTATACATATATTTAAGTATATACTATAAAATTTGTATACATATATATTCAAGTATATACTATAAAATATTAGCGACCCCATATTGCTTGTTTTTCTTGGTACTATTTTTTCAAACGCGTTTTACTGAAAACGACTTTTTTTGAACTTGCGTACACGCTAGTTTGAGAAGTTTTCAACCAATCGTTTTGAAAATTGGCAGTTACTTTCTTCATAGTATTGCGCTCTATATAAACGTAAAATCGGAATATTATCATTGATTGAAATATTTTTTTTATTTGCAAATAAAGTTGTAAAAAATGGCAAAAGATCATGCTTTTTTGTTTTGACCCCTGTAAAAAATTCAATTTTCTATTTTTTTGATAGCATTTAGGTTCATACAGAAGAGAGATATATAATAAAAGTAAATTCCAACCTCGTTTGATTTCAGATGAAAATTGCGGCTTCCAGAATGTACACAAAATGCTGAGTCTGATTGTGACCTGCAATATGGGGTCGCTAATATCTTCGGTGTTTTTCAAGGAAATTCTTCAAAAATTTTATAGTATATACTTAAATATATTTATAAAATATTCTCAAAGTTTCAATAAATTATATTCATTTTTTAAACTATAAAAAAATTCATGAAAATCATTGAGAAAACGCTGTCCTAACCCTATTTCTCCCCTTAATGAAAGTGTACGAAATTCATCAGGATAGGAAGGGTAGAAATTCAAATTAGAGAATAAATAAGTTGTCACGTGACATCGGGGATCCTCTGACGGTCCAATCGCCAATGAATTAACATGAATAAAATCGATGAAAAAATCAATAAAATCAATAAATAAACGAAAAAAAAATCCTAGAAAGTCATTGATTCTGGATATTGTTGTGTAGAAGGATCAGCAACCTTGCTGATCCTTCTACGCAACAATATCCAGAATCGACGACTTTCTAGGGTTTTTTTAGATTCCTCCTCCACGTCCTTAATTTCGAACATTTTTCAAATTCGTTACGTCATTTAATATACCTAGTAGCCAAGATAACCTCCTTACAGTGATCAGATGTTACCAGAGAAAAATCAAAGAAAAATTTATATAAAAAAAAGTTTGGAAAATGTTTTACCAATTTTCGGCACCGTTTGTTCAAAGTGCATCGCGTCGTGTGTCCCTCCGAACATTCACTGCCAGGCCCGCCGCGATGTTCCTCGCTCGTTTATTTGAAAGTATAATTTTATTAAGCCCCGGGCAGTCCTCTGTGCCCCTGATGGTGAGTTTTACACATAATTTGTCTGAGGACATAATTTTCGTTGTTCTCGACTATGTAGCTGCCCCCCTACGCTCTGATACATCATCGCGGGGCACGCTTCTCAACATATAATATAAAAAAATAAACAGTCGGACTTTCTCGTTTTCTCGACTCTTTCCGTTCCGACGCCCTGAAATCTAATTTATCGAAATCAATGAAATAAAAAAAATAAATTCAAACCTATTGGGAAATCTCTTCCGGTATTAAAAAAAAATCGTTTCGTCATAACGGGAATCCCGAAAATGTGAGAGAAAAAAAATTCTTTTCGTTTTCTCATTAGCATAGAAATTTTATTAAATAAATGCCATATTCGGAATGGAAATGCACATATGCTGCCAAACTATTACGAATATTGTATCTATATAAATAAAAATGTAAATGTTCGTTTCTTGAATATCTTAAATCTCCGAAAGTTCCTCACCGATTGCTTTGAAATGTTGACACAACGTTTCATTCAATTACACGTGTATTTTCCATAAGGAATTATACGCAGTCAGGAGACCAAAAAAAGGCGATTTTTCAAGAATTTTTCCTGAAAGGACATTTTAATTTATTAATGTAAAAATTTACATACGTATTATGGTAACTTTTAACTTTATTTTCATATTTTTCATTTGTAAAAAAAAATCATTTTTAAAACTGCTACAGCCGATCTCCTAGAGCTCCTCTAAAAAAAGGTTTCTGGCGGTGAGCACGATATCTCCGGTTTGGATTATCCAAAATAAAAAAACCAAAAAGATTCTATTAGTGGATAGATAAATCTAGGTATTAATCGAAGGGATAATTCAAGTTTTGATTTTTGACAAAATGTCGGTACCAAAAAGAAAAAATTCCAATTTTCGACCAAAATTTTTTCGTTGAATTGTTTTAAAAAAAATAGAAATAATTATCGGAAATCTTATTCCTTCGATCAATACCTGAAGAATATATTTGAGAAGGTTATGTTCAAATTGCAGACCGATCGGTCGAGCCGTTTTTGAGAAATCGTGCTCACCGACTTTGGAAACACCGTTTTGAGAAAAACGCGTTCAAAGTTTAGGCCACCTACTTTGTAACGCTCCGAGCGTCCTTATAAATATGCATGTATCTCCAAAAATATTTGCCGGAACGATTTGAAATTTTCAGACAATATACTCAAATATATGTACATTCCGAAACTGCAATAAAAAAAATCAATTTTTTGAAATTTTCAACTGCGTATAGCCCCTTAACCAGGACCGAGTCACAGCAACGCGTGGCCAGGTACAGCTAGCTATTAATATTCACATATTAATAAACGTTAATATGTGAATATTAATAATAATATTAATGCAAAATTTTCAATATTTAATTGTATACAAGGTGAATGTTCAAAAATTCTCCAAATTTTGGAACAACCTTTCGAACCTGAGGGAACCTTGGCGACAAACCAGCTGAACGAAACAATAATACGATAAAAAGGAATATTACAGACACACGGTATAACTATATATGAACAAGGGGAAAAGGCGCCTCCGGAAATCCATAAATTAGAATCAACTAGGACGCTCGAGTGGTCTAATCGCGAAAAATACGAGCGACTTTTGCCAGTTCCAAGAGAGAGAAAGAGAGAAGTTCTCAAGGATTGTCACTACACAACCATCGCCAACTCAAAGAGTTTACACAGACAAAAACGTGGAAATATATATAATCCGATGCGTTATGGATTAGGGAGAACGCGGCGAGCAAAAAAAAATAAAAACAAATATATATATATATATATTATTCGTTGGAGACCGAGCGGGGGTGTTAATAAATATGCTCGAAAAGTTTAAGGAAAATAAAGATGAATATAATAAACGGCCATCAGAGTGGGAACCATTGTGTTCGTGTAGGAGGCTAAAGAATCGACGGTAGCGCCCTCTCACGGATAAAGATTCACGAGAAAGGAACAAAAAAAAACATAAAACTAAACATAAAAATATGTATGGGACACGTGAGGTTGAAGAATTTTTGTCCGAGAGAATTTTTCGCCGCCATTTATACTTTGTGAACTCTCGAGAATGAAAATTTGAAAGAGGCAGGCTCGGAACCAAAATTCCGAGCCCTTTCTTTCGTCATTTCTCGTTTCAACTCACGTTAACGGCTGAAATATCCCTGAAATCGTTTTTTTTTACAGATTTTTATTCTTTATACCTTTAAGAATTAAAAAAAAAAAAACTTTTAAGAAAATTCCACTCCGTTACAAAGTTATAGCAATAAATGTGACCGGACATCCGGTTCACGTTGTACCTATTAGAAACTTTGAGGGCCTAAATAGGGTTAGGACAGCGTTGTCTCAATGATTTTCATGAATTTTTTTATAGTATAAAGAATGAATATAATTTATTGAAACTTTGAGAATATCTTATACATATATTTAAATATATACTATAAAATTGGTATATACTATATACTATAAAATTTAAGTATATACTATAAAATAAAAAAGAATCAGCATTTTGCGTACATTCTGGATGCCGCAATTTTCATCTGAAATTAAACAAGGTTGGAATTTACTTTTATTATATTTCTCTCTTCTATATGAACCTAAATCCTATCAAAAAATAGAAAATTGAATTTTTTACAGGGCTCAAAACAAAAAAGCATGATTTTTTGCCATTTTTTACAACTTTATTTGCAAAAAAAAAATTATTTTAAATAATGATAATATTCCGATTTTAGATTCATATAGAGCGCAATACTATGAAGAATGTAACTGCCAATTTTCAAAACGATTGGTTGAAAACTTTTCAAACTAGCGTGTTCGCAAGTTCAATAAAAGTCGTTTTCAGAAAAACGCGTTTGAATGAAACACGTGGCGCGCTCGGGGCCGGAAGGAGAGCTACTCACTTTAATGGCTTATAACAATAGAACGATTCAGAATTTTCATTAAAAATTTTGGGAACATATTTTTCAATAGTTTTACTAACAATTTATGAAATAAAAAAAAATCGATTTTTTGAACCGTCTAACCCTATTTCCTCCCTTAAACGCGTTTTTATCGAAATTATGTTTTTGAACAGTATTATAAAGGTTATATGGTGAGAAGAAAAATTAAATTTTTTATTAACTTTTCAACTATAAGAAAAAAATGCTAACATTAAAAAAAAATATTAACATTATTTAAACGCGTTTTTCTCGAAACTATGTTTTTAGACGGTGTCAGCACAATAACTCAGTCAACTATTAATATTTTTTAACTCTATTTTTTATTCTTGATAATTATTTTCTCTATAGACTGACGAGACGTTTTTTTAATTTTTTAGTTGGACAATTTTGTATAAATTATTAAACACTAATTTTTTAATTTAAATTGCATACTAAAGTTTGAAATACTGTAATTTCTTTATTTTTGAAAAAAAAAAAATTTCCCTCCGTCTATTACTACTACATTATTTTACTAGAATCTTTTTTATTTTTGCAGATTGGATAATTTTTGTTGAAGTTACGATGTCGACCAGGAGGCGCCATGGTTTTCATCAGTGGTCCCTATTCATACCCGTAAAAAATAATGTTAATATTAAAAAAAAAAAATTTTTAATTTTTTTTCTTATAGTTGAAAAGTTAATAAAAAATGTGAAATCAACAATTTAATTTTTTTTTCACCATATAACCTTTATAATAATTTTTGCTCAAATTTACTCGGTTTTCAGCGCGCGCACGGATATGTGAGCCCTTAACAAATAAAAGATTTACAAAAAAGCTTTCTATCCCAAAAGTCTCACTTTACGTGAAATGTCCCGTGTATACGCATATATCATTTGAGTCCGGAGGTACCGTACGAAAAATCGTTGGGCGCGATCTTTGCGCGCACGATATCGTACGGTCTTGTCGTAACCTCCAAGAGGGGAGGAACTCTCGTGGGATCCCGAGGAGGAATAATCGATATTGACGTCTCGAGTGGAACGCTATATATAATTCCGCGAGAGTAAATCGCCGTATATATATATATATATATATATATATATATATATATGTGTGTGTGTGTATAGTGTAAAAGAAGAGAGGCGAGGCTCAGTCTCGCACCGAGAGAGCCAAGTCGTACGATCATTAAATTAAACCTAATGCAGGTAAATCAAGGGACCGAACGAAGAGGAGTCAAGAAGTGAAGCCCCCATACGAATCGTTCGGAATGACTGAGCGCGTGCATATCGATTATTAGTTACACGTGTGGTGCGAGTATCTGTATAACATCTCTTAAATGTTAAAAAGACGTATTAAACTTTATTAATCATTGTAATACGACGTTAGATACAACCTTCTGACTTTTAGAATCCTCGATGTATCTGTATTTGTGCGTTTACAGCAGTTTGCTTTTTTGCGAAGAGAAAAGACCGTGAACCGTTTCTTCGAGCAAAGAGGATGTCCCGGGGCTATCACAGACAGATAGAAAGAGAGAGAGAGAGAGAGAGTTTGGTCCAAGAACGATAACATAAAATTACGAGATTTTTAAAACGGTGCTGAAAACGATTCACCGTTCACGAAGATCACCCGAGCTTAAATATATAACAGAAAGGAGAGAGGCTGCGCTAAAGACGCGTGTGCAAGCACGCGTACACTTGGAAGAGTTTAAGATGGAGGACAGAGAGAAAGAGAGAGAGTGCAACAAGATTGAGAGCAGATCTGTACAATATATATACATATTTAGACATACTTTGCTGGTGGGCGTTCTCCAGAGAGAAGAACTCTACGTAGAGGCTCGTGACATAGAACACAAGAGATATGAAGACAAAAAAAAATGAAAAAAGAGGAACGGGGAATAACCGATACACTTTATATGTCTCTGACAATACGGCTTTGTCTCGCTAAATTATCATACATGAAATCCTTTCTCTGTCTGTCTCTCTCTCTCTCTCTCTCTCTCTCTGTATTTATGTATGTAAAATGCTGCATAATTTTTTTTTAGCGAACGTCATATGAACCATTCGACGATGTATTATCATATCGCGATCGTTGCATATAAAAGTGTATTTATGGTAAGATAGGTGGCTAATAGGGTGTGGGTTCTTGCTGAATGATTGGTCCTTAAGGAATTGAGTACTTTGACGATAAATATTAATAATTAATGGAAACCTATTTGCTACTGAGTGCACAGAGAGAAAAAGTGACAGAAAATATTCTGATAGTAAATGTTTAATCGCTCAATACTGCGAGGAAAGGGAAATAATTAGGGAGGAATGGATTAAAGGAGTGGAACACCCTGCAAGGCACATGGGACAGGGAACGATCTATTCAGGGTCTCACAGGGATTTAGAAGGGATATACGGAAGTGTGGGTTTTAAGGGCATTCGAAAAAGTCGGGAAAAATTCCCTTAACCAGCAAATCAATCACCCTTTACGTAATATAATAATTAGTTCGAATTTGTATTAAGTTTAAGGACTCGCATGCCCCTGAAATTAAAAGAAAATCGATTTTTTCCACAGATTTTTATTCTTTATGCTTTTAAAAGTAAAAAAATAAAATGTTTAAGAAAATTCCACTCCGTTACAAACGTATAGCAACAAATGTGACCGGACGTCAGGTTGGAACGGCTACCTGCTACCAACTTTAAACGCATTTTTCTCGAAACTATGTTTTTAGACAGTGTCAGCACGATAACTCAGTCAATTTGTAATATTTTTTAACATTTTTTCTTTTTAAATCTTGATAATTATTTTTTCTATAGTCTGACGAGAGGTTTTTTTAATTTTTTGGTTGGACAATTGTTTATAAATTATTAAACACCAATTTTTTTTTTCAATTGCATACTAAAGTTTGAAATACTGTAATGTCTTTATTTAAAAAAAAAAAAAAAAAAAAAAAAAATTCTCGCCGTCAGACTATTAAAACTACATTATTTCACTAGATTCTTTTTTATTTTTGCAGATTGAATAATTTTTGGTGAAGTTATGATGTCGACAAGGAGACGCCATGGTTTTCATCAGTAGTCCATTTATACCCTTAAAAAATAATGTTATTATTTGTTGAAAAAATTACAGAAAATTTTTTCTTATAGTTTAAAAGTTAATAAAAAACGTGAAATCAACAATTTAATTTTTTTTTCACCATATAACCTTTATAATAATTTTTTAAATTTACTCGATTTTCAGCGCGCGCAACGGTGAGTGAGCCCTTGAGTCACAGACATTGAAACGTTTCGTACATAGAGTAATTTTTCTTTTAACGAAAAAAATTATGCTACAGAAAAAAATATCGAAGAAGAGAAGATAAAGCGAATGATAATTATCATCTCCTTAAACGTGGGCGGAATCATGTCAACGCTCAATCACTCAAGCGGCTCGGAGAGTTAAGAAGAAGAGACATATATTTCTCAATCGATCAGGCCTCTCGGGAGATCGAGAATTCCCACAGCGGGGTCTCCACCGCGGTCAGTGCGAGAGCTCAAAGTATCGCGCTTATGTTAACGAGAGTACATCTAACCGCGATTCTGCCTCTGAGATGTCAAAGTGGGGGGGATTCTTCGTGAAGTCACAGCATTGACAGGATAATTACAGATGGACGTAGGCAGAAGAGAGCGGCTTATATGTACAGCAGTCCATCACGTCACTCGGGTATACGTGAACACGAGAATCGCTACTATAAACTCCATTCGTGTATTTCTATTTCATTTGTCGAATGTATCTCGTTTTCTGTCGGAGTAAATATATATATTATATATATATATATGTAAAGTATATATATATATATATATATATGGACGATCACTTTTGCGGTACGAGTTTAAATTCAACGGGAGCGCGAGGGAGCAATCTCTCGATGTTGTTATACGCCAGTAGCACTCGCGGCCACCCACAAAGATCCACGATCAATGCTATTCTGCCTTCCTTTCACGATCTCGATATCATTCGTTCTTTTTCATCTATATGGGCTATTCCACATTAGTTGAAACGGGTTTTTTGTTATGTTTTTTTCTTCTTCAAAGACAATCTTTTGGAGCTGTGTCACAAACGATGAGTTTAAAAAAGAAATTTACAAAAATGCAACCTTAAAAATAAGATTTGAGAAGCCTAATAAAATCAATGATTTCCACAAATTTTCTCGATCAACAACGATCGGGTGAAGGTCGACATAGCGAAACATCAATAGTTCGGTCGGAATAACGAATATTCAAAAAAATCGTATGGCCGAAATAGAAAAGAGCAAAAAGCCAAATGGTGAAAATAGCGAAAGAACAAAAAGTCGAATACCAATGGGTCATTCGAATCCTGCCCATTGGTATTCGAATTTTTGCTCCATCCCTATTTCGACCATTCGGCTGTTTGCTCTTTCTGTAGGAAATACAATGAGTTTAAAAAAGATGAGTTTAAAAAATAAATTCACAAAAGTGCAATAAAAACAAGATTTGAGAAGCCTCAATGTTGATTTCGTTTTTTTTTTTCCATTCATCGCTTGAAAAATCAATGATTTCCACAAATTTTCTCGATCAATAACGATCTGACGTCATGTGGAATATCCCATATGCATTATATTTGTAGGAAATACAAAGAATTGCGAAGATTAACAAAACCAACGTTCGGAGAATAGCTGAAATTCAACGGACGAATGTAACGCCCTGTGGTAAACGCGAAAATCCGCTTCCGCGGGCGTTCGTTTTGTATTTGCATAATGCGAGAGTTGAGCGCACACAGGTCGGCTTGACCCGCTTTGAAGAGCAACGTTTATATATTCTATATGGAGGAGTATATGTGAAAACGAGAAGGGGAGAGAGAGAGAGAGAGAAAGAGAGAAATGATGAGAAAGAGATGAAAGAGCTGTTCCGCAATGGTAAAGAAAGCCCTTAAGGATTTACTGACTCTACAGTCATGTCCAAAAAGTATGAATTTAAAAAATAAATGTTTTTTCCTTCTTTCGCCACATTAACGTCAATGTGCCTCTAGTGTGCTGAAACCGAGGTAGGCGTTTTGTAAAAACTTGTCTCTTTTTTTATTACTTGTCGTTAAGACTGCTTGCGTCGCTTGATCAGCCTTTTTGCGGTCAAATGAATTTGTAATTATTATTGAAAAAGATTAAAAATCAATAATTTACGTACAGATCGGTTAACCGATTGAAATTGATCGGAATATGAATTTTTTTTATTTTGTGTGGTCCATTGAAAAATCCACAATGAGAATCTTTTAATATTTTATAGTGCGTTTGTTGGAAGATTCTCTACAAAGTGAAATGGATGTTGATTAATCTTCATTATTATCAAAGTACAACAATTTTTTGTATTTTCAATGTTTTATTTCAGAATTTTTGTCTAAACCGTGAATATCATTTGATGTATTTTTCAATGAAACTATAGACAATATTTCAATGAGTCGAATGAGCCATGAATTAATATGAATTTTTTATTGAAAAATCGATTAATCGTTGGAAATTGATCGGAAAATGAATTTTCATTTAGTGTCTCCATTGAAAAATCCACAATAACAATCTTTTAACATTTCACAGCTCGTTTGTTGTAAGATTCTCTACAAAGTGAAACGGACGTTGAATAATCTTCATTATTATCAAAGTCCAACCATTTTTTATATTTTCAATGTTTTACTTCAGAATTTTTGTCTAAACCGTGAATATTATTTGATGTATTTTTCAATGAAACTATAGAGAATATTTTAATGAATCGAACGAGCCATAGAACATTAAAGGCTGATGAGTATTATGAATTTTTACTTGAAAAATTGATTAATCGATTGAAATTGATCGGAAAATCAATTTTCATTTAGTGTCTCCATTGAAAAATTCACAATAACAATCTTTTAACATTTCATAGCTCGTTTGTTAGAAGATTCTCTACAAAGTGAAACGGATGTTGAATAATCTTCATTATTATCAAAGTAAACCATTTTTTATATTTTCAATGTTTTAGTTCAAAATTTTTGTTTAAACCGTGAATATTATTTGATGTATTTTTTAATGAAACCATAAAGAATAAAGGATAAAGAATATTTCAATGAATCGAACGAGCCATAGAACATTAAAATCTGATGAGTATTATGAATTTTTTATTGAAAAATCGATTAATCGATGAAAATTGATCGGCAGATGAATTTTCATTTGGTGTCGTCCATTGAAAAATCCACAATAACAATCTTTTAACATTTCATAGCTCATTCGTTGCAAGATTCTCTACAAAGTGAAACGGATGTTGAATAATCTTCATTATTATGAGAGTACAACCATTTTTTATATTATCAAGTTTTTACTTCAGAATTTTTGTCTAAACACCGAATATTATTTGATATATTTTTCAATGAAACTATGAAGAATATTTTAATAAATCGAACGAGCCATACAACATTAAAATATTATGAGTATTAAGAATTTTTTATTAAAAAATCGATTAATCGATGGAAATTGATCGGCAGATGAATTTTCATTTGGTGTCGTCCATTGAAAAATCCACAATAACAATCTTTTAACATTTCATAGCTCATTCGTTGCAAGATTCTCTACAAAGTGAAACGGATGTTGAATAATCTTCATTATTATCAAGGTACAACCATTTTTTATATTTTCAATGTTTTACTTCAGAATTTTTGTCTAAACCGTGAATATTATTTGATGTATTTTTCAATGAAACCATAGAGAATATTTCAATGAATTGAACGAGCCATAAAACATCAAAATCTGATGAGTATTATGAATTTTTTTCATTGAAAAACAAGATGAAAATGTTCCTTCCGGGCAATTGCAATAAATCCATAGATGATCTATGTGTGAATTTATAATTTACTTTTTGTATCTTAACTACAAATTTGTTCGAAAAATAAAACACAGGATAATTTTATGAATAACGTTGTCACAGAAAGATTTTAGAAAGAATTTCAAATAGTTTTTGAACATGGCTGTATAGAGTAGAGATCCTTAAGTGTAACAATAATGGGACCGGTGTGTGGCCGCTTCGAAGTACATACGAACGGATTGGATCCTTTATAGGAACATATTTGCAGATATAGAGATATACATGGATATAAAGATAAATTCAAGTGTAGTAGCTCTATAGTACTCTTGTAGATTGCGCCAACCGTTCGTTCTATCTGTTTCTCGTTTTCACCGCTTCAGACACGAGAAACAAATCCCCGCCCGAGAGCAGCGCTAATGGCGCAGCGTCTGTGGTATCTTAGAAAGTGAGCAATAGCGTAATATACCGGAATAATTGAAATATTATTGAAGAGAAGAGAAAAAACGTGGGAGGAGAATGATACTTTCAACCTCCGTTTTATTGTCACTATACGAGAGTATTTTGCACTGTGCAAAATCGTCTACTAGAATTCATATAAGTACTTTTGTACGGATAAGCTTCTTGGATTATACCCACAGATGAGAATTTCATGTACAATTGAGAAAAAAAAATCATTTTTTTCTTTATTTTTTTTCTATTGTATAATATTTATTGTTAATTATTTTATACAAATGATTTGCAGTAGTTGTAACTGCATATATTAACGCCACAATGCCGATTATTTATTCAGTACGTTGATTTTTAAAAATCATAAAAATTGAATGTAACGATCAACGGAGAAAATAATTAACATTATTGTTCTTGTGTATTTTTGCAAAGGTTTTTTTATTGTTATTTTTCGAGAAATGGAAAATAAAAATTATCCTTTATATTATGAAATAAAGATTAAACATATGCAATTAAAAATACCGTAGAGACGCTTTTTTTAATAAGCCAATTGACAATTAAAAAAAATCGGAATCTCTGAATATATATTAGAATTTATAGGTTGGAGATTTTACGAAATTCAGAAGTTTTGCGGAAACGCACAAATCTTGTATCTGAGGGGAGCACCTCTCGTTACTTTAGGAAAAAAAAACATCCCAAAAATACTGTAGAGATGCATTTTTTTTATAAATCAATTGACAATACAAAAAATATAAGAAAAATAACACTTTTGTTATTTTTTCTTATATTTTCTGTATTACCAATTGGCTTATAAAAAAATGTATCTCTACAGTATTGTCAATTGATTCATAAAAAAATGCATCTCTACAGTATTTATAGGATGTTTTTTGTTTCCAAAAGTAAAAAAAAACATCCCAAAAATACGGTAGAGATGCATTTTTTTAATAAATCAATTGACAATACAGAAAATATAAGAAATATAACACCTTTGTTATTTTTTCTTATATTTTCTGTATTATCAATTGGTTTATAAAATAATGCATCTCTACAGTATTTTTAGGATTTTTATTTTTCCAAAAGTAAAAAAAAACATCCCAAAAATACGGTAGAGATGAATTTTTTTAATAAATCAATTGACAATACAGAAAATATAAGAAAAATAACACGTTTGTTATTTTTGGGATGTTTTTGTTTCCAAAAGTAACGAGAGATGCTGTCCTCAGAGTTGCTGCCCTCAGATAGAAGATTCGTGCGTTTCCGCAAGTCTTCTGAATTTCGAAAAATCCTAAACCCACAAATACTACTATGCATTCATGGATTTAGATTATTTTTTTTAACTCTCGTCATTGTAAATTCTTGTATTTATCGTGGACAGCCTGGAGAACGAATGGGATCTTGATAGCGTCGTCAAGGATATACCTTTCTTGGTTTCTGGTCATCGTGAAGCTAATAATCGTATTGCGCGAGTGTCGACAAGAGCCATACTCGTATACAATTGCCATAGATACAAATATGTAATAACTATCGATATGTACATATACATACATCTATATATATATATATAAATGTATTTAAAGTCCGCGAGGTATACACATAGAATGGAGACGATAAATCGAGTGTTCGCGGACGTACGAATGGCAAACGAGAGAGAGAGGAATCGGATACTATATACTCTCATTCCATCCTCCGCTTGGAAAACTGGATACCCTATGTACAAGAGGGTACACACGCACTATAACACTGGTATATGTATCATGAACCGAACGAAGTAACAGATGTAAGCACGTGGATCAGTCCGCGTTTGCCACAAGTCTCCTTAAATAGCTGACCAATGCAGTTGGAACGAAGAAAAAAAAAACATAAAAAAAAACATTTGCCGAACCTCCGCTATACATATATTGTTATAAAATTGTGTATATATACACTCCTGCCTATTTATGCGTATAACCAGCCGAATGAAACATACGGAACGATGCACGGGCATAAATTCGTGGTTCGAGTATTGGCCCCGGCGGTGTGGTCCTTGCAATACGAGATGCATCAATATAAAAACACGCATCTTGTATTGGCTTGTATTCGCTATATATCGAACGATATGTCGACTAGAATGCAAAAAGGTCTTAACTCAAATGGTTTAACACGTGATACATGTGATTGGCCCTTTTCCCTTTTGCCAAACATTCAGATACCACAAATATCAACAAAAGTGCATTATGCACACATACTGCACTTACACCGATCGTCAGTTCTCTCTTTCTCGTGGGGTATCTCGGAAGGGTATATGTGTTTGTATCCTCGACAACACCAATCCCAAACATATCCTCTCTCTTTCAACGTTTACATCCATCCAATAACCACCCCACTATAAATACACATAAATATTCTCATAAATCCTGTTGGTATATAGTGGGTGCGTTACAACGCTTCGACAAGAGCCACGGGGAGAGAGAGGAAGAGAGAAGTCTCGATATTACAGGGTTGTAAGTCATATCGTCGGGATTCTCGCGTACCAGAGGGCCTTATAACTCGTCTGTACAACGAGAATATATATATTTACTATCCGGGATTATACTATCGGGAGAGAAAAATAAAGAAGTATCGAGCTAGCTCGAGGGACGAACCGGGAAATTGATCATCCCTTGGCAACGTCGCTGACGGTGTTCTCGTTAGTTTTTAACCCGGTCTCAGCAGCCTACGCGAGACGCAAACTTCTCGATTTGTTTGTAAATCTCCGATTTGTCAAGAAGCAACTTGCTCAATTTAAACTTATTTCGAATTAAACGATTTAGCGTACTTTTAAAATGAGTCACGCGACTCTACGAGGAATATCCCACCGCGAAGTTCTCATACGTTTTTCTTCATTATCTTTTTCTCTTTCTCCACCCATACAGCTCTCGCTATCTTCCGCTCTCGGTGGTGATAGCGATCAGCTTGTTAAAGTCTTGTTGCGAGAGAAAACGCTTGGCGAGAGAGAGAGAGAGAGAGAGATTACTTCTTCTTCATCTTTGTTATTCCACCGCAAGAGAGGGCCAAAATGTAATATACTCGCGGCGCGTTACAGCGAGTCTGAGTGAGCTTG